>OZ024822.1:117063039-117262909 GCA_964016985.1 Anodontia alba | reverse complement strand
CCGATTTCGTTCAAATTTGCATCAAAATGCATCAGAATACATTACTTACTAAGATCTTTCATCTAAGATACTTTCTGTTCATTTTGCCATTCCATTTAATGCATGTTCTGTAGACCACTATACAGAATTATACCATTAATGACGACCTAGCCCATGTTACAGAACGATGGCTCTGGAACTCTCCTTTTACGTTTTCTAAGGTCACCTGCCCAAATTTAATGACACAGAAGCTGTAATTTCGCTCATTTGTGTGCTCTTTGTTTTCAATGACAACCTTAATACATTTTATTGGACTTCACTGCAGCTGGTATTGTCATGTGGCGGTCAATTAAAGTCTCCCCGTACTTCATAAAAGTCATTTTTATTAATCAACTAAATAATAATTGTTCTAGTTTGTGCCAAACAGCCTGCTTCATACTGGTGCAATGTTTGGCATGCTTTAAATACGGTTTTAGCACGGGCTTTATACGAGGGCTAATACTGAAAATTACAAGGAGTTAGGGGAAAAAAACCGAGGGATTCAGGAGGGCCACTATTTTACGGTATTAACCTGGCCAGTATTTTACGCTATTGACCAGTCGATGAGACTTTAGACACAGCACAAAGTTAATTAATATATCTGCCCGATTTTATATGATTCGTTTCCATGATTTATACAGGTATATATAACAAATTCCACAAGTAAATCGTCAAATCGACCGCCGTATAAATATTATATATGCAATCCCCAGGTCAGTGCGACTGCCCTCGGACCTGTAACAGGGACCCATATAAAACATCCATTTAATAACATTATATCATTCTTCCTCGGGATCTAACCCATTCTGGTATTTTGGAAAATCGACAACCGCTTTAGCCCATGCATTGGCCGTATGCAAACATGTAAACTATATTGCTGTCTTTAGAAGAGTCTCATTTAAACTCAGACTTCGTTCTACGATGTCTGAACTGGGTCTGCACTGTTTGCTCAGGCCGGTCTGCCAGAAAACTTAGTTTTAGACTAAAGCTGTGCACATACCTAAAACTGCTAGACACATCAAAGAATTGTACAATGGCTTAAAACGTTCCGGGGCAGTTCCTTTGGTACAGTTCTTCCTTGTTCGTGCGTCGGTGGATTATAAGAATCTATCATAGGTGTGAGAGAGAAAAATCCGTCCCGAGGATCACTGTCTGACATCACTCGGCTTGCCGAGTGATGCCGAGTGATGCCAGACAAAGTGATCGCGATGGACGGACTTTTCTATCTACCCCTCACACCCTTGATAGATTCTTGCACATCTTTCATTTCTGAACGTACGTTTTTTAATAATGCAGTAATTTCGATTGCTGACGTCCGCAATATTGTGATGACATTACTGTGGCGTTTAATGGCGTCATTATGTTCAGTGACGTAAACCTTAACGGCGTACGTGACGTCCATTACAACCAGTGCATATCAAATATATGAGTATTATCGGGTTTTATCTTATCCTGGGTAGGATAATATGGGTAGGATAAGAAATTTTCTTACCCAGCCTACTATATACAGCTCAATGGAAAAGTTTTGTCTATTTAGACTGTTTAGTACTTAAATGGCGCGCGCCGGAGCTAGGTAAACAAAATCACGCAATTTTGACGTCACCAGCTGACTATACCAAAGTTGATGACGTCACCCATTTAAACCCAATGCAAAAGCGCTGGGCAATACTTTTGACTATACCACGGTTGGTGACGTCAGCTTTCACAGGAATGACGCTGAAGTATCGCGTGCCAATTAAAACAGCGCTTATTGGCTAAATGAATAAGGATTTAGCACTAGCTGGGTAATAAAACAGGGCAATAGAGCATCGAGCTGTTCACTGTCTAGTGCAGTAGTTTTGACTATTCAACAGGCATGAAATAACAGATATATCTGATTTCTTTATCTGGTGTGCAAGAATTGTATGTGGCGTTTGATTTGACGTTGTCTTTGCCTCATCTTTCTTTTTTTAAAGCTCCAGGAAGGCTCAAAACATAGATTTCGGTTCTAACGAGTACCGACAATCTATGTTTTTGAACAAAAATAAGAAGAATAATGTATACCCCTGTAAACACAGTTTTACGTATAAAAGTGGGGTTTAAGGGGCTCGAAATTATATAGGCATGTTTCCGTGATGCGCATTAGGACATTTGAACCGGCTGATACATTCTTTGGCATGCAACGATTCTGTAAGTGCAGGTAGACTAGCCACACTTACTGATACGCATGCTGATCTGGACATTCTCTGTTCGCATTTGCTCGAAGGTACCTTTTTGCATGAGAATCCCGAATTATTGTTGACAATATTCAATGGCAGGAAGGCCGATTACAACGGGTAACGATTTCCAATATTAGAACAATATTTTGAATTTCATCATTGCAAAGGGAGCCTTTCTAAAGCGTTCAATCATTTAACGACGGCTTTAAGTGAGTTTATTAATGAAACTATACCATTTCCGCTCTGCTGAATGGGGAACTAGTCTTTTACAATGCTCAATATCCAGTTACGCAGTGGGCAGATAAAAAAGATAAGAAAAAAGGCATTCAGTGGTATTGTATAAGCTCTTTTTTTTCTTCGGATAGTGTTTGCCTGAAATGGAAACTTTAATTAGAGCTCTTGAGTTGCAGTTTGAGTTTTACGACCCAGACAACACTGTTAAGGTTATGTCGAGTCAATTACCCAACTCTTTCATTCCCTGGGCAAGCATGGTCCTCTGGGCGGTTAACCAGTACTTGCGCACATACCATTACGAAAACACGCCTATTCAAATATATTGTAAATTTTACAACCAAAAACTGGCAAATTTTCAGATAAAAAATTCTAATAGTTTTCATATTTCTGCTCAAAACATAGATTGTGGGTACTCGTTAGAACCGCCTCGACGAGGCGGTTCTAACGAGTACCCACAATCTATGTTTTGAGCAGAAATAAGAAAAATAATGTATACCTCTGTAAACCCCAGTTTTACTATACAAAAGTGGGGTTTAAGGGGGTCAAAATTATATAGGCATGTTTTCGTGATGTTTCGTCAGTAACTGACAACTGCCCTCCTTGAATCAGTGGAAGAGGAATAATGACCGTAGACAGTATTTAATGATCAATCTCAACGAAAGTTATGCAGTCGTGCTGGGATTTGAACTTGCGACCGGTGAATCTGCAGTCAAACACGCTATCGACTGCGCTATGGAGCCCGGCCTAAACTATGATTAACCCATTGTAGTCTGGAGACCCTTAAAAGGGTAATTGGCAAACAGTGCAGACCCAGATCAGACGCCGCAGAACGCGGGGTCTCCACTGTTTGCAAACAGTTCAAACTTTTTTTTCTCTAGGAATATCTAAATCACATAGCCCGACTTACCTAAAATCGAAATTAGAATCTTCCAATATATAGTTTGGGGAGTTCATTCAGTCTGCAATGGGTTAACTGACGTAGTGTATTTGCAACTGGTTGGTTATGCATAAAAGACACATCTCGAAAGGGGATTTGTTTAGTCAACCCAATGGGGTCATGTCGAGCGCGGTCAGTTTACTTAACCACATTTTTACTGGACAGGCTTAGTCCTCTAAGCGGTTAACCAATATTGTGCACATCCTTCTGCCAGAAACTGACAAGCGCCCTTCTTGAATCAGCGGAAGGGAGAAAATGACCGTAGAAAATGTTTCATGATCAAATCTCCACGAAAGAATGTTGCCGAATCCGCAACCTCTTGATCGCTAGTCGGACGCGCATTCAACTATGCCAACAAGGTCGGGATTGTCAAATATATATATATATATATATATATATATATATATATATATATATATATATATATATATATATATATATATATATATATATATATATATATGAAATATGCTGCAACATGAGAAAACGTACCTTCTGACATGCGCCCAACGAAAGGGAGCCATGAAGACCGGATACACTCTCAAGTTTCAAAATTCTATGGCCTCCCATTTGACAGTTAATCCAACGTTGGATTAAGGGGATAACTGCATTCAAATTTGTCATTTGGGAAGGTAAATCGGCGGTTTTACGGACGGAAATTTCGTTTTACGGCGACACGTCAGCGGAGCCGTAAAACGTAATTCGCGACCGTAAAACCGCCGATTTACCTTCCTTAATGACAAATTTGAATGCAGTTATCCCCATTCTTATGCATTTATTCATTTTTTTTCTGTTGAAAAAAATGTACTAATTGCACAAAGCGACAAGTGCTGTGAGCTGCGTAAAACCAAATGCCAGCCAATGAGAAGCGACGTTACGTGATGACGTCGGATTTCCGACAATATATCGCAGAATATACCATCGCAAATGTTTGACGTATCCAATCAGACGTCGTGTTTGTATTTCTGAGTAAAGTAAATAATTTCGGGATTACTATCCAAGCTTGGCACATACAGTTTTGGGTTATATTTGTGTTTTCTGTATGCCTGAAATAGACTTTTTTTTTTATTTAACAGATGATGATTTAGAGGATTTAGAATACAGTGAATCCTCGTTACAACGACAGGATTTGTTCCCAAAGACATTGCCATTAAAATGAATTTGCTGTTGTACAGAATACTTAATGAGCAGATTGATAAGTAAGAAAGGTCTTGTTTTGTTCTTATTTCCAAATGAATCATATGTTTTAGATATTTGTTAGAATTGCCTCACTGAGGCAATTCTAACAAATATCCAAAGCATATGTTTCTTTAAGTATTGAATACAATATTCTTGTATAATTTGTGACTAATGGTTACCTCTTAAGCGACGGTTTCGTGACAGTCAATTTGTCATTTTAACGAATTGTGTCGTTGTGTCGAGTGTCGGTATAAAAGGGCTGTCTGAAATAGCCAATTCGAATACCTATCGATAAATTCTGAAAGGAATGTCTCCTGAAAGCAATGAACACGCAGACAAGGGTGTAAATAGCTGAAATGTCGATTTTTTTCTGGGCCAGACCCTCTAGTGTCGGACATTTAGGCATTATCAGTAACCCTCATGTAAAATTTCAAATATTCTGGAATGATCTCATTGATCACAGAAGTCCAGAAAATAATAACTACACTATAGTGAAGTACGGGGTGACGTCAGTAACATCATCTGGGTCGCACTGTGCACAATGTGTCTTCGGGCATATGCGAACGGTGATGGCCCAGATCAGCCTGCGCATCCACGCAGTCTGATCAGGGCCCTCACTGTACGCTAGCAGAATCACTAAACCCTACATAATGTATCAATAGAGAGCAAATGTCCTGATGAGACTTCGCGCATGCGTGGGATGAATGTGTATTTTGCGCATGTTTGAAGACACCTTTTCCTTTAATGCGGCTCATCTGTAGTGATGCTCAGTACATTACTGCCGTTGTTGCGACCGTCATTTAGCGAACTTTCTCATTTTTTTTTTTTTTTTTCTGACTCCCTGCCTAATTAACCGTTTTAAAATAGCTCTGTTCATAGGATTTTATGCAAGAACATTGCACCGACGTTGATTCGACGTTGTATAAACATCATGACAATGCGTTGACGTTAATACGACGTTGTTAAACGCCATGACGTTGCATCGATATAAATTTGTTGATTAAACGTCATATTCCCGCCGGGTATGTTTTTTTCCAACTGCGGCGTATTACACAGTGCTTTGCAATGGTTATGTCATTTCCTGCAAATGCTTGCAAAACAGTACGTAGTGAGATTGAAGACGATAAGAGATGTAATATAACTCATAATGTCTCAGATTGATTTGTAAGAAAGGTCTTGTTTAGTTCTTATTTCCACATAGATCATATGGTTTGGATATTTGTTAGAACTGCCTCACTGAGGCAATTCTAGTGAGGCAATTCTAACAAATATCCAAAATATATGTTTCTTTAAGTACTGAATACAATATCCTTGAATATAATTTGTGACTAATGGTTACCTCTTAAGTTACGGTTTCATGACAGTCCATTTGTCATTATAACGAATTGTGTCGTTGTGTCGAGTGTCGGTATAAAGAGGGCTGTCTGAAATAGCCAATTCGAATATCTATCGATAACTTCTGAAAGAAATATCTCCTGAAAGCAATGAACACGCAGACAAGGGTGTAAATAGCTGAAATGTCGATTTTTTCTGGGCCAGACCCTCTAGTGTCGGACATTTAGGCATTATCAGTAACCCTCATGTAAAATTTCAAATATTCTGGAATGATCTCATTGATCACAGAGGTCCAGAAAATAATAACTACACTATAGTGAAGTACGGGGTGACGTCAGTAACATCATCTGGGTCGCACTGTGCATAATGTGTCTTCGGGCATATGCGAACAGCGAAGGCCCAGATCAGCCTGCGCATCCGCGCAGTCTGATCAGGGCCCTCACTGTCCGCTAACAGAATCATTGGACGCTATATAATGCATCTATAGAGAGCAAATGTTCTGATGAGACTTTGCGCATGCGTGGGATGAATCTGATTCTGTGTATTTTGCGCATGCTCGAAGACACCTTTCCGCTAGGCGCGGTCCATCTGAAGTGATGGTCTGTGGATTACTGCTGTGTTGTGGCCGTCATCTAGTGAACTTTCTCATTCTTTCTTACTTCCTGCATGATTAACCGTTTTATTACTGTACAAAGAGGTGAATATTGAGGTTTCCTAAATTCTGAATAAATAAAGCATTTCTTTTTATGGCTGTGTTTAAATCTCAGAAATGTTTTATGAAATCTATTTGTTATTAAACCGACCACAGAAAAGAAAAGGCGAAGCCTAACTTTGTGCAAACACATGAAAGAGGGTCAGAGTTTGAAAACTTAAGAATTAACCTACTGACAATGAATAAAGGAGCCAAAATTTAAATATTTTTCTTTATTTTACAGAAAAAAGAGTTGACATTTCATTCAAATTGTCTTCTCCTTCTTAAACTCTTGTTGTCTGTAAAAAATAAGAAAAAATATCACTACTCATAATCTGATGATATATCCTAGCACGAGTTGGAACACATAATGGTCTTTATTAAGGGGAACATCTGAACTGAGTTTATTTGGCTATCTAGAGTCTACACAGTGCAAGTTGAATAGTAAATATGCAAAGCCTGATCACACTGCTTCTTTAGAACCTACACTGTTTGCTCAAAACGCTCTATTCGAATATTTAGAATAAAAAAGCAATTACCAAGCGAGCACAAGACATTTATACAACGTCGTGTCAACGTCGATGCAACGTCATAACTTTGCATCTACGTCAATTCGACCTTGTATAAGTCATGCCGTTGTGTAGACGTTAATGTGAGGTTGTTCAACGTCATGACGTCGCATTGACGTTAATTTGACGTTGTATAAACGTTATGTTCCCACCGGGTACAATTTATCTAACTGCAGTGTATTACACAGTTCTTTACAATGGTTATATTTTGTCATTTCCTGCAAATGCTTGCAAGACAATACGTAGTGAGATTGGAGACGATAAGAGATGTAATTTAACTCATAATTTCTCAAGAGGCATCTAAACATCAGCGAAAAGACAATATCCGTTATTCAAGAAACAATGTTGGAGAACTTGATCCGTAATTTGTCCTTTTCTCTGTCAAAGCGACTTAAACATCAATAAGCTATCGTCATGTCCTATTAAGCTTAATGACACTGGAATGTGAATTGCAGAAAAGCTGTAGAAGCATGGCTCATAAAGAGAATTGCATCACGAAAACATGCCTATATAATTTTGACCCCCTTAAACCCTCACTTTTATATAGAAAACTGGGGTTTACAGGGGTATACATCATATTTCTGCTCAAAGACACAGATTGTGGGTACTCGTTAGAACCGCCTCGTTGAGGCGGTTCTAACGACTACCCACAATCTACGTGTTGAGCAAAAATATGAAAAATATCAGAATTTTTATCTGAAAATGTTCATTTTTTTGGTGGTAAAATTTTCAGTATATTTGAATAAGCATGTTTTCGTAATGGTAAGAATATTACTTTGCTTTCGACACCTTCCAGAAAGTCGTGTTTTTTATTTATTTATTTATTTATTTATTTTTTATTTATTTATTTATTTTTTTTTTGCTTGGCGCTTTACATAGAAGAAGAAAATTTGCAAACTTTTGTCATGACTTAATACAAAACCATTTGTCGTAACAACCTATGCATAAAAGGTTTTATTCTAGTCACTGGTTTTTTTTTTTAAAAAGTCGTCTATTTTTATTTTTTCGCATAGTAAAAATGATGCAAATTATGCAGAAATCTGTATGGTAAGTAACTTGGAGGTAGATTTTCAACAAGTTCCACTTGTTCAATTTTTCTTAAATTATCAATAATTCATGTGAAACATCAATAAATATTTTCATAGACAAAATTCTAAAAAAAAAAAAATTACTAGAAATTGTATAGGTCAGACCAATTTTTGGCCGTCAGTTTAATTTTAGGTTACATGTTTGAGATTTCAATTTCAATTCAATTCAATTCAATATTTTATTTACGTGTCACCTTATGTACAAACAGTTAAAACACATATAAAATATACGAATAAAAAGTACATAAGCCACTCTTTAAGAGTTATGAGACACGATTGTGTCACACTAAAACGTCTATTTATAAAGAAAACGTCTTCTTCTGTCTAGAATGTCTTTACAGGTTTTGGCAATAGCTTTTATAACATTATTGGAGGAAAACATGTAAGCTATTTTCTCATCGTCATTTAACATATGAAAATTTGGATTATAACGTGATATCGCATAGTACATTTCTTGATGCAGATCGTCATATAACGGACATGATAATAAAACATGTTTTTTCTGATTCAACTAAATCACTGCAGTTAAAACAAGTTCTTTGGTTTACCGCTAAATTCTCGAATCTACCCGTTTCAAGTCTAAGGGGCGCAACTCCTGCACGGAACTTAGCAAAGGCACTACGCCAAGAAAAAAGCATAATAATCTTAACGTATGTTTCAGTTTCATAAGTTGACTTAAAAGTATACGTTCGCAGTTTATTCTGTCCATTGCCCCGTCCGGCGCGTTCTCTATTCAGTTCAGCCTTCCATTTGTCCGTATATAACCTGAGGTACGCCTGTTCACATGTCAAAATAACACTTCTTGTGTTAAGGTTGTTTTCGTTCCAGACATAAGCACAATTTATTTCATTTAAATGTTTTTTAAGCCTGTAATTACAGTTCTTTGTTCTGTCCATATTAGTTTCTGACCATCGATATATTTCATTATTTAACCGGTTATTATCCATGTTTTTTAAACGACACCACTGCCTTAAAACACAGTTCCGTTGCCGTGCTTCCTGTGGCAACCAACCCATATCTCCTTCGACTGCAGCATTTGGTGTAAATTTTCCAACCCCCCAAAAGAATCTGCAGGCACGGTGTTGAACAGCACTGACACACGAATAATCCCGTGTACCCCAAATAGCGGCACCATAACTTATGACAGAACTGACTGTTGCATCATACAGCTTTGAAAATGTCCAAAATGGAAATCCTCCAAAAGCGTTAGCTTTGGCGATTACTAGGCCCAATGCTCGGCTAGCGGACTGGGCAACACATTTCGCAGTAACGATAAAATCCAAGTGTTCGTGTAATACCAGTCCTACTTATAATGACTAACATAATCCAGAGACAAATCACCACACGTAAAACTGACATTTGAACGTAATGACGACTGTCTTCGAAAATGAATAATCTTAGATTTGTCTTTATTTATGTTTAAACAGTTTCTCTCGCACCAACGGTGTAAACAGTCAAGTACATGTAGTGTTTGTAGTTCGTCTTCAGAGTCAGCAATCAGAATTACGTCATCCGCATAAAGAAGTATGCAGACGTTTTCAGTGTTAACCCCTACATCTAATTGTTTCATTTCATGAACAAGATCATTTATATACATGTTAAATAATAGCGGGCACAACAAACAGCCCTGCTTCAAACCACATTTTACGTCAAATTATATAGGTCAGACCAATTTTTGGCCGTCAGTTTAATTTTAGGTTACATGTTTGAGAAGAAAACACAGAAACAAAAAAGACAAATGGTTTCTGATAAGATATGGTCAATCAGAACAAAATTTTTTAGTACACAACCTTATTAGGAAGAAAGGAAATGTGTAGGAGTTGAATGCACAAGAGACATATCGCTGCATTGAGCTCAGTATATACCAGCGCTAGTATAATTAAACTCTGCTGTTTTCTTGTTGCTTCATGAAGCTGAATTTGCATTTTTTTTCTAGCTTTGAAATGAACTACCCTGGTCATGGATATTCCACCTCAAAACTAGCATTTTATGTCCCCTGTATCACTCGTCTACACTTAATATCTTCCATGTTGCTCATTTTATTTATCTAATTTAAATTTTTTTAAAGTAAATACGATTTACTGTTTAAAAAATTCCAGCAGATTTGAATAAGTTTAAGTGCAATATAATACATAACATGTTAAATTTAAACATTTACAATACAAATAAAACAAGAGAAAATACATGTAAATAAAACATGAAAATTAAATAATCATTACAATATAAAGTCTCTAAACAGTTTATATTTCCACCGTTTTCACCACGAAGTCGTACATAATTCCTGAAAGTTCCAAAATTCACAAATAAAATAAAGTTTTTCATTAGTAAAATCTTCTAAAACTAATTAAATCAGAAAGTTCTGGGCCCAGTTGTTCAAAGCTAACGACGCCGTTAGTTAGCGATTCGTTAAATATTCGTTAAATATGCTGAAATTTTTTGCTGAAAAAATGTGAGTAGCTTTTCATATTTTTTCAGCAAAAAATATCAGAATATTGTATATTGAATCCGCTAAAACAGTCAACGAAATGACCCTTAACGAGCTCGTTAAGCTAACGACGCTTTGAACAACTGGGTCCAGGTTTCCAAAATTCATTTCCATCATCAAGGTTCATGGTTTGACTTCAGAATTACTATAAAAGTTCCTTGTTTAAAAATGTTAAACTGTTAATAAATGTTTTCTTTCCACTGTTGAAAAAAAAAACAAAACAAAAAAAAAAAAAAAAAAAAAACACAAAAAAACACACAAAAAAACAAAAAAAACAACAACAAAGATTCTCTTGCTAAGCAAAACGAGATTTTCCGTGTCATATTTACTCAAATTTGAGTCCATAAAATAAGAATCAGTTAGACTGTAGCCAGTCTAAATGACGTGCAAAACATGACGATCCTCCGCTTCTTATACAAGGGCGTAGTCAGAAAGGATTTTTTAGTTTTTAGTTTTATTTTATTTTATTTTTTTTTACGCACATCCAGAAAAATCTGGAAAAAATCTCAGTGGTGTGACTTCCAAAAGGGATCAATTTCTTTCCTTTAAGAGCAGTCCCTATAGTAAAGGAGGAGAATATATTTTATGTAAGGTATTGTTCCAAATATTTACCTTACCCCTTACGCACATACGCACGTGCGTAATGAGCGCTACGCATATGTATTACCTGCCCGTTTTAGAGAAAAAGTGTGGATATTGTTATCACCTTCAACCGTCTGTCTGCCCTTTACTCTATCATATCTTATAATGTGAGACGGCCCAGCTAGCATTCTTTATAAATCTACAGCGGGCCGTTATCGGCCCGTCTGCTACCCTGACGGCCGATAACGGCCCGCTATAGATTTATAAAGAATGCTTAGTGGGGGGTCTCAACCAACTTTGCTTTAGAGACCTACCTTCCTGTTGTGTTAGGGTTGTATACTTTTATTTCTCATACACTCTTGGACTAGCTTCAACCAAAATTTCTGTATACCTTTTACACGCGCTAGTATTGTCTACCCTTCTAGAAGGTTAAAGATACGCCATACTACCCCAGGTATTCGGACAAACAGGCCTGATCAAACAGTGTAGACCCAGATCATTCGCCACAGAACGCGGTGTCTGACCAGTGTCTGCACTGTCTGCCTCTAATCAAGCAGATTATATACGAATCAGTAGTTAGATGGACTTGTTCAAACATTTGGAACAACATGCTTAGATGTTAAGGAGTCCGAATACTTAGCGTAAATACGGTATTACCTATATATTACATGCTAAAAACGGCGAAGATGCGTAATCTTGATTATCTACATAAAGTGAGTCGCAACGTGAGAAAGCATACCTTCTGACATACGCGCCCAACGAAGACGCAAACAAACCTGCGCATCCACGCAGTCTGATTAGAAACTTCGTGGTCCGCATGAAGAAACTTTGCATCATCGACTATTCAAAACATCACCAAAACACGCCTATATAATTTTGACCCCTTAAACCCCACTTCTATATAGTAAAACTGGCGTTTATAGGAGTATGCATTTTTTTTCTTATTTTTGCTAAAAAGCAAAGATTGTGGGTACTCGTTAGAACCGCCTCGTCGAGGCGGTTCTAACGAGTACCCACAATCAATGTTTTGAGGAGGAATATGAAGAATATCAGAATGTTTTATCTGAAAATTTTCCTTTTTGGGTTGTATACAGTCGAACCTCAATGGCTCGAACATCTTTGGGACCATGGAAATTCGTTCGAGACATGGGTAGTTCGAGCCACTGAGGGTTAATCATGGCACCAGTTCAGGAAGCAAATAGCGATAATTTAGGGAGATCTTTTCAATTTTCTACACAATAATTGTATGTTGAGTGTACTCATTAGAATCGTCTCGATGAGGCGATTCTAATGAGTACACACAACATACAATTCCATGATAAAATAAGATAAAATCCCTAAATATTTGTTTTCTTGAGCTATTGGAAGGATTTTGTAGGGACTGAAAAAAGAGTTCGAATCATCCAGGGTAAACGAGCCATCCGGGTTCGAGCCATTGAGGTTATACTGTATTTGAATAGGCGTGTTTTCGTAATGATGCACCCAGTGAAGATTCTGATCAGATTGGGCAAATGCGCAGGCCAATCTGAATCTTCGCTGGGAGCGCATGTCCAAAGGTATGCTCTCTGACGTTGTGGCTCATGTGGCTCTGATCGTCGCTGTTTGTTTGTTTAACCCTTGTAATGCTGAATAAATTAAGATGCCACGCCCATTTCTAATTTTCAGCCAATCAGATTACTTGATTCAGATTGTTGATATAAATTCTCATATTTAATGGCAAACAGTGCAGATCCAGATCAGTTGGCTTCTTCAGAAGCCAGCTAATCTGGATCTACACTATTTGCTAAGCCAGGACATATTCGGGTTCAGCAGGACTAGTTAATTCTTTGGACTGGTCCATTTCCAGTAGAAGGAGTCTCTGGTTAGTTTTTACTATTACCATGTTTTATTAGAATTCCTGTATTTAATGCAAACTGTAGACCAAGATCAGACGCCGCGTTCTGCTTACTGTTTACCAATGTCCCTTTTATGGGACGCTAGGCGTAAATGGGTTAAACAAGATACGATGATAAAAGCTAATAGTCAAAATTCTTATTAGAACTCGCTCATGTACTCGCTGGTTTGTGTCTCCACTGTCTGCATGTGCTTGACATTCGTGTCCCATAACATACTAATGGTCCTGGTTTTGATTTTTATCAGCTATTTAAGCGAAGTAACTGTGTAAAAGCCAACGGTCTTCTGAATATAAGACTGACTTCCCTTATATGATGCCGCTACAATTTAAGCGATGTACTTGTGTCTTTTAGATTTTGATGCACCAATGAACAACCCCGCTCTCACTTGCACCATATCAGGGAATTTTGACGGGTATCATTTGCTGAAGCCCATTAAAAATCTTGTTAATTAAAAACAAACAAACAAAAAAAAAAAAAACAACATGTTAGCACTCTGGCTGTTGGGGCTTTATCCCATGACGGCCTGTTGAATAGGTTACGTATTAGATTAGGGTGCGGTTTGTGACAAAAAGCAATAACTGTGATATAGTTTTGAAATAAATGTTCTCAACAAGCGACAGTCATGCGATGCCTAAAAATTGATAACGTATATTTTTACATAACAGTATGCAGAACACAGGAAATCTGAAATAAACCTGAGTTTCTCATTTTAAGTACAAACATATCTCTGAACCATTTGATATATGTAGTTACGAGGGCGTGTCAATAAATAACCAGCCTATCCCATTTCCGATGGACCGAGACGGTCACGATTTTCATGCTTTGTTTCAATATATGTTTTATACATGGGTACAAAATTGCACACGTATCGATTTATTCTTTAATAAGATATTGAATGTCAAACATGGCTAGTGATGCAAAGGCATGCTTTTCATCTAAAGTTGAGTACCGTGCTGTAATTCGGTACTTGTATTTAAAAGGTAAAACAGGCAAGGAAATAAACGGTGAGTTAGCCGATGTTTATGGTTCTTCTGTACCATCTTATGCTCAGGTTAAATTCTGGGTAGGGGAATTCAAACGCGGTAGAACGTCTTTAGAAGATGAAGCCAGGCCTGGACGCCCACTGAATGCCACCGACGAAGAAATGTGTAAGAAAGTTCGGGATCTGGTTGAGTCTCTGATAGGCGAATTTAGGTGGATGAAATAGCGCAGGCATTAGGGATTTCACATAGTAGCGTTTCAACAATCTTACATGACCGTTTAGGTATGCGCAAGCTAATAGCCCGTTGGGTCCCCAAATCCCTTAGTGATGAGCAAATGCAACCAGAGCATCAGTATGCAGCGCCTTGTTGAAACGTTTTAGGTCAAAATATGATTTTCTTTTGCGTCTGGTGACTGTAGGTGAGACTTGGGTTCATTATTATGAGCCAGAGAATAAAGCTCAGTCGTCAATGGGTAGGGCCTGGGTCCCCGAGGCCAAAGAAGTTCAAGACGCAACCATCTGCTGGCAAGGTGATGGCCACAGTATTTTGGGACGCAAAAAGGCGTTATTATGTTAGACTTTTTACCCAAGAGAAGTACAATAACTGGACTATGCAAACTTGTTAGACCAGCTGAGAACCGCCATCCGTGAAAAACGCCGAGGTAAACTCTCTAAAGGTGTTTTGCTGCAACAGGACAGCGCGAGAGTCCATACTTGCAAAGTTGCAATGGATGCTGTAGAGCGAAACGGATATGAATTAATACCACATCCTGCCTATTCGCCTGACCTAGCTTCTAGCGACTTCTTCCTATTCCCAAACTTGAAAAAGGATATCCGTGGACTTCCTTTCCGGTCTGATGAAGAAGTCGTGACGGCTGTTGAGGAGTGGGTCCTGACTTTTTCAGTTCTGGGCTGATTGCACTTGAACACCGTTGGTCTAAGTGCATCACACTAGAGGGCAATTACATCGAAAAAGAAGAGGTGGATCTCAACCGGAAATAAGTTAGGCTGGTTACTTATTGACTCACCTTCGTATGTTCGAAATTACATGGTTTTGTCCTTTGTTAAATGTATGCAGCTGGCTGGTCAGTGTACATGTACATGTGAAAATATGTCGCAATACAAAGGCATTCTCTTCAAATTCCGCACAGTTCGACTGTCACAAACATATCATTGTATTGTTCAATTTCGCTAACATTTGACGGTGCTCAGGTCGCATATATTGTGAGCAGTGACTCGTGCAACCAGGAAACAGCACCATGCATAACTAAGCAGTGTAAATGCACGGCGTTAACCTATTTGCTGTGGCTGCTGCGTTTAAATGCAGCTTCGAGGTCCTTTCTCATCCCCCGTATTCTCCACATTTAGCCCCTTCGGACTTCTTTCTATCTGTTTCTGAATCTGGGTCCAGTTGTTCAAAACTAACGATGTCGTTAGTTAACGTATCGTTAAAACTTTGATCATTAAATATGGCATATACGCTAATATTTTTGCTGAAAAAAATGTGAGTAGCTTTTGCATTTGCATAAGCTACTCACATTTTTTTTCAGCAAAAATACTTGTAAATTAGATATTGTACTTACAAGAGCAGTTAACATTTTTACAGTAGCGATTACGTTTTTCTTGTCCGTTTATGCGTTTGGGGTGCGTTTTAAAATCGTGGCATAACGTTTGCGTTTCGACAACGTTTCTAGCGTTTCATATCGTTTCGGCCAATCAAATTACAGAGCAAAGCGTTTCACTCAAACGCTTAATTTGCATATGCGCACTGAGGAGATACAAACGTTTTCTCGAAACGCTTTTCACCGTTTCGGCCAATCAGCTTGCCTTATCGAAACGCTTTTTCCGTTTCGGCCAATCATTTGACCGTTTCGCACCGTTTGTATGTTAGACCAATCGAATCATAAATACCTGTTGGACCGTATTAAACCGTGTTTATCACAACTAAAGTACTCTGTATCTACGTATTAAAATTATATTTATTTTATTTTATTTTATTTATTTATATTTTCTTTATAAAATATATTTTGGTATTTTCGAAAGAATTAACATGATTAATTATTATACTTTGTGAAGCCTATTATTTTTACACTGAAATCATGACAATCAACGTCTTTGGACAATTAAATGTTTTAGCACATAGTACTCGGTATAAAATATTTAGCAGATGACATTTTGAAGTTTATATATATTTCCTGAAAACAGATTTTGGCATTTCATACAAATTGCCTGCAAATGGTTTGACAATATCAGAATGCCTTAACCAAGAATATATATATTTATTTTATTTACCTTACTTTTATATTTTATTTTATTTTTATTTATTTTTTTTATTTTATTTTTATTTTATTTTTATTTATTTATTTATTATTATTATGCCAGAGGCTACCTGGTAAAATGTCATAGGAAATAATCCCATAAGTAAAAATGCCAGAGATAAAACTTATACAAGTTTAGTTCTTTATTTGTCTTCCATGTAGCACAATTTGACAGCATCATGGGAAAAGGTGAAAAGATGCAACAAGAGTATATATGTCCAAATAGACTCCCCCACACTCTATATTGGAAAATTCAATGTTAGGCATGTCAGGTTATGTGATTTAGATAATCCTAGCGAAAAATGACTGAACTGTGCAAACAATGGCTACCCTGATCAAATGCCGCATTTTGCAGTGTCTGATCTGGATCTGCACTGTTTTCCAATAGCCTGTTTTGGATCTCCAAATTAAAGTGAGTTAAACTCTTTTCACATCAAAAAATAATAATAATAATAATAATAATATCATCTGCTTATATCTAAACAAAGCAGGTTAAATGTTAACCTTTACCACTCTGTTTATTCAGCAGACAACAAAGTGATGACATTTTCTTCGTTTTTCCAGAAAAGAGGATTTGACATTTCATGCCAGTTGTCTCTATTCAAGACAATTTGCATGAAATGTACAGAATGTTCAGTTGATGACATTTTGAAGTATTTTTCTTATGTTATCCTGAAAACAGGTGTCGGCTTTTCATACATATTATCTCCACAGGACTTCACTTTCCCTGCAAATTATCTTCAGTGGAGATTTGCGTGAAATGTTAAACCTGTTTTACGGGAGAAAATAAGAAAAGATGTCATGAATTTGCCATCTGCTGAGTTAGCCCAGAGAGTGATAAAGGTTCAACTGGACAATGAATCGTTGACATAATCCATTCTGTTGGTGATATGTGTAGACCACGATCAGACTGCGCGGAAATGCCGGTTCACCTTGGTCTAAGCTGTTCTCAAATACCAAAAGGTCGTTTCTTATTTCTATTCAAACGGGCTAATATATATTCAACCAGTGCCGATCAAACCAGATCAGCTTGCGCAGCAGGATCAAGATCAAAGATTTTCAACACCAGTCTGAACTACGTCCAACCTGTGAATTGCCATTATTGTTTTGAGTAATATTTCTCCCCCCTCCCTCCCCCTCACGTCCCTCACGTCCCTCCCCTCACGCCCTCACCTTTTTTAAAAATGAAATGTACACTGTCGTTTAGACAAATGGTGCTGGAACAGATGATCTGCTTTACTGAAATTTATTGTTAGAATTATGTGTCACCAATACTAATCCTTTCATTAGATCCTTATCCAGTGAAAACGTCCCTCTGAGCATAGGTGTTACTCAGATTAAAGTGAGTGGATCAGTCTAGTGCATAATGGTGTCCACTCAGTTCACTGATCAGGTCATTAGTATAAAATACTGTAATACATGAATCGCTCAGTATCCATCTAATACACAGACTGATCAGATTTGTAAAATATAAATTGGTCCATTTTTACTTGTTTGGGCCATTATTTTTCGAATACGATGCACTGTGCACATCATGGCAATTATGTGGACAGTCGGCAAATATCTTGCTGGAGGGCTTTCATGAAAGTATATTCTCACTATGAAAACATTTTTGGCATGTATATGCAAAGCTGTTAACCTTAAGAACGCTATATTTTAATATTAGAAGACGAAGATCAAATGTATGGACGAGCAGCAATGACCCAGAGCAGAGTGCGCGGATGCACATTCTAATCTAGTATTTTGCATATTGCAACCTATACTTAAATATTAGAAGACGATGCACTGGAGAAACAGCAGATCCTTTCGAATAATAATGATAATAAAATTGTACAGACGAACTGCAACGAATCAGATCAAAATGCACGGATGAACATACTAATCAATGTTGCATTTATAGCACATTGTAGTCTGGATACTCCTAAAAGGGTAATTGGCAAACAGTGGAGACCCAGATCAGATGCCGCAGAACGTGACGTCTGATCAGGGTATCCACTATTTGCAAATAGTTCAACCATTTGTTTCTCTACATAACATAGTCTGGCATACCTAAAATCGAAATTAGAATCTTCCAGTATATAGGGTGGGTGAGTTCATTCAGTAACAATAGGTTAAATATTAGAAGATAATGTGCAAGACTATTGGCAAATCGTATCGAATAAGACAATGTACAGATGAGCAGCTACGAAGCAAATCAGAGTGCGCGGATGCCCTATATTTATCACATATTTTCATGTATTCCTCTTTTTTAATATTGGTAAAATTACTTTGCATCTACATGTATTCGGTAGTTTAAAATGAAAATGACTTTATATCAAAGATGACAAAGATAAATGGATGAAATTGAAATGTTTTTTTTTTTTTTTTTTTTTTTTATTTGTTCAAAACTGACTTAGCAGTTTTTAAGTAAGTCTTCTTCGATATATATTTTTTTACATTACGTCTTGTGTGTCTTAATTTCAAATATACAACTGTACGAGCAATATATCCTTTTAAGGCATTATCTGTTTATGCATGATGATTCTTTTTTTTTTTTTTTTTTTTTTTTTTTCTCATCCAAACAGATTTGGAAGTGCACCTGCATATCATAAAACTTCCAATAAACAATACATGGAATGAGTATTTCCTATACCTCACCCTCCTTAAGAAATACACAGGCTAATATTATGTAACATTTGAAAGAACAAAAAGGAGATAGTATAAATAAAAAAAAATATGTAAATAAATAAAAATTGGAAAATATCATGTTATTATACGCATTAATTGCACAGTACTCCAGATTCATGTAGCATAGAGTATTTGATAATAATTGATGTGTGTCTTCATTTTTCCACTAAAATAATTTTGTTGTGTATATTTATTAGAATCACCTCACAGAGGTAATTTTAATGAGTACCAACCATATATTTTCTGGAGGAGAAACATAAAAATACAAGATATGATCATAATCATAAATCGATCATAAAGTTTCTCAAATGAACCTCATTTATTTATTTATTTATCTATTTATTTATTTATTTACTTATTTTTAAACTAAATAAGAACACTTCAAAAACTGGATCCTAATTCTACTGATGGAGAACTGTATAATAAGTCTGATAGGAAATTTAAAAAAAAAAAAAAAAAAATGATTGTATCCTAAAATGTGAATATTTACTTTCTGCAACTGCGCAAACTGAATTTTCTGAAACACAGTTATTTCTACAAACTCTGTATGTTTAGTGAATATTCAGATCAGCCTGTACGTCTGCACAGTCTGATCAGTCTTCACCACACGCTCTAGAAGATCTACTGCTTCTTCGTCCAGAAAACACAGACTGATAAGATTGCGGGATGCACAGACTGATCCACATATTCACTGAAAGTCCATTCTTTTTTGCAGGAATTAAAGTGATTCTGCCAAAAACTGTTAAATTCCTTTTCCGTTGTATATTGCATTTTAAGACACAACGTGTTTTCCAGTACTTTCAAAAGTCAATAATCAATCATTTTTAACTGGAAGTTGAAAGGCATTCCTATCATTATTCATTGCTGGGAATGAAAGAAAAATAAAGATTTTGTTCTTATGTTTCCCGTAAAATGGCATTTGACATTTCAAATCCTATTTTTCAGAAAAAAATAAAAACAAAATCTTATTAATTTCTTGTCTGCTGAAACTGCCCCATAGCGTGGTAAATAATTCTTAAATGTCTTTGCGAAAAAAAAGTGCTCCAAAATTATGCTTTTCCTGAGCAATGGATTTATTTATTATACCCTTTTTAGTGACTATCTTTTAGTTTGACGAAGCTTTGAAATTGTGCTAATGGCAATTTATGCAGAAGAGGGAATTTGATGATAAACTAGCATATCAAGACATAAGTGTTAATTTATTCATAATTTATCCATAAAATATGTTGTGGGTATTCATTAGAACTGCCTTTGCGAGGCGATTTTATTAAAAACAACCAGCTATATTTTAATGAATAAACAGAAAAAAAATGCACACCAATCTTTCGCCAAATTACCGACCTTATCTGTTTCTATGTTTTAATCATAAACTTTACTAATGTCAATAATTTCCCCTTATTAGGCCCCTACCTATAAGGTTGGCCAAAGTCAACAAGAACTTCTTATTTTTATCTGTTTATGGTCATTAGCGTGTTATGCAATCTAAATTGTGTCTTTAATAGCTAATTGCCACCATTTAACATCCTTAATCATCGCGGAAGGAAAATATAACGAAATACATGTATTTACTCTAGATTTTTTCCAACCGCTACTTAGCCGCAATCTTGGACAGGGAACTCCCCGTATACGCGGATACAGTGAAATGTTAATCTGCAAAACCGTGACTTGAAAATATATGTTTAGTAATCGTTATTATTATTATTATTACAAATATTACATTCATTGATGTGAGTCTAATCATTGCATACAATATAATCAGGTAGCTTTAATACCACTTGATGTAATTCATAATCGAAATATTTATGTACCCAGTGTTTGTCTCAGGTGAGAAAATAGTGTGCAACAAACAACTATTACCTGACTGCACCGGCAAGCATCGAACCCGCGACTCCTGATCACCAGTCAGAAGCGCATCCGACTGAGCTACAGAGTCCGGCCACTATCACTCTCCGTCAAAACACATTTCCTGTTTATTGCATCAGATACTCGTCTCCATAAAATTATTTGACTATTATTTTTATTAATTTTATAACAATTATAATTAAGTGAAATTGGAAAAAAAAAAAAAAAAAAAAAAAAAAAAAAAAAGATGTAAAATAAATTGAGTCCGCGGGATTTTGATTGGCTAACTCTGCAAACGCTGAAACGTTTGAAACCAGACATGGTTTCCATGACAGTGTTTTCCGAACGCTAATGTGATTGGTTAATATTTGAAACGCTTGAAACGTTTCAGAAACGATGATCTGATTGGCTAAAACTGTAAACGATCGTTTAAACGTGGTCGAAACGCTGCGTTTCCAAACCGTTAAAAAGCGTTTTGCATGCGTTTTCGTGGACATGAAAAACGCTGTCACCACTGTACCTCTTTGATATAAAAATATTTATGATATTTGTGTACATATCTTGTTGGTCTCTTTCTTATCAAATACTTGGTAAAGAGAGCAATAAATGTACATGCTTTTTGGCTGAGGCAAGCGCCATGTCCAGAGCTATGAATAAACAGATAAATTGGAATAACTTAGTCAGGGTCAATACTGTTCGTTTTATTGTTTACATCTTATAGATATACTGATGTAGGACAAAACCATTTTCACTAGCTCAAATTATAGAAAAATAGACAAACAGGCAAACAGACAGTTATGCTATCCCATTGTAGACTGAATGAATTCTCCAACACTTTATATTGGAAGATCCTATTTTAGATTTTGGGTGTATTCGGATGTGTGTTTGGACATTTTGAGAGTAGAATGGTTGAACTGTATGCAAACAGTGGAAACCCTGATCGGACGCCACATTTCGTGACACTGATCTGGGTCTGTGCTGTTTGTCAAATACCCTTTTAGAGGTTTCCAGACTACAATGGGTTAATTAAATACAAGGTACTTCTATTTTGGGCATTTGTGTTTCATGTTAAGTGTAGACAGTTAAGGTCCCCCATTGATATAAAAAAAAATGTGAATTTGAACATATCCACAATATCCTCTGTACGTACAGACTGAGCGAGCTCAGTGAGTCAATAACTGGTAGATTATGAGGCGGTATAGGACAGAGTAATAATAATACATGTATATAAATACTGTTATGTCTGAAGTAAAATATAATAGTATTAACTATAGGTCTTCTGAAATGGGATTCATTTGAAGTGCCAGAATTAATTCAGAGTTAGATCACACATCTATATATTCATATTAGTTACAAATGTCTCCCATTCAAAGCTGACACATTAAGTTACTACTATTGTTTACGTTTTGAAACTTTAGCCATGCATTTCCAGGGCCAAATGTAGGTTAACAGGTAAGGTTCACTAACTCGGTAATGCAGTTATCATATTGAAACACGAGTTATCTCGCTTTACATAAGAAAAAGAAACAAAGGACCATACAAGTGAAAACTCTTTAGTTCTTTTTATAAGTGGAGGAGGGCATACAGTTTTACCCTTCATTATATGTTCGTCAGTCCGTGTATCCGTTTGTCCATTTCACTTTGTGGTACTGTCCATGTCTCCACTGTTCCTCCTGCAGTTTTTAGGGTGGTGAGGCTTGTTCCGTGATGATCCTGTAGGCTGAACGTGTGCGCGGGGGTGGAGGGGGTGGGGGGGGGGAGCGGGGGGGGGGGGGGGGGGGGAGTGGCGTCGCTGGGCATTGGTCGATTACTGATAGAGTTGTTTGAGGGGTTTGTTCTGTACGCATTGCTTGGTGGGGTTGGTGTCTCTGCGACTCCTCCGATAGTTGTCAAGATAATGGTTTGAAACTTGCATTTTAGTAAAGATGTAGACTGAGCATGTGGAAAAAGATCACAGAACTCTGATTGAATTATTATTGCTAGAGTCTCTTACCCTTGATTTACTTAGAAAATTTGCCTTATACTTATGGCATAGTAGGGTTCATGTCTCAGTAACTTTTACAGCTTTCAAGATAGTGATTCAAAATTAGTAGAATAGTAAGAATATTGTCAAAGCATTTGCGTAAATGTCACAAAACTCTGATCAAAGTTTTATTGTTAGAGTTACTTGTCCTTAATTTACATGTAAATATGGTTTTATACACATGGCGTAGTAGGGGTCCATGTCTCCGCAACTTTTCCTACAGTTTTCAAGTTAATGGTTTGAAACTTGCACCTTAGTAAGGAGACAGACTGAGCACGTTAAATAAAGGTCATACAACTCTAGCTGTATTTTTATTGTTTAAGCTCCCTTAATTTCCCTAGAAAATCAGTCTTATACACATGGCATATTAAGGTTCATGTCCCCGCAATTTTCCCTAAAGTTTTCAAAATAATGATTTGACACAAGCAACAAAGCAAGAATATAAGTTAGACATATACATAAAGGTTACAGGACTCTGGTTCAATTTTATTGTTAGAGGTACATACCCTTGATTTAATTAGAAATTTTGCCTTAATCACATGGTGTAGTAAGGTTGGTGTTTTTACAACTTCTATAGTTTTTTAAAATAATGATTTGAAATCTGCAATAAAGTAAGGCTATAAGTAGGGCATATGCTTTAAGGTCACAGAACTTGTATGATTCTATGTTCAAACGATTTTGAACCAGTCATAAAGACCGAATATATTTTACCTACACCGTTCGCTCAATGCGTACGCAAAAAAGGATTATTTAAAATTTTATCCTTTGCCAACATGCAACATCATATCGGAAAATGATAGGTTTTAAGGTATGTTATTTTTTATTTTTATTTTTCTATTTTTTACTTAGCTTGTTATTGTTTTGTCAGAGAACTGTTTATTCGCAGTGCGGGAGAGAGCTGAATACATGTCGGTCCCATCGAATGCAAACCAATGTGATGAAAGGTCTTTACATATATGATAATGGCTGAACAGCTGACTATTTTTTCTCAAAACTGTAGAGGCGGTCTTTCTGTTGCTTCCAAAAGGCGTGATTTATTCCAATATATACGGGCAAAGAAATACAATATTATTTGCCTTCAAGGTGTACATATAAATGACAATTTAGAATCATGTATAAAAGCAGAATGGGGATACGATATATTTTTCAGTTCATACACAACCATGAGTCGAGGGGTTATGATACTATTAAATAATAATTTTGAACAAAAAGTTAAAAAAGTTAAAAAGGACAAAAATGGTAACTATATTATTTTAGGTATTGAATTTCAAGGAAAAGATATAACTTTAGCTAATATTTATGGACCAAACGAAGACAACCCAAATTTTTATGAAAACTTAAAAAGGAATATTGCGGACTTTGAAAATGAGAATGTAATAGTATGTGGCGATTGGAATTTGATATTAGGTACTGAAAAAGAATCTGATAATTATTTACATGTTAATAATCCAAAGGCAAGGAGAGTGGTTTTAACATTAGTAGAAGAAGAAAATGTTATTGATGTATGGCGTTTAATGAATGAAGATACAAGGAAATATACATGGCGAAGACTTAACCCAACCAAAAAACAAGCAAGATTAGATTATTTTTTAGTAAGTGATTCAATATTTTCTTTTGTAACAGATTCAGATATTGTCCCGGGATACAGAACTGACCATTCAGGTATTATTTTAAAGTTGAAATTACAAGATTTAGAAAGAGGGAGAAATTATTAGAAATTTAATAATACACTTTTGAAAGATAAAAAATACATTGATGAAGTTAAAAAAATAATTAATGAAGTTAAAAGTATGTACGTTACTAATAACGAAAGTATAAATGTAAACGAAATTTTAGATAATGATATAGTGTTTAATATAAATGATCAATTATTTTTAGAAATCCTTTTCATGACTATCAGAGGAGAAACAATAAAATATAGCTCTGTTAAAAAAAGAAAGAAACTAGAGGAAGAAAATAAATTAGAACGAGAAATAAAAGAACTTGAGGCAGAAATCAATAATGACTTTTCCAGCATAGACGAAAATAAAATTACAAATTTTGCTCGAAAAAAGAAACCTTAATTGAAATAAGAAAGGAAAAAATTGAAGGAGTAATGTTGTGGTCTAGGAGTAGGTAACAAGATTTAGGGGAAAAGCCTTCAAAATACTTTTTTAATTTAGAAAAAAGAAATTATACAAATAAAACCATGACTAAAATAATAGAACATAATGGTACAGAACATACTGAAACAAATCAAATTTTAAAATGTCAACGGCAATTTTACGAAGACTTATATAATGAGTACTCGGTTGATCTGGATGCAAGATCTATTGAGTCAGTGATTGGAGAAAATAAAAATAAATTATGAAATGAGGATGCAGAAAAACTAGAAGGTGAAATACAGTAAAATGAATTATTATATGATTTAAAAAATATGAAAAATGAAAAGAGCCCAGGTTTAGACGGATTTATTGTTTAATTTTTTAAAATTTTCTGGACAGATTTAAAATTCTTTAGTTTAAGGCAATAAATTATGGATACCATACTGGATCTCTCTCTGTAACACAAAAACAAGGAGTTATTACATGTTTACCTAAACCTAATAAATCAAGACATTATGTATCTCTTTTAAATGTTGTTTATAAATTAGCAGCATCCGTCATTGCAAATAGAATGAAAATGGTTTTAGATAAACTTATTAATCAGGATCAAAAGAGTTTATTGCTGGAAGATTCATAGGAGAAAATGTTAGGCTTATTTACGATGTTTTGTTTGAAACTAAAAATCAAAACATACCTGGAATGATTTTCTCAATCGACTTTGAAAAAGCATTTGATACTGTCTCATGGAAATTTATAAAAAAAAGTTTTAAAATATTTTAATTTTGGGCCATTTGTTATCTCATGGATTAATATTTTTCAAAGCGGTTCCGAATCTTGCATCATACAAAACGGTTTCATGTCAGAATTCTTTAATCTTAAAAGGGGTTGTAGACAAGGTGACCCAATTTCACCATATATATTTATATTATGTGCCGAAATTTTAGGGAAAATGGTTAGAGAGAATGAAATAATTACAGGTATTAAAATAAATGGAAAAGAATTCAGGTTAAGTCAGTACGCGGATGATACACAACTTTTTCTTGAAGGCACAGAACAATCACTTAAAGAGACACTTAATGTACTTAAACTATTTTACCTAATGTCCGGTTTAAAAATTAATGTCGAAAAAACTAGGGCGATTTGGATAGGTTCATTAAGTCATTCAACTAGGCAATTATGTAAGGAATACAAACTCGACTGGTCTCAGGGTTCATTTAGAATATTAGGAGTTACCTTTACTGCCGAAATATTTGATATATGGGATATAAATACTGAACAAATTTATACTAGTATTGAATCTATCTGTAAAAAATGGTCAGAAAGAAAATTGACGCTGATAGGTAGAATTACAATTATAAAATCATTGGCTTTGGCTAAGTTTGTTCATTTATTTCTGGCACTGCCTAACCCACCAGGAGAATATGATCGTTAAGTTAGCATCTGGTTCACGGTTCATTATTCACGGTTCAGGATTCAGCGTATGGTTCAGTATTCAGGATATTATTCAAAATACGAGCTGCAGCGTCTGGTTCAGGATTCAGCGTATTATTCAAAATACGAGCTGCAGCGTCTGGTTCAGGATTCAGCGTATTATTCAAAATGCGAGCTGCAGCGTCTGGTTCAGGATTCAGCGTATTATTCAAAATACGACCTGCAGCGTCTGGTTCATTATTCAGGGTATTTTTCAAAACACGACCTGCAGCGTCTGGTTCAGGATTCAGCGTATTATTCAAAATGCGAGCTGCAGCGTCTGGTTCAGGATTCAGCGTATTATTCAAAATGCGAGCTGCAGCGTCTGTTTCATTATTGAGGGTATTTTTCAAAATACGAGCTGCAGCGTCTGGTTCAGGATTCAGCGTATTATTCAAAATACGAGCTGCAGCGTCTGGTTCAGGATTCAGCGTATTATTCAAAATGCGAGCTGCAGCGTCTGGTTCAGGATTCAGCGTATTATTCAAAATACGACCTGCAGCGTCTGGTTCACTATTCAGGGTATTTTTCAAAACACGACCTGCAGCGTCTGGTTCAGGATTCAGCGTATTATTCAAAATGCGAGCTGCAGCGTCTGTTTCATTATTGAGGGTATTTTTCAAAATACGACCTGCAGCGTCTGGTTCAGGATTCAGCGTATTATTCAAAATACGACCTGCAGCGTCTGGTTCATTATTCAGGGTATTTTTCAAAACATGACCTGCAGCGTCTGGTTCAGGATTCAGCGTATTATTCAAAATGCGAGCTGCAGCGTCCGGTTCAGGATTCAGCGTATTATTCAAAATGCGAGCTGCAGCGTCTGGTTCAGGATTCAGCGTATTATTCAAAATACGACCTGCAGCGTCTGGTTCAGGATTCAGCGTATTATTCAAAATACGAGCTGCAGCGTCTGATTCAGGATTCAGCGTATTATTCAAAATACGACCTGCAGCGTCTGGTTCAGGATTCAGCGTATTATTCAAAATGCGAGCTGCAGCGTCTGTTTCATTATTGAGGGTATTCTTCAAAATACGAGCTGCAGCGTCTGGTTCAGGATTCAGCGTATTATTCAAAATACGAGCTGCAGCGTCTGGTTCATTATTCAGGGTATTTTTCAAAACACGACCTGCAGCGTCTGGTTCAGGATTCAGCGTATTATTCAAAATACGACCTGCAGCGTCTGGTTCAGGATTCAGCGTATTATTCAAAATACGAGCTGCAGCGTCTGGTTCAGGATTCAGCGTATTATTCAAAATACGAGCTGCAGCGTCTGGTTCAGGATTCAGCGTATTATTCAAAATGCGAGCTGCAGCGTCTGTTTCATTATTGAGGGTATTTTTCAAAATACGAGCTGCAGCGTCTGGTTCAGTATTCAGCGTATTATTCAAAATACGAGCTGCAGCGTCTGGTTCATTATTCAGGGTATTTTTCAAAACACGACCTGCAGCGTCTGGTTCAGGATTCAGCGTATTATTCAAAATACGACCTGCAGCGTCTGGTTCAGGATTCAGCGTATTATTCAAAATACGAGCTGCAGCGTCTGGTTCAGGATTCAGCGTATTATTCAAAATGCGAGCTGCAGCGTCTGTTTCATTATTGAGGGTATTTTTCAAAATACGACCTGCAGCGTCTGGTTCAGGATTCAGCGTATTATTCAAAATACGAGCTGCAGCGTCTGGTTCAGGATTCAGCGTATTATTCAAAATACGAGCTGCAGCGTCTGGTTCAGTATTCAGCGTATTATTCAAAATACGAGCTGCAGCGTCTGGTTCAGGATTCAGCGTATTATTCAAAATACGAGCTGCAGCGTCTGGTTCAGGATTCAGCGTATTATTCAAAATGCGAGCTGCAGCGTCTGTTTCATTATTGAGGGTATTCTTCAAAATACGAGCTGCAGCGTCTGGTTCAGGATTCAGCGTAATATTCAAAATGCGAGCTGCAGCGTCTGGTTCATTATTCAGGGTATTTTTCAAAACACGACCTGCAGCGTCTGGTTCAGGATTCAGCGTATTATTCAAAATACGAGCTGCAGCGTCTGGTTCAGTATTCAGCGTATTATTCAAAATACGAGCAGCAGCGTCTGGTTCAGGATTCAGCGTATTATTCAAAATACGAGCTGCAGCGTCTGGTTCAGGATTCAGCGTATTATTCAAAATGCGAGCTGCAGCGTTTGTTTCATTATTGAGGGTATTTTTCAAAATGCGAGCTGCAGCGTCTGGTTCAGGATTCAGCGTATTATTCAAAATGCGAGCTGCAGCGTCTGTTTCATTATTGAGGGTATTTTTCAAAATACGAGCTGCAGCGTCTGGTTCAGGATTCAGCGTATTATTCAAAATACGAGCTGTAGCGTCTGGTTCAGGATTCAGCGTATTATTCAAAATACGAGCTGCAGCGTCTGGTTCATTATTCAGGGTATTTTTCAAAACACGACCTGCAGCGTCTGGTTCAGGATTCAGCGTATTATTCAAAATACGAGCTGCAGCGTCTGGTTCAAGATTCAGCGTATTATTCAAAATGCGAGCTGCAGCGTCTGTTTCATTATTGAGGGTATTTTTCAAAATACGAGCTGCAGCGTCTGGTTCAGGATTCAGCGTATTATTCAAAATACGAGCTGCAGCGTCTGGTTCAGGATTCAGCGTATTATTCAAAATGCGAGCTGCAGCGTCATCTTCATTATTGAGGGTATTTTTCAAAATACGAGCTGCAGCGTCTGGTTCAGTATTCAGCGTATTATTCAAAATACGAGCTGCAGCGTCTGGTTCATTATTTGGGGTATTTTTCAAAACACGACCTGCAGCGTCTGGTTCAGGATTCAGCGTATTATTCAAAATACGAGCTGCAGCGTCTGGTTCAGGATTCAGCGTATTATTCAAAATACGAGCTGCAGCGTCTGGTTCAGGATTCAGCGTATTATTCAAAATGCGAGCTGCAGCGTCTGGTTCAGGATTCAGCGTATTATTCAAAATGCGAGCTGCAGCGTCTGTTTCATTATTGAGGGTATTTTTCAAAATACGAGCTGCAGCCTCTGGTTCAGTATTCAGCGTATTATTCAAAATACGAGCTGCAGCGTCTGGTTCATTATTCAGGGTATTTTTCAAAACACGACCTGCAGCGTCGGTTCAGGATTCAGCGTATTATTCAAAATACGACCTGCAGCGTCTGGTTCAGGATTCAGCGTATTATTCAAAATACGACCTGCAGCGTCTGGTTCAGGATTCAGCGTATTATTCAAAATGCGAGCTGCAGCGTCTGTTTCATTATTGAGGGTATTTTTCAAAATACGAGCTGCAGCGTCTGGTTCAGGATTCAGCGTATTATTCAAAATACGAGCTGCAGCGTCTGGTTCAGGATTCAGCGTATTATTCAAAATGCGAGCTGCAGCGTCTGGTTCAGGATTCAGCGTATTATTCAAAATACGACCTGCAGCGTCTGGTTCACTATTCAGGGTATTTTTCAAAACACGACCTGCAGCGTCTGGTTCAGGATTCAGCGTATTATTCAAAATGCGAGCTGCAGCGTCTGTTTCATTATTGAGGGTATTTTTCAAAATACGACCTGCAGCGTCTGGTTCAGGATTCAGCGTATTATTCAAAATACGACCTGCAGCGTCTGGTTCATTATTCAGGGTATTTTTCAAAACATGACCTGCAGCGTCTGGTTCAGGATTCAGCGTATTATTCAAAATGCGAGCTGCAGCGTCCGGTTCAGGATTCAGCGTATTATTCAAAATGCGAGCTGCAGCGTCTGGTTCAGGATTCAGCGTATTATTCAAAATACGACCTGCAGCGTCTGGTTCAGGATTCAGCGTATTATTCAAAATACGAGCTGCAGCGTCTGATTCAGGATTCAGCGTATTATTCAAAATACGACCTGCAGCGTCTGGTTCAGGATTCAGCGTATTATTCAAAATGCGAGCTGCAGCGTCTGTTTCATTATTGAGGGTATTCCTCAAAATACGAGCTGCAGCGTCTGGTTCAGGATTCAGCGTATTATTCAAAATACGAGCTGCAGCGTCTGGTTCATTATTCAGGGTATTTTTCAAAACACGACCTGCAGCGTCTGGTTCAGGATTCAGCGTATTATTCAAAATACGACCTGCAGCGTCTGGTTCAGGATTCAGCGTATTATTCAAAATACGAGCTGCAGCGTCTGGTTCAGGATTCAGCGTATTATTCAAAATGCGAGCTGCAGCGTCTGTTTCATTATTGAGGGTATTTTTCAAAATACGACCTGCAGCGTCTGGTTCGGGATTCAGCGTATTATTCAAAATACTACCTGCAGCGTCTGGTTCAGGATTCAGCGTATTATTCAAAATACGAGCTGCAGCGTCTGGTTCAGGATTCAGCGTATTATTCAAAACACGACCTGCAGCGTCTGGTTCAGGATTCAGCGTATTATTCGAAATACGAGCTGCAGCATCTGGTTCATTATTCAGAGTATTATTCAAAAATGGTCAGGATATTATTCAGCGTATGGTTCAGTATTTAGGGTATAATTGAAATTACGACCTGCAGCGTCTGGTTCAGGATTCAGGGTATTATTCAAAATACGAACTGCAGCGTCTGGTTCATTATTCAGGGTATTATTCAAAACACGACCTGCAGCGTCTGGTTCAGGATTCAGCGTAGTATTCAAAATACGACCTGCAGCGTCTTGTTCAGGATTCAGCGTATTATTGAAAGTACGAGCTGCAGCGTCTGGTTCATTATTCAGGGTATTTTTCAAAACACGACCTGCAGCGTCTGGTTCATTATTCAGGGTATTATTCAAAATTCGAGCTGCAGCGTCTGGTTCAGGATTCAGCGCATTATTCAAAATACGAGCTGCAGCGTCTGGTTCATTATTCAGGATATTTTTCAAAACACGACCTGCAGCGTCTGGTTCAAGATTCAGCGTATTATTCAAAATACGAGCTGCAGCATCTGGTTCATTATTCAGGGTATTATTGAAAAATGGTCAGGATATTATTCAGCGTCTGCTTCAGTATTCAGGGTATTATTGAAAATACGACCTGCAGCGTCTGGTTCAAGATTCAGGGTATTATTCAAAATACGAACTGCAGCGTCTGGTTCATTATTCAGGGTATTTTTCAAAACACGACCTGCAGCGTCTGGTTCAGGATTCAGCGTATTATTCAAAATACGAGCTGCAGCATCTGGTCCAGGATTCAGCGTATTATTCAAAATACAAGCTGCAGCGTCTGGTTCAGGATTCAGCGTATTATTCAAAATACGAGCTGCAGCGTCTGGGACAGGATTTAGTGTATTATTCAAAATACGAGCTGTAGCGTCTGGTTCATTATTCAGTGTATTTTTCAAGACACGACCTGCAGCGTCTGGTTCAGGATTCAGCGTATTATTCAAAATACGACCTGCAGCGTCTGGTTCAGGATTCAGCGTATTATTCAAAATATGAGCTGCAGCGTCTGGTTCAGGATTCAGGGTATTATTCAAAATACGACCTGCAGCGTCTGGTTCAGGATTCAGCGTATTATTCAAAATACGACCTGCAGCGTCTGGTTCAGGATTCAGCGTATTATTCAAAATACGAGCTGCAGCGTCTGGTTCAGGATTCAGGGTATTTTTCAAAACACGAGCTGCAGCGTCTGGTTCAGGATTCAGCGTATTATTCAAAATACGAGCTGCAGCGTCTGGTTCAGGATTCAGCGTATTATTCAAAATACGAGCTGCAGCGTCTGGTTCATTATTCAGCGTATTATTCAAAATACGAGCTGCAGCGTCTGATTCAGGATTCAGCGTATTATTCAAAATACGAGCTGCAGCGTCTGGTTCAGGATTCAGTCAACGAAAACGAAGCAACAATGACTAATGTAACAAAACATTTCTTTAAAAAACAGATTCTAGTCAAAATATATAATTCTGTTTAAATGCCCAGTAGGGTCAAAGGCTGTGTTTCAGATTCTTTGGCGAAAGTATAGAACTATTGTTAGTGAATCGCCAATGCCCCCTTAATGCTCATTCCATATCCACTGAGATTATTTTTTGTGGATATAAGTGATTCACTGATCTTGTGTATATACAGCCTGAAAAAGTAAAACCGTTTTGCCTCGTAACAACGTTACATATAAATAATATTGCATAAATTTGTACAGAATTTCATTGAAAATCCATACATGAAAGACCCCAGGTTTCTTCGTTTCCTTTGATAACCCTCTTGTGTTAAAACATTCGGCAGTCATTCTGCTTCAGTTCTCTAGCATTATCACTTCAGACCTCGCACACATATATGTCGCAATCACTATGTTCCACTGTAGGACGTGACACAAGCCTTAACACATCCTTTGTACCTCGGATACTGTGTATTTGGGCCGTGTGTTCATCCACGATTTATGTCCCCATCCTGTTAGACAGAGCACTGCTGTTTTCCGAACGTCTCTACAGGCCTCACTTTTGCATATACATTACCAAAACCTCATACTTTATAAGAACGTTAATCACGTTAAAGTCATTTTCTCAATATGTATGGAAGACTAATGGCTGAAACTTACAATGAGTGATTAAAGTTGTAAAACATTTTAGTTATAATCAAACTTTTATACCCTGGGGGTTCTCTGTCATTGCCCCCCTGGGCTATATACATGTATAAAATTGTTTAAAGCTTAAGTATCTTCTTCTCTGAAACCACTTGAGTAATTTTCACCAGATTTCACATGATTTTCACCAGATTTCACATGGGGCCTTCTATCAAAAGGGTATTGCCAATCTGTTCTAATACTTCCTCGAACAAGATGGCCGCAAGGTCCCATATATGGTAAAAACACCTAAGAATCTTCTTCTCCTGAACCAAGAAAGCTTTGGGGCTGAATCTTGGTATATAGCATTGAGAACTGAAGGTCTACCAAGTTTGTAGGTTGAATGTTAACCTCTTAACAGCAAGATCAGATTTGCGTCCCTATACATTTATATGGGGAAACTGTTGAAAAGTCATTTTCTCAAAATGTATGTAAGACTAATGGCTGACACTTACAATATATGATTAAAGTAACAAAATATTTTCGTTGTAATCAAACTTTTCCCAGAGGGTTATCTTCCCTTGCCACTGGGCTATATACATGGATAAAATTGTGTAAAATTTTTAAATTTCTTATCTGAAACCGCTTGAGCAATTTTTTACCAGATTTCACATAGGGTCTACTGTCAAAAGGGTATTGCCAATTTGTTCAAATGGTTCCAGGAAATGGAACAAGATGGCCGCTATGCCCATATATGGTAGAAACGCGTAAAAATCTTATTCTCAAGAACCAAGAAATTTTGGGGCTGAACTTGGTATATAGCATCGAGGACTCAAGGTCTACCAAGTTTATTCAAATGATGACCCTAAGTGGACCGTTGACCTTTTAATGGCAAAGTAAAATTTGCACCCCTATTCATTTGTATGGAGAAAATGTTGAACGTCATTTTCTTAGAATGTATTAAAGACTAATGACTGAAACATACAATGTGTGATTAAAATAGTAAAACGTTTTAGTTATAATCAAAATTTTGTCCCTTGAGGGTTATTTTCCCTTGCAACTGGGCTTTATACATGTAACAAATTGTGTAATTTTTAAATATCTTCTTCTCTGAAACTGCTTGAGCAATTTTCACAAAATTTCACATAGGCCTTCTGTCAAAAGGGTATTGCCATTTTTAAACGCTTCCCTGCAACTGAACAAGATACATGGTAAAAACTCTTGAAATTTTGAAAATCATCTTCTCCAGAACCAAGAAACTTTTGCGACTGAATCTTGGTATATACCATGGAGGACTCAAGCTCTTCCAAGTTTGTTCAAATGGTGAGCATAGGTTGACCTTTGACCTTTTTAAGGCCAGTTCAAATTTCCTCTCTATAGATTTGTATGGGGGAATGTTGAAAATCATTTTTTTCAATATGTATTTAAGATTAATGGCTGAAACTTACAACGTATTTTAAAGTTGTAAAACATTTTAGTTAGGATCAAAAGTTTGCGCCCCCACGGGGGTTATCTTTCCTTGCCCCTGTCCTATATACAGGTATAAAACCATGGAATCTTTAAATCTCTTCTTCCCTAAAACCACTTGACCAATTTTCACCAGATTTCACATGGGGCCTTCTACGGAAAGTATGTTCACACTTTGTTCAAATGGCTTTGCATCATTGATCAAGATTGCTGCCATGCCCATATATGGTAAGAACACTTAAAAAATCTTCTTCTCCAGTACTAAGAAAGTTTTCAGGCTGGATTTTGGTATACAGTATTAAAGACTCAAGGTCTACTAAGTTTGTTAAAATGATGAGACTAGGATGACTTTTGACCTTTTTCATGGTATGGTCAAAATTTTGTGACAGTTGCTAGGGCAGTACTGGAAGACTATTGCATGGCATTTGCAAATATGCAGGTGACCGAATTGTGGCCAATGGGCCTCTTGTGTTTGTATTATCATGGAAATTGTTTCTTACTTTTCACGGGTTTTTTTTTTTTTTGGTAGGGAGGGGTGGGGGAGGGGTTCACAAATTTGCACAAATTTGCAGTACTTGAGGAGGCTGTCTTGCCCAATGCCTCTGATATGTTGCTGCCATGTAAATAAAAACATGTAATGGTTTGTGTGCACATGCACATAGACACATCAAAAAATGTTTAACCCTTAAAGCGCCAAGCACAATTTGCAGCAGAGGACATATTTGTTTTTCAGAGAAAATAAGCCTTGACTTTCTGGCATACAATTCACATGAAATATCAAGACATATTTTTTTTATAAAAAAAAAAATATTAATAATTAAAAGAATAAAAATAAAAATGTCGTCTGCTGCAAATATGATTGGCGCTTTAAAATTTCGCTGGATGATGTCTGTGAGATAACCATGAGATCTACAAAATCTGAAGCCATGCAGTTAACCCTTAAAGCACTAAGTAAAATTGAAGCAGATGACATTCTAATTATTTATATTATTTTTCAGAGAGAATATGACTTGGCATTTTCTAAGCTAATGATTCACTTGAAATATCAAACTTGATTTACCCTGAAAAATACCAAAAAAAAAAAAAAAAAAAAAAAAAAAAAAAAAAAAAATGTATTATTTTGGTAAAGACAAAGACTTGTCATTTCATTTGTATCATCTGCTAGGTAGATGATTCGCCTGAAATGTTATTCCTTCTTTACTCTGAAAAATACCACCCCGCCTCCCCCCCTCTCCCCCACCCCCAGTCCCCCCCCCCCCCCCCCACAAAAAAAAATAAATATCATTTGCTGCAGATGTGATCAGCACTTTCAGGGTCAACTTGCATTCCCAAAACAATAAATATTATATGATATATGTCTGTACTGGAATATTATCCCTTATAACAATCTCACACTACCATATCATAGTCTCAGTCGGCCTCGGTGGCTCAGTTGGATGCACGTCTGACTGGTGATCAGAAGGTTGCGCGTTCTATCCCTCCGGGTCGGAAATATCTTTCATGGAGATTGATCATGAAATAATTTCAATCTATGGTCATTCTTTCCCTTCTGCTGTTTCAAGAATGGCAGTTGTCAGTTTCTGGCGAAAGAATGTACATAATACTCGTTAATCGCTTAAAGGACTAAGCCTGCCCAGTAAACACGTGGTTAGGTAGACTGACCAGGCTCAACATTGAGTTGAATGGGCTGTTAAACCTCAGCACAAACAAATGGTAGTCTTAAACTATCTTATATGATAATCTCAGACTGTTTATAGTTCTTTGACTGTTTACCCTATATTACTAATTAAATTTATATAGACTCAGAACTGTATTTCAACCTTTACCACTTTCTGGGCTCCATGTATTTTGCAGACAACAAATTGGTGATATGTTTCTTTATTTTCCAGAAAAAAAGGACTTGACATCAATTTGCATGTAATCTGAAGTCCTGTTTTCTTGGGAAAATAAGAAAAACGTTTCAAAATGTAGTCTACTGAAAATTTTACCCGGAGTGCTAAGGGTTAAATGTATTGATACAATATATGTGTGTGATGTTTTCTTTTATAATAATATCCTTAGCACTGTAATTATGTATCAAAGGCACTATCGCATTGCTTAAAAGGCACTGGGTGCACTTAGTAGATTTTTTGCCATTTTTAACAAGGTAGATTCTTTTTTTACCTTCTCTTAGGAATTTCTGCACACTAAGACACTTCTGAAAAAGAGTCTACTCTGGTTTTAGAGCAGACCCCTTTTTCAGAAATGGGGCAGAATAAGTTTTTATTCGCCTCCTTTAAATTGTGTCCATTTGCCTTTATGGGATTGAATATACCTCAAAGAAAGAACATGTGTAAAATTATTATCTCCCTTTGTAAAGGAAATCCACTACAGCTGAAAACAAATTTGCTTAACTGGAATATGAGTTGTATCTCAAAGATCATTACCTTTAAAGCAGAGAATTTGCTCACATGGGGAGCAAATTCTTTGTTTTAAGTGCAGACCTCTTTTAGAAAGGAGCAAATAGTTTCAGGAGAATGCTGTTAGTAGAAATTGTATCCACTCCCTTTGAAAGCTCAAATTTTATCTGGGATTTGTTTTATATAGCTTACGATAAGTTGCTTTATTTGTCAACCAGAAAGTACTGATATTTTACTTATTTTACTGAAAACGTATTAAGTTACCCATTAGAATCACCCACATTTTTTTTTTTTTTTTGCTTTAGATATTCTGGCACCTTAACTTCTTAGCATTCTAGTTATAAAATTTGAAACTGTTCGTTTTACTGCTTTTTGCGGGCCGCAGTAGCCTAGTTGATAGAAGAGTTGACTCTTAATCCATCAGGTTTCTTACTGCTGTGGTTCGAGCCTTGCTCGGGTCATAGGTGGAAAGCCAAATTCTGCTTACTGATAGTCAGGTGTTCTTTTCCCCCTGTTCGCCCATCTTTGATGAACGATCCGCTCAAACGCGTTCCGCTCAATATAAGTGAAATATTCTTAAAAATGCCCTAAAATCCAAATCCAAATATATATATACTGCTTGTTTATGTATAGGGAGTCTACTGGATGAGTAGCAAACAGTGCAGACCCTGATCAGACACACATGTTCTGCAGATGTTGATCTGGTTTATACGGTTTGCTTAGGCCAAGTCTCTCTGAATACTTAGGTAATGCATTACCCTGAGTGTATGTTTTCATGGAGAAGTAAAAGATACGCATCTAGATACCACTTTTTTAGGGCTATGAATGTTACGTATAATCTCGCTTATACACATTTTATATTAGTCTTTGTACCGTCATTATTTGGGCCGCGTCAAGCAAACGTGTGTCTTTGAACATGCACAAAACGCACAGATTCAGAGTCATCAAATCTGATACGGGCTCTCCATTGATACATTCTATAGTATCCAGTGATTCTGTTAGTGGGCAGCGACGGCTCTATCTGCATATGCCAGAAGACACGATTTTGCACGGCCCATTTCATTATTGTAATACCTTTGTACATTTACTGAACAAACGCAAATATTGTCTAGTAGGTTACATTTCTTTGGCTTCTTACCTGTTACTATAAATAGAAATAACTGATTGAAAGAGATACAGTTTTTATGTGAAGGTGTTATGAGCTCAGAAATTCTCTGTTGGTTTGTGGTATATTTTTATGTGGTTCACGGTCGATCAAAGTGTGAGTTAAATTGTCTGTTGTGTTTGATTGTTATAAACCATTTATCTAGTAACAGCAGGATAATGGGACCTGATTGGCTGGAAGTGCACCAGGATGGATTCTGATTGTCTAGAGGTAGTTAATATGGAGTCATTCTGGGATAAAACCAAACTATATCCCATATGGGAATTTGTAAGTTCCAGACCACCCTGTGAATGGAAACAGTCTGATTACAGTATGTGTTGTGCATTTGGTGACGACCAGCAAAGGCTCTGAATTCCTGCACACATATTCATTTTAGGCTTGGTCATTGCTGTTTTTTTTTCTTTTCCGTGTAAACTACCTCGTCAAGTGGAAGAATCAATCCCATTTTACTCAACGTAACTGAGCTGAACAGTGGAAAGAGCACTCATGTACTGGAATAAATTCATATGTTTTTATCGTTAATTTTAACCTTTAGGGCTTAATGCAAAATCAGCAGACAAAATGTTGGTGATAATCTTTATTTTTTGCCCAGAAAGTAAGATTTGACATGGACATTGACAATTTGCATGAAATGTAAAAAAATAAGATTTGACATTTTGTGCAAATGGTCTCTTTTTGAGATAATTACCATAAAATGTCAACCTTATTTTCAGGGGGAAATAAAAAAAAATATTCCAAAATGTAATCTGCTTAAATGTTTACCCTGCAGAAAGCATCATTATCTTAACGAGCTCGTTAGTAGTCAAAATGTTAACTGTTTCAGTAAGTACAATATCTAATTCACAGGTATTTTTAGTGAAAAAAAAGTGTGGGTTGCTTTGGCAGTTGTTCAAAACTAACGACATCGTTAATTAATGTATCGTTAAAACTTTGAGCATAAGCTACTCACATTTTTTCAGCAAGAATATTAGCGTATATGGCATATTTAATGATCAAAGTTTTAACGATACGTTAATTAACGATGTCGTTAGTTTTGAACAACTGGGCCCTGGTTTTTTTTTTGGCTGTTTGCAGTAAGGAATTATTCCCTATTGTGGATCTCGATGTCAGCGACCAGGCTCATTCAAGCTGATTCGATGCATCTCCACGTAAGCCTACTTTGTCGAGAAAGTAATTACCTCTCTTCTCATAAAGGACTGCTCTAAATGGAAGGAACATATTTCTGATCAGAATAGCACCCTTTTAAAGACGGGTTTATAAACCAAGAAAGGATCTGTTCTGCTGCAATGGTCTCCCTTTGAAAGGGAAGAGAGTGTTGAGAAGTATCTCTGTTCACTTTTCATCCCTACAGATCAAAACAGATACTGTGCAAAGTGGGCAGATCCAGATGAGACAACTTCTGATTAACCATCTCATCAGGATCTGCACTATTTGCTGTTTTGTTTTTGATTTTAGACTAAAACCCTAATTTGTATCAATAGACATGTCCAAATTCAGTGACAGAAGGGCCCACTTCAGAAACTGGAGGATGAAAGGATTAATTTTTAAGTTTCTGACATCGTAACTGAAGTAATACTATTTTTTTTCTTTTTTCATTTAAATATATTTTTATGTTTTTGCTTTTTTGTTTTGGGCATTCATTACAGCAGTCATATCGGTCAGATTACTTATACTTTACTCGCTCTTTCCCAGAACATATGATTTGGAATCTCATCTAAATTGTCTTTTAAGGAGAAAATCAACATGAAATGTCAAGTCTCATTTTCTTAAATGTTTAAGTGCAAAAGGGTATAAGGTTAAACTATCATTTTTACCCTTCTTTACCACTCTCTCTGGACTAAATTTAGCAGATGATAAATTGAGGACATATTTCTGATTTTTCATAGAAACAAGATTTGGCATTTCATGCAAATCGTCTGGACACAATTTACATGAAATGCCAAAGCCTTTTATTCTGGTAAATATAAGTAAAATATTTCAAAACTTCATCTGAAGATTTAACTTAGCATGCTAAGCGTTGAAGCTTAACTACTCGACTGCAACTTATTTGGTAGACAATGGCAGCTATGTATTAAAATCCGTTTGAGTTGCAACTTAAGAACACTGACACAACCATGGAAACCAGGACAGAACAAGATCTATGAAATCTATAGCTGTGATATATTAATAAATTATCTAATATTTTGACAGAAAAAAAAGCACACAACAGTTTGTTAACCTTTGAGGCACTATCAGAATTGTTCTTTATATTTCTTGATATTTCATGTAAATTGTCTGCTTAATAGAGGATTTACATGTAGTGTTGGACCTTGTTTTCTCTGAAAAAAAATTCTTAGAATGTCATCTGTAGCCGTTGTGAAAGGCTATACTAGTGTAAGGAAGTAACCAGTTTTGTCAAGGGAGGCAATTATGATGAATTGCCCCCCCCCCCCCGCCCACACACACACAGACACACACACACTTCCGTTACAGTATTTATAACTTCCTGATATTCAAAGTTTAAGTAAATCTTGTGTCCCATACTTTTTCAGTCCAAAATTATGATTAATATAGCCTTTACCACTCTATAGGCAAATTCAGCAGATGACAATTTGATGATATTTTGATTTTTATCTGAAAACGAAATTTGACATTTTATACAAACTGTATCTCAGGCTGCAGTGAATCTCTCTGCTGGTTTGCTGTAGGTATGAGTTTAGAGTTTTAACCCTTGGCCTTCTGATTAAATTTAGATGCTGTACCCTTTTTCAGATTTTCAGCCAATCGGATTACTTCATCCAGATTGTTGATATAAAGTCCATCCGTCTGTCTGTCTGTCTGTCTGTTTTACGTATGTCTGTTATGTACACTACAATAGTTTGCGGTTTGTCAAAAGAAAAGTAAATAACCACCAATAGTTCTTGTTTACTTTGACCCTTAGTATTTCCATGGCTGGCAGATTCCACTAGCTGTCAAACAAGAGCAATATAAGCGTAACTGTACACAATTTAGTGACAAAGAGGCCCAAAAGTTTGTAACCGGCAAGACCCGGCAAGCGAAGCACATCCACCCTCCGAGCACACATCAATCGACGTAAATTATGATAAAGTCCAACCGCAGACATCCGGTAAGAGACGCCTACCGATCAATTAAAAAGCGTCACCCACCGTGCCACCTCAGCCAGCATTGCCAACGCACGACGGCAATCCCAGGCATCAGGAAGGAGATGTCCCAGGCAGCGAGACCTGCAATGGCAACCAAATTTGCTAAGATACATGTTACCATGACAAGTCAAGCTTAGTTTTAGAATTTAGAATTTGTACTACTGCAAATATTAAGGTATAATATAGTAATTTAATTCAGTACTTACGTACTGACGTTAACACAACAGTATCAACATCAGCACTTAGGAACTGATTCTGAGCAGATGATATCCTAGGGGACGAAGGAAACATCCACTGGCAGAGATACCGACACAGTGGTTTGCAATAAAAGCGTAACTATACCAAGTTTAAGGCTTTCTTTTATTAAAACGTCATCAGTGTATCTAAACCTCAAAAGCGTGAAACCGAAACAGTTGGTTGGCAAAACGCGGCAAGCGAAGCACATCCGTCTCCGAGCACACATCAACCGACGTAGATCAAGAGACAGGGAGCAAACAATTCGAGGAAATGAGGAACTTGGTCTACAATATTGAATCGTGAAAGGACGACTTGCATAAAACTATATTAACTGAATTATTATCTGATTACGTTAGCAGCTTAAAGTGAAATTCTGAACTTTATCCCAAACCGCGAACCGATTCTTGAACTGATTAATCCTGCTCCGTAGACTAAATCACTAAATTTAGAATCTTGTAGTGTTTCCTTAATCATGGGCTGAACTCTGATTTTGTTCAGTTTGAATCCTAATTTCAACTATGCATCGTGACCTGAAACTTGAACTGGCCTATATTGAAATCAGGAACTAAATTTTGAACCTTTGATTTAGTTCTGAGTCAATAAAAATTATCGGAAATCGTTACGTTCAATTTTTTTCAAAGTTCATATATCGAGCACGGGTTTTCAAAACATTATCAAGCTATGCTTATAAAAACATAAGCGTTGGCAAAAATGGCTTTTACGGATGCACCATTTACGGATGAATTATCACTATAAATTTTATAACAATACTTTTCTCTTATGCATATACCTGTAACTATACTTATACCTATATACGAAAGTAATTCAAGAATTATAGCAATTGCCAAAAAAGACAGAACATGTAGCATAAACACCAGTTTTAACTGCGTACGCTGAAACCTTTAACATGTTAACATGCTGAATACTGAACCAGACGCCGAATAATACCCTAGCCGTTTTAGAATAATACGCTGAATACTGAACCAGACGTAGAATATTACCCTGGACATTTTTAAACAATGAGCTGAATCGTGAACCAGACTCCGAATAATACCCGGGACATTTTTTATAATAATATGCTGAATACTGAATCATACGCTGAAAAATAGACTGGACATTTTTTAATAGTATGCAGAATCCTGAAACAGACACCGAATAATACCTGGACCTTTTTTTTATAATACGCTGAATACTAAACCAGACTCTGAATAATACCCTGGCCATTTTTAATAATACGCTGAATCCTGAACCAGACGCTGCTGGTCGTATTTTGAATAATACCCTGAATACAAAATCATACGCTGAATAATACCCTGGCCTTTTTTGAATAATACCCTGAATCCTGAACCAGACGCTGCAGGCTGTATTTTGAATAATACCCTGAATACTGAACCATACGCTGAACAATACCATGGCCACGTGTGAATAATACACGATGTACTAGACGCTGCAGGTTGTATTTTGATTAATACCCTGAATCCTGAACCAGACGCTGCAGGTTGTATTTTGAATAATACCCTGAATAATGAACCAGACGCTGCAGCTCGTATTTTGAATAACACGCTGAATCCTGAACCAGACGCTGCAGGTCGTGTTTTGAATAACACCCTGAATCCTGAACAATACGCTGAATAATACCCTGGCCTCTTTAGAATAATACCCCGAATGATAAACCAGACGATGCAGTTCGTATTTTGAATAATACGCTGAATCCTGAACCAGACGCTGCAGGTCGTATTTTGAATAATACCCTGAATAATGAACCATACGCTGCAGCTCGTATTTTGAATAATACGCTGAATTCTGAACCAGACGCTGCAGGTCGTGTTTTGAATAATACCCTGAATAATGAACCAGACGCTGCAGGTCGTGTTTTGAATAATACCCTGAATCCTGAACCAGACGCTGCAGCTCGTATTTTGAATAATACGCTGAATCCTGAACCAGACGCTGCAGCTCGTATTTTGAACAATACCCTGAACCCTGAACCAGACGCTGCAGGTCGTGTTTTCAAAAATACCCTGAATAATGAACCAGACGCTGCAGCTCGTATTTTGAATAATACGCTGAATCCTGAACCAGACGCTGCAGGTCGTGTTTTGAATAATACCCTGAATAATGAACCAGACGCTGCAGTTCGTATTTTGAATAATATCCTGAATCCTGAACCAGACGCTGCAGGTCGTATTTTCAATAATACCCTGAATACTGAACCATACGCTGAATAATATCCTGACCATTTTTGAATAATACCCTGAATAATAAACCAGATGCTGCAGCTCCTATTTTGAATAATACGCTGAATCCTGAACCAGACGCTGCAGGTCGTGTTTTGAAAAATACCCTGAATAATGAACCAGACGCTGCAGCTCGAATTTTAATAATACGCTGAATCCTGAACCAGGCGCTGCAGGTCGTGTTTTGAATAATACCCTGAATAATGAACCAGACGCTGCAGGTCGTGTTTTGAAAAATACCCTGAATAATGAACCAGACGCTGCAGCTCGTATTTTGAATAATACGCTGAATCCTCAACCAGACGCTGCAGGTCGTGTTTTGAATAATACCCTGAATAATGAACCAGACGCTGCAGGTCGTGTTTTGAAAAATACCCTGAATAATGAACCAGACGCTGCACCTCGTATTTTGAATAATACGCCGAATCCTGAACCAAAAGCTGCAGCTCGTATTTTGAATAATACGCTGAATCCTGAACCAGACGCTGCAGGTCGTGTTTTGAATAATACCCTGAATCCTGAACCAGACGCTGCAGGTCGTGTTTTGAAAAATACCCTGAATAATGAACCAGACGCTGCAGCTCGTATTTTGAATAATACGCTGAATCCTGAACAAGACGCTGCAGGTCGTGTTTTGAATAATACCCTGAATAATGAACCAGACGCTGCAGTTTGTATTTTGAATAATACCCTGAATCCTGAACCAGACGCTGCAGGTCGTATTTTCAATAATACCCTGAATACTGAACCATACGCTGAATAATATCCTGACCATTTTTGAATAATACCCTGAATAATGAACCAGATGCAGCAGCTCGTATTTTGAATAATACGCTGAATCCTGAACCAGACGCTGCAGGTCGTGTTTTGAAAAATACGCTGAATAAAGAAACAGACGCTGCAGCTCGTATTTTCAATAATACGTTGAATCCTCAACCAGACGCTGCAGGTCGTGTTTTGAATAATACCCTGAATAATGAGCCAGACGCTGCAGGTCGTATTTTGATAAATACCCTGAATAATGAACCAGACGCTGCAGCTCGTATTTTGAATAATACGCTGAATCCTGAACCAGACGCTGCAGGTCGTATTTTGAAAAATACCCTCAATAATGAAACAGACGCTGCAGCTCGCATTTTGAATAATACGCTGAATCCTGAACCAGACGCTGCAGCTCGTATTTTGAATAATACGCTGAATCCTGAAACAGACGCTGCAGGTCGTATTTTTAATAATACGCTGAATCCTGAACCAGACGCTGCAGATCGTGTTTTGAAAAATACCCTGAATAATGAACCAGACGCTGCAGCTCGTATTTTCAATAATACGCTGAATCCTGAACCAGACGCTGCAGGTCGTATTTTGAAAAATACCCTCAATAATGAAACAGACGCTGCAGCTCGCATTTTGAATAATACGCTGAATCCTGAACCAGACGCTGCAGCTCGTATTTTGAATAATTCGCTGAATCCTGAACCAGACGCTGCAGGTCGTATTTTGAATAATACGATGAATCCTGAACCAGACGCTGCAGGTCGTATTTTGAAAAATACCCTCAATAATGAAACAGACGCTGCACGCTGAATCCTGAACCAGACGCTGCAGCTCGTATTTTGAAAAAATACCCTCAATAATGAAACAGACGCTGCAGCTCGCATTTTGAATAATACGCTGAATCCTGAACCAGACGCTGCAGCTCGTATTTTGAATAATACGCTGAATCCTGAACCAGACGCTGCAGGTCGTATTTTGAATAATACGCTGAATCCTGAACCAGACGCTGCAGGTCGTATTTTGAAAAATACCCTCAATAATGAAACAGACGCTGCACGCTGAATCCTGAACCAGACGCTGCAGCTCGTATTTTGAAAAAATACCCTCAATAATGAAACAGACGCTGCAGCTCGCATTTTGAATAATACGCTGAATCCTGAACCAGACGCTGCAGCTCGTATTTTGAATAATACGCTGAATCCTGAACCAGACGCTGCAGGTCGTATTTTGAATAATACGCTGAATCCTGAACCAGACGCTGCAGCTCGTATTTTGAATAATACGCTGAATCCTGAACCAGACGCTGCATGTCGTATTTTGAAAAATACCCTCAATAATGAAACAGACGCTGCAGCTCGCATTTTGAATAATACGCTGAATCCTGAACCAGACGCTGCAGCTCGTATTTTGAATAATACGCTGAATCCTGAACCAGACGCTGCAGGTCGTATTTTGAATAATACGCTGAATCCTGAACCAGACGCTGCAGGTCGTGTTTTGAAAAATACCCCGAATAATGAACCAGACGCTGCAGCTCGTATTTTGAATAATACGCTGAATACTGAACCAGACGCTGCAGCTCGTATTTTGAAAAATACCCTCAATAATGAAACAGACGCTGCAGCTCGCATTTTGAATAATACGCTGAATCCTGAACCAGACGCTGCAGCTCGTATTTTGAATAATACGCTGAATCCTGAACCAGACGCTGCAGCTCGTATTTTGAAAAATACCCTCAATAATGAAACAGACGCTGCAGCTCGCATTTTGAATAATACGCTGAATCCTGAACCAGACGCTGCAGCTCGCATTTTGAAAAATACCCTCAATAATGAAACAGATGCTGCAGCTCGCATTTTGAATAATACGCTGAATCCTGAACCAGACGCTGCAGCTCGTATTTTGAATAATACGCTGAATCCTGAACCAGACGCTGCAGCTCGTATTTTGAATAATACGCTGAATACTGAACCAGACCCTGCAGGTCGTATTTTGAAAAATAGCCTCAATAATGAAACAGACGCTGCAGCTCGCATTTTGAATAATACGCTGAATCCTGAACCAGACGCTGCAGCTCGCATTTTGAATAATACGCTGAATCCTGAACCAGACGCTGCAGCTCGTATTTTGAATAATACGCTGAATCCTGAACCAGACGCTGCATGTCGTATTTTGAAAAATACCCTCAATAATGAAACAGACGCTGCAGCTCGCATTTTGAATAATACGCTGAATCCTGAACCAGACGCTGCAGCTCGTATTTTGAATAATACGCTGAATCCTGAACCAGACGCTGCAGGTCGTATTTTGAATAATACGCTGAATCCTGAACCAGACGCTGCAGGTCGTGTTTTGAAAAATACCCCGAATAATGAACCAGACGCTGCAGCTCGTATTTTGAATAATACGCTGAATCCTGAACCAGACGCTGCAGCTCGTATTTTGAAAAATACCCTCAATAATGAAACAGACGCTGCAGCTCGCATTTTGAATAATACGCTGAATCCTGAACCAGACGCTGCAGGTCGTATTTTGAATAATACGCTGAATCCTGAACCAGACGCTGCAGCTCGTATTTTGAATAATATGCTGAATCCTGAACCAGACGCTGCAGGTCGTATTTTGAATAATACGCTGAATCCTGAACCAGACGCTGCAGGTCGTGTTTTGAAAAATACCCCGAATAATGAACCAGACGCTGCAGCTCGTATTTTGAATAATACGCTGAATCCTGAACCAGACGCTGCAGCTCGTATTTTGAAAAATACCCTCAATAATGAAACAGACGCTGCAGCTCGCATTTTGAATAATACGCTGAATCCTGAACCAGACGCTGCAGGTCGTATTTTGAATAATACGCTGAATCCTGAACCAGACGCTGCAGCTCGTATTTTGAAAAATACCCTCAATAATGAAACAGACGCTGCAGCTCGCATTTTGAATAATATGCTGAATCCTGAACCAGACGCTGCAGCTCGTATTTTGAATAATACGCTGAATCCTGAACCAGACGCTGCAGGTCGTGTTTTGAAAAATACCCTGAATAATGAACCAGACGCTGCAGCTCGTATTTTGAATAATACGCTGAATCCTGAACCAGACGCTACAGCTCGTATTTTAAATAATACGCTGAATCCTGAACCAGACGCTGCAGGTCGTATTTTGAAAAATACCCTCAATAATGAAACAGACGCTGCAGCTCGCATTTTGAATAATACGCTGAATCCTGAACCAGACGCTGCAGCTCGTATTTTGAATAATACGCTGAATCCTGAACCAGACGCTGCAGCTCGTATTTTGAATAATACGCTGAATCCTGAACCAGACGCTGCAGGTCGTATTTTGAAAAATACCCTCAATAATGAAACAGACGCTGCAGCTCGCATTTTGAATAATACGCTGAATCCTGAACCAGACGCTGCAGCTCGTATTTTGAATAATACGCTGAATCCTGAACCAGACGCTGCAGGTCGTATTTTGAATAATACGCTGAATCCTGAACCAGACGCTGCAGGTCGTGTTTTGAAAAATACCCTGAATAATGAACCAGACGCTGCAGCTCGTATTTTGAATAATACGCTGAATACTGAACCAGACGCTGCAGCTCGTATTTTGAAAAATACCCTCAATAATGAAACAGACGCTGCAGCTCGCATTTTGAATAATACGCTGAATGCTGAACCAGACGCTGCAGCTCGTATTTTGAAAAATACCCTCAATAATGAAACAGACGCTGCAGCTCGCATTTTGAATAATACGCTGAATCCTGAACCAGACGCTGCAGGTCGTATTTTGAATAATACGCTGAATCCTGAACCAGACGCTGCAGGTCGTATTTTGAAAAATACCCTCAATAATGAAACAGACGCTGCAGCTCGCATTTTGAATAATACGCTGAATCCTGAACCAGACGCTGCAGCTCGTATTTTGAATAATACGCTGAATCCTGAACCAGACGCTGCAGGTCGTATTTTGAATAATACGCTGAATCCTGAACCAGACGCTGCAGGTCGTGTTTTGAAAAATACCCTGAATAATGAACCAGACGCTGCAGCTCGTATTTTGAATAATACGCTGAATCCTGAACCAGACGCTGCAGCTCGTATTTTGAAGAATACCCTCAATAATGAAACATACGCTGCAGCTCGCATTTTGAATAATACGCTGAATCCTGAACCAGACGCTGCAGGTCGTATTTTGAATAATACGCTGAATCCTGAATCAGACGCTGCAGCTCGTATTTTGAATAATACGCTGAATCCTGAACCAGACGCTGCAGGTCGTATTTTGAATAATACGCTGAATCCTGAACCAGACGCTGCAGCTCGCATTTTGAATAATACGCTGAATCCTGAACCAGACGCTGCAGCTCGTATTTTGAATAATACGCTGAATCCTGAACCAGACGCTGCAGCTCGTATTTTGAAAAATACCCTCAATAATTAAACAGACGCTGCAGCTCGCATTTTGAATAATACGCTGAATCCTGAACCAGACGCTGCAGGTCGTATTTTGAATAATACGCTGAATCCTGAACCAGACGCTGCAGGTCGTATTTTGAATAATACCCTGAATCCTGAACCAGACGCTGCAGGTCGTGTTTTGAAAAATACCCTGAATAATTAACCAGACGCTGCAGCTCGTATTTTGAATAATACGCTGAATACTGAACCAGACGCTGCAGGTCGTGTTTTGAAAAATACCCTGAATAATGAAACAGACGCTGCAGCTCGCATTTTGAATAATACGCTGAATCCTGAACCAGACGCTGCAGCTCGCATTTTGAATAATACGCTGAATCCTGAACCAGACGCTGCAGGTCGTGTTTTGAAAAATACCCTGAATAATGAACCAGACGCTGCAGGTCGTATTTTGAATAATACGCTGAATCCTGAACCAGACGCTGCAGCTCGCATTTAGAATAATACGCTGAATCCTGAACCAGACGCTGCAGCTCGTATTTTGAATAATACGCTGAATCCTGAACCAGACGCTGCAGCTCGTATTTTGAATAATATCCTGAATACTGAACCATACGCTGAATCCTGAACCGTGAATAATGAACCGTGAACCAGATGCTAACTTAACGATCATCAGGAGAATTGGTAAAAAATTAAGAAAAAAATATTTTATAAATTTTTATGGAATTCTGGCCCAGATAGAATTAAAAGGAGTGTTATCATAAAAGATGTGACAGCAGGAGGGCTAAGAATGATAAATATAAACACTTTCATCAAAGCTTTACATGTTTCGTGGTTGAGGCGCATAATAATACAGTCAGATAATGCCGCATGGTGCTCAGTTTCAAATATTGATTTTGGAAACTTATTAAGTTTTGGTTCGGGGTATATAAAAACAGCGTTCACGAACATAGTAAATCCTTTTTGGAAAGACATTTTTAACGACTGGCATTTATTTTGTAACAGTATAGATATTGAAAGACCACAGGATATCTTGGACGCACCATTATGGTATAATAAAAAACTACTAAATGGAAATGGTTTCTGCATTTACGAGTGGTAAAGAAAGGGAATTAGGTATGTTTCCGACCTCCTTGATGAGCAAGGAAACATATATGATTTTGAGAACTTTAAAACCCGTTTCGGTTTAAGAGGGACGTTTTTAGATTTTCAGGCACTTATTAGGAAAATTCCAAATCGATGGAAACTACATTAAATAATAATAAAAATATCTGTATTATTTATAATTTTATTGTTAGATGCAATGTATATGTAAAGTTGGTTTTAAAAGATAAAAAAGGTTGCAGGCGGTTTTATGATTTAATGTCACAATCTACAAAAATTGAACAAACAAATAAATGTATGCAGTAATTAGGATTTATAAATGATGAGGAATATAAAGACTATAATAGAGTAATATGCTCTATTAAAGAAATACGACTAAAAGATTTTCAGTATAAAGTTACGAATAAAATATTAGTCACACAATCATTTTTACATAAAATAAATAAAGTTGACAACAATATCTGTGAATACTGCAGTCTGCAGCCTGAAACAATATATCATCTTTTTATTGAATGTGAAATAGTTAAGCGATTTTGGAATGAATTAAGAATATGGTTAAGTAATAACTCTACAATGACAATTGAATTAGGAGAAAAACAAATTTTATATTTTCTTCAGGATAAAAGAAATACACTTAGAAACTATTTATGCATTATTGCAAAATATTATATATAAGTAACTAAATTCACACAAAATAGATTACTTCTGGAAAACTTTATAAATTTGTTGAAGAAAAAATTCCGAAGTGAAAAGTATATTGCACTCACGAGTAATTCTATTACAGGTTTTTTTGCTAAATGGACACCTCTGTATAATTATTTTAATCTTAACGCGAGGCAGTAAGTTTATACATGTTATGAACTATTGTATTTCGAACTAAGTTGAGAAATTAAACCAGTAAAGGTAAGAAATAACGCTCTACAGTTTTGAAATATGCTGCAATTGTTTGGGTTCGAGGGGACGGAGATGATCTGGTTACTGTCAGCAGAGGGGGACCAATAGATAGGCATCAGTCTTACGATAGCACATATGGTGAAATAATTTTTCACTCTCTCTCTTGTGCATATACAGAAATAATACTTTTCTGATGAACATATGATAAGATCTTCTAATATACATGTACCCTTTTTTTTCTTTTTTTTTCTTTCTCTATCTTATCTCTTCCATTACAAACAATATTAATAAAAAATGAGATGTAATAATTGTTTTTTTTGTTTTTTTTGTTTTTTTTTTAATAAGATATACTTAATACTTATATAAATGTGATGAAAATTTATAGATATGTTGTTAAAATATTTGAAATAGAATTATAAAAAAACAAAACATTTTGACCTCTAACGAGCTCGTTAAGCTAACGGCGCTTTGAACAAATGGGCCCTGAAAACTAACCTTCGTGGTGAAAACTTTGGAAGCAATGATGTCGTCATAGCTGCTGTTGATGAGTACTTGGTGGTCAAGGAAGAAAGCTTCTATTTTGAAGGGATATGCAAACTGGAACAGTGTTGGAGAAATTGTTGTGTTGAGGTTTTACGGCCCAGTCAACCCAATGGGTCATATCGAGCGCGGTCAGTTTACTGGGCAGGCTTAATCCTCTAAGCGGTTAACCAGTATTGTGCACATTCTTTCACCAGACACTGACAACTGCCCCTCTTGAATCAGCGGAAGGGAGAGAATGACCATAGAAAATATTTCATGATCAATCTCGACGAAAGAATGTTGCCGACCTCGGCGGGGGTTGAACCCGTGACCTCCTGGTCTCCAGTCGGACGGCGCATCCAACTGAGCCACCGAGGCCGGGGAGTGTTGGAGAAAATGGTCGAGGCAAAGGGAGATTATATTGAGAAGTAATGGCACAATTTCAGCTTTTGGTCATTCCCAAAAGGCAGGGGCCGAGAACTTCATCACGAAAACATACCTATATATTTTTTACCCCTTAAACCCCACTTTTATGTAGTAAAACTGGGATTTACAGGGGTATACATTATTTTTCTTATTTCTGCTCAAAAACATAGATTGTGGGTACTCGTTAGAACCGCTTCGGCGAGGCGGTTCTAACAAGTATCCACAATCTCTGTTTTGAGCCGAAATATGAAAAATATCAGAATTTTTATGTGTAAACTTTCAGTTTTTTTTGTGTTTAAATTTTCAACATATTTGAATAGGCGTGTTTTCGTAATGTTTGACCGTCCCTAGTAAGCAGCAATTCATTTTCCCTTTTACAGCAGAGAACTGTGCTATTGGTAACATAGTGAAATAAAAAAAGGGAAGTACTGTGTAGAATGAATGTAGCAATGTGGGTATTGCTCATTTAAAAGAGAAATAAGCAGTTTTCCCGTAGGAGCCCCAATTTGATCATTCGACCTGAAATGTTGCTGTCAATATTCGTACACATTTGAATTTATTCATTTCATTTTTTTTTTTTTCGTCGTACTACAAAGAAGAAAAAAAAGATATTTTTCTTTGTTTACGATTGGAAATATGCATTCTCAAATCGAACGGATTATAAGCTAGTTTAATAATACAGTTTAATTTGATATTCAGCCATGGAAAGATTTGGGCCGAAAGAAAATGTTATGAGTGGAGAAAAGAACGAAACACTGCTGCATAGAACAGAATAGAAAAGAATAGTATTTTATTTACTGCACAATACCCTATAAGAGTTAAAGGCAAGCAAATACAAACATGACATAATACATTATACATTGATATGAAAGTAATTTTATCATCATTTGATTGAAAAAAGAGAAAAAAAATGTACAAACACATACATATACATATATATATATATATAGCCTTGATGACATGCTATGATATATTACATTCGCTTACAAATAATCCAATGGATTTCAAAATAGTATCATCTGTAGATGCCATTAGTTTGATGAACTGCTCTTTTTTAGACTCAAATGAATGGTTATTTAGAACAGCCACGTTTTGAAACATTTTTCGCAGATCTTTCTAATACTAAATGCTAGGGCCCAGTCTATGTAGCAGTCAAACTTAGAGTATCGTCCCCCACCCCCATTCCCCCTTATAGATGATTTCGGATATAGTATGTTCGGCCTAGGCTATGGATGGCGACATTTAATTATGTATGCGGGCTAGAAAACAGACATAGTTGATTTTTTACATAGCTCTGATAACGTCTATAATGTTTTTATCATTGAGTATTGCGATAATTAATAAAATTACAACCTTTCATAAATTATAACATTTTTTCACTATACTACGATCTATAGGGAGCTAAGTAATGCATGACAGATTAGTTTCCCGGCGTATTGATGCTGATTCGTGAATGTGACCGCGGGAAGCTGATTCGTGAATGTGACCATTCTCCCAATGTGTCTGATATTGATGTTGGTTAACCAATTAATGTCTAATGGACCCGTCTATCTCTTCCTTTGGACGGACTCGTGTCTGATAGAAAGGTGTGTGTGGTTTGTTTTTATTACTGTCATTTGCTACAGGAATCCCTATGCAAACAGTGTAGATCCTGTTCAGACGCCATGTTCTACATGTATTTGCCAATGTTCCTTTTATGTGACGCTAGGCATAAATGGGTTAAATGGTTATAAGCTCACCTGAGTAGACGGCTCAAGTGAGCTGGTAGTAATGCCAATGCTCCGTGGTCCATCATCATCGTCAACGTCGTCGTCCACAATTTGAAAGAAGAATATCTTAAATGCTAGTTGGCAAGTCATAATCAAATTTATTGTTTAGCATTATTGGGCAGAGGGAAAGGTTGCATTAGTTCTCAGGCATGTCTGGCAAAAACAATGGTAACCATGGCAACCAATAGCTTCCACTGACTTATAATGGGGAAATTGTTGTCGACTTTTACGTTTTTTTTTTTTGTTTTTTTTTTTTTTTTTTTTTCAGATCAGCTTAAAACTTGCAGGTAACCAGGATAGTTATAAAACAGCGGTGTAAGTGCGATTTTGGGCCGAATCCAATTGTAAACTTTGAGTTTTATGCCCTTGAGCGTAAAAAATTCCCATATACTTATAATGGGGAAATGTTGTCCGGATGATAACCATTTTTTCCCAATCCTCATTATACTTATAGGTGACCAGGACAGGTATAAAATGTAGGTGAAGTTAATATATGAGCCGTATTGGCCAATTGACTGGAGTTATGTGCCCTTGAGTGCAGAAATGTTCCCCATACATTTATGATGGGAGAATGTAACAAGCATATCTCCAAGGTCAGTTGACCATTTTTATTCAAATTTACCATATCGCACTATAGTAAGCAGCTATTGCTCACCAAAGTTTGTCTCTCGTTTTTGAACTGGATCAAAAATGAAGTGATTTTTATCGTATCTCTGAATTAATGTAGCCAACATCAATTCAGAGATGGGATAAAAATCATTAAATTTTTTATCCAGTTCAAAAACGAGAGACTAACTGAAATTTTACAGGCTGTCAGATGCTACATTTTATGATCGCATTAATACCATATATCAGTTTATTAAATCTGTCTTGGATAAAAAATGTCTATTTTTGAGAAATATGGAGCCTTTAACCCTTGTCCTGCTAAACCCGGATATGTACTGCCTTTGCAAACAGTGTAGATCCAGATCAGTTGGCTTCTGAAGAAGCAAACTGATCTGGATCTGCACTGTTTGCCATTCGGTGTTTGAATTTGTAACAACAATCTGGATCGAGTAATCTGATCGGGAGAAAATTAGAAATGGGTCGGTGGCATCTTAATTTATTCAGCAGGACAAGGGGTAAGTTGCCTGTTATTGCTTTAATCGTAATAATCAAAGTGAATCAATAGCAGAAGTATCATTATCAAATTTATTATTATTTGGATAAGCATAATCAAAATGTCACAAATAAAATTTAGTAACTTATATACATGTAGTATGTAGGCCGTCTCATGGGAATATAGTACTTGTAATTTATCCCATTAAAGACTCTCTCACACTATACGGGGGTGAGTCAATAAGTAACCAGCCTATTTCCGGTTGAGATCCACCTCTTCTTTTTCGATGTAATTGCCCTCTAGTGTGATGCACTTAGACCAACGGTGTTCAAGTGCCATCAGCCCAGAACTGAAAAAGTCAAGGTCCTTTCCATTGACCAACTCCTCAACAGCCGTCACGACTTCTTCATCAGACCGGAAATGAAGTCCACGGATATCCTTTTTCAAGTTTGGGAATAGGAAGAAGTCGCTAGGAGCTAGGTCAGGCGAATATGCAAGATGTGGTATTAATTCATACCCATTTCGCTCTACAGCATCCATTGCAACTTTGCAAGTGTGGACTCTCGCGTTGTCCTGTTGCAGCAAAACATCTTTAGAGAGTTTACCTCGGCGTTTTTCACGGATGGCGGTTCTCAGCTGGTCTAACAAGTTTGCATAGAACACTCTAGTTATTGTACTTCTCTTGGGTAAAAAGTCCAACATAATAACGCCTTTTGCGTCTCAAAATACTGTGGCCATCACCTTGCCAGAGATGGTTGCGTCTTGGACTTCTTTGGCCTCGGGGACCCAGGCCCTACCCACTGACGACTCTGAGCTTTATTCTCTGGCTCATAATAATGGACCCAAGTCTCATCTAAAGTCACCAGACGCAAAAGAAAATCATCTTTTGACCTAAAACGCTTCAACAAGGCGCTGCATAGTGATGCTCCGGTTGCCATTTGCTCATCGCTAAGGGATTTGGGGACCCAACGGGCTGTTATCTTGCGCACACCTAAACGATCATGTAAAATTGTTGAAACGCTACCATGTGAAATGCCTAATGCCTGCGCTATTTCTTCCACCTGAATTCGCCTATCAGAGTATACCAGATCCCGAACTTTCTTACACATTTCTTCGTCGGTGGCATCCAGTGGGCGTCCAGACCTGGCTTCATCTTCTAAAGACGTTCTACCGCGTTTGAATTCCCCTACCCAGAATTTAACCTAAGCATAAGATGATGCAGAAGATCACAAACATCGGCTAACTCACCGTGTATTTCCTTGCCTGTTTTACCTTTTAAATACAAGTACCGAATTACCGCATGGTACTCAATTTTAGATGAAAAGCATGCCTTTGCATCACTAGCCATGTTTGACATTCAATATCTTATTAAAGACTGACTCGATATGCGAGTAATTTTGTACCCATGTAAAAATCATTTATTGAAACAAAGCATGAAAATCGTGACCGTCTCGGTCCACCGGAAATGGGATAGGCTGGTTACTTATTGACTCACCCTCGTATATTTGAAGAGCCCATTTTCGATTTTAGATATGTCAGGCTATATGATACAGATTTTTCAAAAGAAAAATGGTTGAACTTTTTACAAACAGTGGAGACCCTGATCAGACGCCGCGTACTGATCTGGGTATGTACTGTTTGCCAGTAACCCGTTTAAGGGTCTCCGGTCTCCGACCGCTTATGTGAGCAGCGACAGTCCAGGCGGGCCTGCACATCCACACAAGTCTCGCCGGGACAGCCGCTACTCGTTTGCTCTTACGTAAAAAGGGCCCTTATCATCTCGGCGAGCAGCGAAAGTCCGGGCGAACCTGCGCATCCTTAAAGTCTCGTCAGGGCACCCGCTGCTCGCTCGCTCTTACGTAAAAATTGTACCTATCATCGCGGCGAGCAGCAAGAGACCGGGCAAGCCCGCGCATCTGCGCAGTCCCGCCAGAGCACCCGCTGCTCGCTCGCTCTCACTTACAAAAATACCTGTCATTTAGAGAAGCCGAAAAGGTCCGGGCGAGCCTGCGCATCTGCACAGTCTCGCCAGGTCATCCGCTGCTCGCTCGCAATAAAGGGTAGCTATTATCCAGACGAGCAGCGAATGTCCGGGCGAGCCTGCATCCACACAGTCTCGCTTCTCACTCACTCTCACACAACAAGAGGTCCATGGGCCACAACACTCACCTGAGTTAACTGCTGTAAGTTAATCAGGCCATTTACTCATCATTCCCTATCAGCCTGTCAAGTTTCAAGGCAATGAATGGCTTAAACAGGTTTTGAGATATCTTGCTTACAAGGTTAAAATGCTGAATTTTCAAAGGTCCATAAGTTAGAAAAGGGGAATAAGAGGAAATTTCTGTGAAATCAATTTGAAATCAGGCCACTGGAAAAGGAGGAGATGTCGTTTTATGTTTTTTTGTTTTTTTTTTTAGCTCTGGTGGCCATTTTGTTCAGCCGAGCGGAACTATTTTAGCAATTTTGGTAAAGGGTAAAAAAAGGAACACTTCTGTGAAATTATGTTTGAAATCAGGACACTGGCTGCGGAGGAGATGTCTTTTTTTTCTATTCTTAGCTCTGGTCGCCCGGAACCATTTTAGCAATTTGGTAGAGGGCCATTGGAGGAACACTTCTGTGCAAGTATTTTGAAATTGGGCCATTGGCCAAGGATGAGATGTCATTGGAAGATTTTCTATTTTTAGCTCTGGCGGCCATCTTGTTCAATGGAGTGCAACCTTTGTGGCTATCTTGGATATCCGATCGACACAAATTTAGCTCGTTTCGATGCAGAACTCATCCTGTTGTTACAGAGCAAATTTCGACTCAAAGCGACCAAAGGTTTGGGAAGAGATGACGAAAACTGATTTTCAAGATGGCGGCTGTGGCAGCCATCTTTGATTTTCTATCGGCTCATTTTGCTATTTTGTGTCTACTAGGGGCCCTAATGCTCATCATCGTTTCGATTCAACTGGATTATAGAGGAGATGCCCACAGTATTAATTCTCAACCTTTTTCTCTTATAAATGTATAGGGCCCATACAAATGCCTGGGAAGCAATTTTGATCTTGCCATAAAAAGGTCAAACGACATCATAGGTCCATCATTTTAGAAGTTTTGGTAGATTCTCCAGTCCTCGATAATTAGTGCAAAGATTAGGCCCCAGGGCTTATTTGGTTCTGGAGAAGACTTTTTAAGGTTTTAACCATAAATAGTTGATGCCAGTCATATTGGTCAATGGACCACGACCATTTTAGCAATCTTTCGTTCCCCTGCCCCAAGGTGGCTCCACATGAAATTTGAGCAACATTGGCCCAGAGGCTTCAGAGGAGAAGTCATTTGAAATTATCAATATTTTTTTTCCATACAAATGTATGGAGCCCATACAGATGCATAAGGAAGCAAATTTGACCTCACCGTAAAAATGTCAAACGTCAATGTACGACCATCATTTTAGCAACTTTGGTAGACCTCCCGTCCCCGATGATTTGTGCAAAGATTCAGCCTGAAGGCATTCTCTGTTCTGGAGAAGAAGATTTTTAAAAGTTTTTACCATATATGGGCATGACAGCCATCTTGGTAAATGGACTGCAACCATTTTAGCAATCTTTCGTTCCCAAACCCCAGGGAGGCTCCATATGAAATTTGAGCAAAATTGGCTCAGCGGCTTCAGAGGAGAAGTCGTTTGAAATTCTCATTTTTTTTCTCCATACAAATTTATGGCGACCATACAAATGCATAGGGAAGCATACTTGACCTCGTCGTAAAAAGATCAAATGTCAATGTACGACCATCATTTTAGCAACTCTAGAAGACCGTCTTCCCCGATGATTTGTGCAAAGATTCAGTCCCAAGGCATTCTCGGTTGTGGAGAAGATTTTTTAAAGGTTTTACCATATATGGGCATGGTTTCCATCTTGGTCAACGGACCGCGACCATTTTAGCAACGTTTCGTTCCCCAACCAAAGGAGGCTCCATATGAAATTTGGGCAAAATTGGCTCAGCGGCTGTAGAGAAGTCGTTTGTAAACGTTAACGGACGGACGCACGGACGACGGACAAAAATTGATCACTATAGCTCATCCTGAGCATAGCTCAGGTGAGCTAAAAAGGGGTACCTATCATCTGGATGAGCAGCGAAAGTCCGGATGAACCTGCGCACCATCCTCAGTGAGGCGATTCTAACGAAAATCCAAAACACACGATGATTCTTGAAGTAGTAAATACAATGTTCTTGCATAATTTCTGATTAACTATCACTTCGTGAGTGAAGGTTTCGTGCCAGTGAAATTATCACTATAACGAATTCTGTCGTTGTATTCAGTATTGGTATAAAAGGGATTGACTGTATAACCCAATGATTTTACCCTCATACAGTAACATAGGAACTGTATGAGACTTAATCATCAGGTTCAGTGCCACGTCATGCGTAGCGCTCAATTTTCACATTACGCATGTGCGCAGCATGCGTAAGAAAAGTACCACAATAATATGACATTAACCTAACATATTTTGCTTCTTTAACATAGGGCTACTTTTAAAGGAAAGAATTTACTCCCTCCGGGAACAAATTCTTTCCTTCAAGAGTAGCCTCTATTTTTGAAGCAAATTCAGGCATTTCCTACATGTAGGTGCGCGTAAAAATAATTCCGCTCTGGCTACGCCACTGCAGGTTTCAATCGAATCCAAAGTTTAGGATTTTGGGTCGGACTTCAGGGCCCAGTTGTTCAAAACTAACGATGTCGTTAGATAACGATTCGTTAAAATTTACATCGAGTGATACGCAAATATGCTGAAATTTTTTGCTGAAAAAATGTGAAAAGCTACTCACATTTTTTCAGCAAAAAATATCAGAATATTGTATATTGAATCCGCTAAAACAGTTAACGAAATGACCCTTAACGAGCTCGTTAAGCTAACGACGCTTTGAACAACCGGGCCCAGGTCATTAACCCTTCAATACGTAGACATCTTCAATACATTTTCCCATCATTATCTACAGTGCTAACCCTTAATGTTTAGAGACTAACTACTTACCGTACTTTTCCTAAAATTTTAACATCTCCCAGGATTTTCCGCTACTCGCATTTTGGCAGCTTTTACCCCGAAAACCTTGTTCGGGACAATTAAAAGTTAGGGACAAGAATCACGACTGATGCATACTCGTATATAATAAATGCAAAGTTAATCTTATTTATTTATGACTTTGCATCTTAATCTATTTGTGGTCTAAGGGGCAGGAATTATCAATATTTGGGCAATAGTTTACCCTTAAGCGCTAAGCGAATTGTAGCAGACAGAATTCTAAAATTTGATTTTATTCTTCAAAGAAAATGAAACTTGAGATTTCATGTCCATTCACATGAAATGTCAAGCCTTAATTTCTCTGAAAAAAAAAATAACAACAACAAAAAAACAACAAAAAAAACAAAACAACAAAAAACAAAACTTTAAAGTGTCGTTTTCTGTAGATGCGATTAATGCTTTTCGGATTAACCTCTTTAAAACAACAAACCCCTAATTCTTATCAAAGAACCCCATAACTTTACATAAGGAGAATCTGGAACCCTCATTTTAAAACCCTGAGGGAAAACCCTGAACTCCGTTTTACTACGTACGTGAGTCGCAACGTAAGGAAACATACATTTTGACACGTGAGCCCAACGTAGACAATCAGTCTGCTCATCCACGCTGTCTGATCAGTCTTTCTTGACAGCATGAAGAAACTTTGCATCCTTGGCTATCCAAAATACGCCCAGTGAAGATTCAGATCAGACTGCGCGAATGCGCAGTCTGACCTGAATCTTCGTTGGGCGCACATGTCCGAAAGAACGTTTTATGTCATTGTGGCTCACCTGTCGATGTGTCTAAATGTTGCTGAAATACCCCTAGCCTTTAAAGGCTCCATAGTCCTCAATATAGATATTTTTTAACCAAGAAAGGTCTAATAAATTGATATGCAGTATTAATGCAATCATAAAATCTGGCATCTGACAGCCTGTGAAATTTCAGTTAGTTTCTCATTTTTGAACTTGATCAAAAATGAAATGATTTTTTATCGTATCTCTGAATTATTGCTGGCAACATTAATTCAGAGCTACGATACAAAAATCATTTCATTTCAAGAATGAAAGACTAACTGAAATTTTACAGGCTGTCAGGTGTCATATTCTATGATTGCATTAATACCATATATCAATTTATTTCTTGGATAATAAAATGTGTATTTTTGAGGAATATGGAGCCTTTATGATCCCATTTATGCCTAGTGGACCATAACTCAGAGGGTGTCTGGTTAGTTTTTGTGATAGGTATGTTTTATAGAAATTCCTAGGTGTAATGCAAACAGTGTAGACCCTGATCAGACGCCGCGTTCTGCGGCGTCTGATCTGAGTCTACACAGTTTGCCATTGTCCCTTTTATGGGACGTTAGGCATAAATGGGTTAAGACCTGTGACGTTTGTACAACACTATGTCACCAACTATGCTTGCCAGTTTAAAAGGGGGATAATTCTTACGCAATTAATCTTTAAGCTTTAGAGAATCAGGATATGTATACGGAAACATATTCAAATTTCCTGGTATTTGTAAAGCTTGGTTCCCGTTTTGTAATATTTATATCATATACATGCTGGCAGTAATTCATGTCATGTTATCATGCTCCCTGTCCCCCGGCTGTGTCCTTACAGGCAAATGTGGTTATTTAGCGATGGAGTATGCGAGCTCCCCCTATTCATGTTCCAGGGGAGCTGTCTTGGGTACACCGCTACGATGATATGTGCACCAGATTCGCTGGTCGAGGTTGTTCTGATTTTTATCTTTCATCTGGAACTCTTTCCTTGATTATTCATTTGTTAGTGCATTATGATGCATCTGTATATGCACCTATGTGAGCCAAAAATTCGTAATAAATATCTTGTATCTTGTAATATATATATATATATATAATATATATATATATATATATATATATATATATATATATATATATATATATATATATATATATATATATATATATATATATAATTTTTGTTTTTTCAAATTCTTCCTGAGCTGCAATAAGGGTACGAAGTTTCAAGGCCTTAGCTCAGACAGTTATCGTGACATCTTGAAGACAAGAAAAGCGTGAAGAACGAACGGACGAAGAACCGAAAGGCAATATGCCCCTGCAACTTCTTCGAAGTTGGGGACATAGAAAAGTCAGTGGCTGGGTGCAGCGTCGTAAGTGTCCGTGACAACGTTGTTTACTGTTGAAAAACGGTTCAACTTCTATAGCCATAAAAATACAGTTTAAAAGTCATATGATAAACAGAATCTTACATTGGTTGTCATTTCGTATGAAAGAGCGAGGTATGATTTGGGCCATTTTGCCCCCTCCCCACCCCCACCCCTAGAAGTTCACCAAATGGTCTTTTTTCGTGTCCTAATTCTTAGCTTAAAAATGAAAAAATGGTGATTTTCTGCATACTGTCTAGGAGTTACTGCAATTTCTAATATTTTGCATACAGAAGCATTTGCTGCTTTCAAAAATCCGTGCTTCTGCAAAGGTTTTCAGAGCGGGCACTATCAAATTTTATGGACCAGTCCATATCATGTGGAATATTTAAAAATATTCTTTGTTTTCCTTAACAGCAACGGGTTTCATCGAAGAATTTTCAAGCTGTGTTTTTCTACGTTACTATGACGTTACGTCTTTAAATTGTTTTGCGAAACGCGCATATCAAGTGAAAACCTTGGCGCTTTTATGACATTACGTTACTTGATTATTTGTAAATTTCGTTAATTGTTTGCTGAAACTCATTCAAGAAACAAGTATAAACATCAATTGAATGTGCACGTTAATAAATATAACAAATATAAACATTTCCCATTTTGTAATCTTATGTTATGCCACGTTACGTTACATACCGTTACAATAACCTTACAATATGCCGGAATACATTATATTCCGTTACCATAGGTTATTTTACTTCATCAGCTGATACCTTGACTTTACTTTATTTGACTCGCAATTATAAACTTACCTTAGATTTTCTCACCTCACCTGAAATTTTCTTACTTTACCTTACAATATGTTACGTTACGTTACTTAATCTTTTGATTAGTTACGCTATGTTATATTACCTGTCAAGTAACGGGACATAACGTAACTAATAAAAAGAGGCTCCCATCCCTCACTCCACCTCAGGAGGGGATGGGATGGGATGGGACACAACCTATGCCGAAATGTGTAGCCGCATAGAATTTCTGAAAAACGGAAAGCGGCAGTTCATCGACCTTTACGTTTGAACTAACATCCATCTTAAAAGAGATTTCTGATAGGAGTCTTCTATAAAACGGAAGTATTTACTCACAGTAAGAGTAAATTCTTTCTTCTTAAAAGAGACTTCTTTTCAGAAAGGAGGAAAACACATTTCACAGTTGCTTGTCCTGAATTCGCCTACCTTAGCTTTTAATGAAATAAACATCACCTGGCCATTCCCGAATTTTAGAGGCATTTAACGGTTTTTGCTGTTTACTGTCAGCAAAAGGTTTGAAATGCCTTGCAGCTAAGTAGTCAATAATTTTTGGACCAGTATCCTTAGTCTTATGAGCATTAATTTCCATTTGTATCATGGGAACATCGACTGCTTCAAAGAATGTCTGTCCTCCCAGTAATGCGTTGTATTCTTGTGTTTCAATATCCATTTTAATTATCACACGTTTACCTTTGAATAAAGGCACAAGGTCATCTAATTTGATAGTTTGGGTGATAACTTTATCATCTTTTGTTAAGGATCTTATTGCCGTGCCGCCAACATTGCCTTGATACTTAGTCAGTCCAACTTTAGAATAACCATCCGAGATTGCATTCCAAATCAGAGTAGCTTGATCATGAAGTTTTCCTACAGTTAGAGACTTAGACAACAGTTCTAGATTGTCTATAACTGCATCAACAGCGGTCGCCTTTATACCGTGATGGGCCACAGCAAGTGTATACGTCCCTATGTTGCAGCCTAAGTCTAAAAATTCCGAATCTTTATGAGAAAGTAGACATTCTACTATATTATCTACTAAACCGCCTTCCCATTGACCGCTAGTTTGAAGAGATTTTGAAATATAGTGATCGTTTTTTGCATCGTAGGTACATATTGGTGTTGAACCCTTTCTCGTTCTAAGTGGCACACATGTCGAATTAGACATACTTTTCACTTTCTGGATATCGTTGAACATACGCACGCATCTACCTGTAACCGTCCAACCAGACTGGGGAAACTCGCTAATTCCAGGTACACAAGGATACTTAACAAAATCATTTAGTGGTTCAAATGCATCGACTGCTTTAGGAACTGCGACATTTGTGGCACTGTTAAGCTGTTTTACATTAGAAACCGTAAGGGCATTTCCTAAATCTTTGTTTGAAAGTTTCTGTGTTAGGCTTGAACTCTCGGGAGCTACACTGCCGCTGCGATGAGTTAAGTCTACATATCGTAAACCGGTGGTTTTATGAAAGAAGACAACAACAGCTACACACAAAAGAATGAGGACAATGGTGAAAGACTTCTTTGTACAGCAAACTGTTGACTTGAAGGCCATCGCATCGGAATGTCTTGGGAAAGTAATGAAGATTTAGCCTCACTGAGTACCTGAAAAACAGAAAGCAACAGTTAACTATGATGCACACCTTACGAAAAAGACCCTTATGCAATTTGAGGACAACGCAGGTACTGATCAGCCTGCGCATTCGCGCAGGCTGATCAGGGCCTTCGTTATCAGCTTACAGAACCAATGGATACTGTATTATATGTCGACGAACAAAGGATGACCAAATCAGACAGTATGGATGCGCACGCTCCTCTGGACCTTCGCTGTTCGCATATGGCATAAAGGCCTTTTTCCCATGCTGCGCAACATTTATAGGAAAAAAAATGGGCCGCAACATCAGAAAACATACCTTCGGACATGTGCGCCCAGCGAAGATTTAGATCATGCAGTAATGTTGTATATCGGACAGGAAAAATCACGAACGGTTATCGGACTGCCCCAACCAACTGATTATCTATAGTACTATCGAAATCTATGATCTACTTTCATGCATACAGGTGGGGTTTACCGAGGTCTATATCCCATGGACTTGTAAACGTAATGAATAATAAGGTCAGATTCAGACTCGATGTAAAATTATCAGTCAAAAGTTATATTTTGTTCGTAATCAGAAACGTGAACGGAAGAATTTTAACCCAACACAGTTCAGTCAGATCGTCTTTGAATGCAATAGTATATAAAAGCCTAATAAGGTTAATTTAAGATATAGGTTGCTTCAGGACAAAGCAGATGTTTGCAGCCATGTTTCTAATAATGAGTCTTTCGTAATACTCTTAATTTGTATATGTCATTTGGTGACTTTGGTCCACTTTCCTAAAAAATAGATTTTCAAATAATCGATAGTGAAAAAACCCCAATAGATTTCGATTATTAATCGGCACAACACTACACTATAATTTGTGACTAATTGTTACCGCTTAAGCGAATGTTTCGTGACAGTCAAATTGTCATTATAAGAATTTTGTCGTTGTATCGAGTGTCGGTATAAAGGTTGTTGCCTGTATTTCACATTAATTTCAACTCAAATGGTATACACTCATAGTGCAATTTGAATGATCCGGTGCAATTTGAAAACAACATTTAGTCTTCGATAAAATTAGGAATCTAGGAACTATTTTCTTTGTGCAGTAAATGTGACCTAGTTGGAATTATTAGATTGCGCAGATGCACAGGCTATTCTGAGTCTTCGCTGGGCGCACATACAAATTTGTAGGAAATACTGTGGCCCGGCTCATTTTATTATCACGAAAACATGCCTATATAATTTTGACCCCCTTAAACCCCATTTTTATATAGTAAAACTGGGGTTTACAGAAATATACATTATTTTTCTTATTTCTGCTTAAAACATAGATTATGGGTACTCGTTAGAACCGCCTCGGCGAGGCGGTTCTAACGAGTACCCACAATCTATGTTTTGAGCAGAAATATGAAAAAAATATCAGAAATTTTTATCTGAAAATTTTCATTTTTGGGTTGTAAAATTTTCAGTACATTTGAATAGGCATGTTTTCGTAATGATTTGGAATATTTGGCATTCCAAATGTGCATAAAGAAGGAACTTTACTAAATACTCATAGTATATAGGAACAACGCTGTTGTAGTCTGTAAATGTGGAAAAAAAAAAAAAAAAAAAAAAAATGGCGGCCCTGCATTGGGTATTTGCTTCTTCCGGGATAGCCCTAACCTGTTCAACATTATCACGATTTGGTTATAACTACTTATATGACTAGAATTCACTCGTTTACGTGACTGATTTGAACTCGTTTTTAAATCCTTAGCAAATTCTTCCGATAACTCAAAAAAACAACAACATATATTTAGGCATATTTTAGGGACATTTCACTTCATCATGAAAATGTTTGTTGTATATACTCATTAGAATCGCCTCATCGAGACGATTTTAATGTAATGAGTATATTTAACATACTATAATTTCATAGCAGATTGAAAAGACATCCCTAAATTATCCCGGATGCCTCCTGGACTGGCGTTAGGATTAACACTCATTGGCTCGAACTACATGCACCCATGGCTAGAAATAGTTTCTATGGACCCAAAAGTGTTCGAGCCAGTGAAGTTCGACTGTAGTCTAACCCAGAAAACCGCCTTTTCAGTTATTTTCACCATGGGTATGTGTTCATTACTTTCATGGGTAAGTCCTATTAGAACCTATTTAACGTTATTACAGCTAGTTAGTGCTAATATCATGGGGCGACCGTTAAACGACGCCCCCCCCCACCCCCACCGAACCCCAGTAAGCATATTACATAAATCTATAGCGGGCCATTATCGGCCCGTCAGGGTAGCTGACGGGCCGCTATAGATTTATAAAGAATGCTAGCAGGGCCCGGACTTCATAAAAAACATAAATGTATTATTAATATTTTCTAGACCTCTGTGTTCATTTAGCCCATTACGGGATATTGCAAATTTTATGAGGGTCGCTGATGAGGCTAGCTAGCTAGTCTGGTGTATTAGAGACAATCTGCATGAAATGTCAAAATCTGTTTTCTGGGGAAACTAAGAAAAATGGTTCAACATATCGTCAACTGAAATTTTATTCAGAGTACCCGGTAAGCATTCTTCATTAATCTACAGCGGGCCGTTATCGGCCCGTCAGGGTAGCTGACGGGCCGATAGCGGCCCGCTGTAGATTTATAAAGAATGCTAGCAGGGGTGCTATTCTCCCATGCTAAAAAATATGGCGAAAAATCTACCAAAGTGAAGCGTATCTAGTTACCTTGAATAAATGGCAACTACGGTCCTAGTTTACATTGTGGTAGAAAAGGAAACATTATTGTTTACCACTCTCTGGGCTAATACAGCAGACGACAAATTGGTAATGTTTTTAGCTCACCTGAGCACGTAGCAGGGCCCGGACTTCATAAAAAACATAGTTGTATTATTAACATTTTCTAGTCCTTTGTGAGCATTTAGCCCATTACGGGATAGTGCAAATGTTTTTGATAGGCCAACTGTCCGTTGTCTGTCAACAAGTGACATCTACAAGTGACATCTCCTCTTAAACCATTGGACCAATTTTAACCAAATTTCACAGGAATGATCAATGGGTGATACTGACTGGAAGTTGTTCATAGAATTCCATTCATGCAGAACTCTGGTTTCCAAGGCAACAAAAAGGCGAAAATTAGGAAAAAAACTTTAAAAATCTTCTTGTCTGAAACCAGAAGGCCCAGGTCTTTGATATTTGTTGTTCAAACAAGTCCTAGCGTCAAAAATAGCCCCGCCCCAGGGGTCACATATTTTACATAGACCCATAATGGGAAACACCTTTAAAATCTTCTTGTCTGAAAGCAAAATGCCCAGGTCTTTGATATTTGGTATGCAGCTTCACCTTGATTACCTCTACAAAAGTTGTTCAAATTATATAGAATTAAAAAATGGCCCCCACCTCAGGAGTCACATGTTTTACATAGATCCATATAGGGAAAACCTTTCACATCTTCTTGTCTGAAACCAGAAGGCCCAGGTATCTGATATTTGGTAATAAGCTTTATGTAGTGGACCTTTACCAAAGTTGTTCAAACTATAACCCTGGTGTCAATAATGGCCCCGCCCTTGGGCCCACTTGTTTTACATAGACCCATATAGGGAAAACCTTTAGAAATCTTCTTGTCTGAAATCAGAAGGCCAAGGCCTTTGATCTTGGGTATACAGCTTCGTCTAGTAGACCCCTACCAAGAGTGGTAAAACTTTAGCCCCGGGGCTAAAATGGCCCTGTCCCGGGGCCCACAAGTTTTACATAAACTTACAGAGGGAAAACCTTTAACATTCGTCATGTCTGAAACCTCAAGGCTGCGGCATTTGATATTTGTAACACAGCTTTGTCTAGTGGACCTCTGCCAAGACTGTTCAAATTATAGCCCTGGGGCCAAAAATGACCCGCCCCGGGGCCAACAAACCGATTACAGTATCACTTGGCATAAATGTTCCTTATGTGACCCTCTACCAAGATTGTTCAAGCCATCATGATTCGTCAAACAATGGCCACCAGGGGGCTGGGCTTATTTTCCCTATATATCTATACAGAAAACTTTTAAAATCTTCTTGTCAGAAGCCATTGGGCAATTTTCAATGTAATACGGCAGGAATATACCTATGGTGACCCTCTACCAAGATTGTTCAAACCATCATGATTCGTAAAAAAAAACATGGTCGCAGGGCGCAGGGCTTGTTTTCTCTATATATCTATATAGAAAAAATTAAAAAGGTTCATGCCAGAAACTTCTTTACCTATTTCAATATAACTTTGCAGGAATGTTTCCTTGGTGACCCTCTACCCAAGATCGTTTAAACCGTCATGATAGGTCGAAAAACATGGCCGCTAGGGGCTGAGGCTTATTTTTCCAATATATCCATATAGAAAACTCTAAAAACCTTCTTGTCAGAAACCATTGGACCGATTTCAATATAATACAGCAGAAATGTTCCTTTAGTGATCCTCTACTAAGACTTTTGAAGCCACCGTGATTCGTCGAAAAACATGGCCGCTAAGGGACGAGGCTTATTTTTCATGTCGGAAACCGTAAGACCTAGGGCTTCCAAATTTGGTACGTAGCTTTATCTAGTGACCTTATACCATGAATGTTAAAATTTTAGCCCTGGGGTCAGAAATAACCCCTACCCGGGGTCACTTGTTTTACATGAACTTAATATACAGTAAAAATCTTGAAAAATCTTTTTGTCGGAAACCATTAGGCCTAAGGCTACCGAATTTGGTATGTAGCTTCAAGACCGCTATCAAGATTGTTCAAATTAGATCCCTGGGATCAAAAACGGCTCACCCTTGGGTTCAGCCTGAGTAGTTTTACATAGACAAATAAGTGGCAAATAAGCTGTTTCTCTGAAACTGCTAGCCAGATTTTGAAATAAGTCGGCAGAAATGTTTCTTGGATGACAGTTTAGTAAAACATAGAGAGTCCTATGAAAAGAAGATGATAGTCTTTCAGAATACAATATCTTATATCAGATTGTTGAAGTAATTGATGATGTTTGGAGACAATGACAATTAGGTGAGCGATTTGTTTTTTATGTTGTTGTTTTTTTCCCAGAAAACAGGATTTGACATTTCATGCAAATTGTCTCCATTAGAGACAATTGCATGAAATGTCTCCATTAGAGACAATTGCATGAAATGTCAAAATTTGTTTCCTGGGGAAAATGGAAATTGTCTGTATTAGAGACAATTTGCATGAAAAATCAAAAGACGTTTTCCTGGGCCCAATTGTTCAAAGCTAACGATGTCGTTAGTTAACGATTCGTTAAAATTTACATCGAGTGATACGCAAATATGCTGAAATTTTTTGCTGAAAAAAAATGTGAGTAGCTTTTGCAAAAGCTACTCACATTTTTTCAACAAAAAATATCAGAATATTGTGTATTGAATCCGCTAGAACAGTTAACGAAATGGCCCTTAACGAGCTCGTTAAGCTAACGACGCTTTGAACAACTGGGCCCTGGTCACTGCTGAAAACTTTATCCAGAGTGCTAAGCGTTAATGTTTACAATCTGTCAATATTGTCAAGACAAGACAATAAAAGCGTGTAATAAATATTATCCAAACCACTTCAAATTGATGTTAAAATGTGTAGTAAATTGACTTCATCTGTCCGTATCAATATTTGTTAATTGAGTGTAGTTTCTTTGCGAAGATCTCTCTCTCTCTCTCTTGTTGGGCGTATAGGCACGCGAGCGAACGCACGCACATACATAGGCATACTTACCCTAACCTACTATTAACCCACATACAAGATATCAGTCTGGGTTTTGTAAGTACGAGGGTCCTGCAAATGTTTTTTCACTGGGTTCGGATTACTTCGGTGCTACGTTTTATCAAACATATTTTTATTACAAACCTTCAAAGCATTCCCCCTTTACTGAAACACATTTTTGTAACCTTTCTATCCAGTTGCGAAAAGCAGATAAATAGTCTTCTTTTGGAATCTGTTGGGGACCCTGATAAACAGCGCTGCCAAAAGAACTTGTAGACGTATACTTATTTCCAGAAAGCATTTTCTTAAGCCTTGGAAATAAAAGGGACAGGTCAGGAGAATAAGGTGGATGGTTTAAAACTTTCACCTTTTCAGAAGCCAAAAAAGACTTAACAGCCTCACACTTATGAGAGGAGGCGCTGTCATGTAAAAGGTGGACTCCTGACAATCCTTTGCTTGGTCGTTTCTTGTAAAACTCTTTCACTTTCTTCAGTAGAGAATTCTTGTAGAGTCGGCCAGTGACTCTATGACCAGATGGACAAGGCACTTGAACGACTGGCCCACTTGAATTAAAGAAAATTGCGTACATCTTTTTCAAACATGGTTCTCTTGGCAATACATGGGCGTTTTTTATCTTTTCGCTTCCATTGCTTATTATCAGCCCTTCTTTGTGGCTCAAACATGTGCACCCAGGTTTTATCACCTGTTAGCAAGTTAGAAATAACCCGACTATTACAGCCTTTGCATGTTTTCAAAAGTTCCCGGGCACATTTAAGGCATTGTGCCTTTTGCTCCTCAGTGAGCAAATGAGTACCCACTTAGCTAGCGTAAACCTTTCTCAGGTCCAAATGCTTTTTCAGAATTCTTTGCACACTGCCTTCTGTTATGCCGGTACAACTAGCTATGACAGACAATCGCGCATTCTGTTCGACCACAATCTTTACAGCAGCGATGTTAGCCTTGGTAACAGAGGTTTTAGGTCTTCCAGGACGGGTATCATTTTCAACAGAAAATTTCCCAGCTCTAAAAGCTTTAACCCACCTAAAACTGTGCGCATTGAAATGGTCTGAGGTCCATATATACCACACAATTCATTAAATATCTGTTTTGACTCTATATTAAGCCTAATGCGGCATTTAATATAGCTACGAATTTCAGTCTTCTGGTCCATGTTCCAATGTAACAAGTAAATTGGTCAGTGTATATGACTGCATCTATTTCAGTTCGAAATAACTCGGTCAGTTGGAAAGCAATTTGCACGAAATAAACGGGTATCGTTAGCTATTGAACACACCATTCAACTGCAGTGAAGCATTTTAAATATACCTGGGATAAAACGAAGGAAGCCTATTAGTGACAGAACTTTTTGCACGACCCTCGTATTACATACGGCTGGGATTGCAGTGGCGTAGCCAGAACGGAATTATTTGTACGCACACCCAAGAATAATCTGGTAATGCTTCCAAAATAGGGAGCAATTTCTTTCCCTATACAGTAGACCACTTTCCAGAAGGGCTTGCAGTATAGCAAATAGCAAGTCCATTACGAAAACACGCCTATTCAACTATATAGAAAATTTCACCTCCAAAAGACTGAAAATTTTCAGATAAAAAACTCTGATATTTTTCATATTTCTGCTCAAAACATAGATTGTGGGTACTCGTTAGAACCGCCTTACCGAGGCGGTTCTAACGAGTACTCACAATCTATGATTTTGAGCAGAAATAAGAAACATAATGTATACCCCTGTAAACCCCAGTTTTACTATATAAAAGTTGGGTTTAAGGGGGTCAAAATTAAATAGGCGTGTTTTCGTGATGCACAAACAGTTGTCTCCCATGGCGGAAATGGCGTAAAATCTATCGTTTCTACGCAAACAGGAAGTCACAAACATTGTCTCCCCTGGCGGAAATGGCGAAAAAACTATCAAGTATCTCTAAGCAAACAGGAAGTCACAAAAGTTCTCCCACGGCGGAAATGGCGTAAAATCTACGAAGTGTATTTCTTCCTCTTAACCCTTGTAATGCTGAATAAATTAAGATACCACGCCCACTTCTAATTTCCAGCCAATCATATTACTTGATTCGGGTTTTTGATAGAAATTCACATATTTAATGGCAAACAGTGCAGATCCAGATCAGTTGGCTTCTTCAGAAGCCAACTGATCTTGGTCTACACTGTTTGCTAAGACAGGGCATGTCGTGTTTAGCAAGAGATGGGTTAAGTCCGATAAGTTTGCATTTATTATGCATTTTATATGTTACTGGCTTTCTCTCATATTGCACGTGCTCTGATGTCACTCCAGTAAGCATTCTTTATAAATCTATAGCGGGCCGTTATCGGCCCGTCAGGGAAGCTGACGGGCCGATAACGGCACCCCCCCTATAGATTTATAAAGAATGCTAGCTGGACCCCACCCAACCATGCAAACTGCTTAACTATAAGTTATCACATAGTGGCCTAAATTCCCAACATTCAACATGAAATATCTTGCGATGTAGATGGTCTACATGCATGCAAATGTGATAAATCAGTTATACTATGGTTCTGCGCATGTACGTGCGATAATGCACTCGCTCACGCTCGTGCATTATCGCATCGTACATGCGCACGAACCATGGTATAACTAAGACCTATCAACTTCATTGTAATTCTGAAGTAAATTAGGTCATGATAGAGCTTTCCTTAGTATCTTCTTAAAGGAAAGGGCTAAATCATACTCAGCCAACCCATATCATCGGATAGAACTTATGCTCCCGGGATGCTCCCGAATCCCCGACTCCGGAGCTTAGATGCAACATTTCACACCGTGATTTGGAATCTAACTCTGAATATGGCTAGTGCTGGCTGATCAGACCTGAAAAGATAATCGATTATCAGTCCTGCCATTGGCTGATAATCGATTAGTAATCACTGAAGACTTGGTCATAATTTTACCTGTCTGTCTGAACATGATACTTACCATATATAATACTTTACTATGGCCAGACATGCCTGAGCAAAGAGTGTAGACCCAGATGAGACGCCGCAAAATGCGGCGTCTCATCAGGGTCTATACTGTTTGCCACTCATTCAGCTTTTATGATAAGGAGTTGAGGTGTCTGAATACTGAGGGTAAATACGGTAAAGTAACAGACACAGAAATCAAATGATCGATTATTAGCAAATCTGTAACGATAATCATTTTTGTGGATCAATTAATCGATAATCCGATTAATTGCGTCAGCCTTAGAATATACTCTTTGATATGGAGTTTTAACCCTTAAAGCGACAAGCAAAATTTTGCAGCAGACGACATACATTTTTTTTTTATTTTTCAGAGAAAACAAGCCTTGACATTTCATGAGAATCATCTGCCAAACAGACGATTCACATGAAGTGTCAAGACTTGTTTTCTCTGTAAAATAAATAATAATAATAATAAAAAAAAAAAATACAAAATTGTCGTCTGCTGCAGTTGTGATTGGCGCTGTAAGGATTAACTGACCAAAAGAGGTTGCCTATTCGAGTGGAGTGAGAAAGTGTCTGAGAAAAAGAGAGACTGACTGTGTGGCTGCAGTTGTGAACATGACTGCCACTTGCCAATTCGATATGAAATGACATGAGCCGGTACACGTAAAAAGGGACCTTATGGTTTTCCGGTTTGTGATTCTTAAAATGCGCATGCACAGTCCCTTATTTGGACTACAGACATGCGTTTTTGCCTGAAGCTTCCTTAAGGTCTCTACTACATGTCTGCGAGCAGCAAAGGCTCTGGCGAAACTGCGCTTATGGGCACGGTCGCCTGAGCATTTACCTGTCGCCTATGTGATAAGTACCCTTTTTACATGTGTTAGCTCATATTTGAATTGGCCAATGTGTGAAGTTTGTTCCCAACGTTCCCAGTTGCGCTGCCAATTCTATTGTACTGAATTGGCAACTGCTATCCGGTGGCCAGCTTTACGAACATGGTTAACTCTTTCCATTACGAAAACACGCCTATTCAAATATTTAGAAAATTTCACCTCCAAAAACTGAAAATTTTAAGATAAAAAAACTCGGATATTTTTCGTATTTCTGCTCAAAACATAGATTGTGGGTACTCGTTAGAACCGCCTCGGCGAGGCGGTTCTTACGAATACCCACATTCTATGTTTTCGAGCAAAAATAAGAAAAATAATATATACCCCTGTAAACCCCAGTTTTACTATGTAAAAGTGGGGTTTAAGGGGGTCAAAATTATATAGGCATGTTTTCGTGATGGCTGCCAAATTTCAGACGACATTTGTCGTCTGTTTATTTATTTATTTTTTAAACAAACTATTGCTTGGAAAGAAGTTTATAAAGTTGAAAGACTGAATGTCAAACAGTATAGATCCAGATGAGACGGCTCATTATGAAAAAATTATGAGCCGTCTCATCTGGATCTACACTGTTTGCAAAAGCCTATTATTATCGCTTATGGCAATGAAATAGTCAAGGAAATGTTAACAGGAAATGAAAAACAGGAGCAAGACAAATAGGCAGTCATTTATCATCCATCTGTCTCAACCTATTGATACTGCATCACGATGCGTGAAAATAAATTGCGCTTTCAAGTTTGGTTGACCAGAGCACGACAGAAATCTAATCAAACTGATAACAAAATGTCTTTAACCTACGGTTTCAGCAGACGGCATACTGAAATATTGGTATTTTATTTATTTATCCCAAATACAGGCTTCACTATAGAGAAGATTATATTTCACTTCTTTTGGGATCATTGGGCCCGTTGTGGTATCTTTGAAAATAGAGTTCTGCTCATGTACACGCCAGAAGGCGTAAGCAGTGTTGCAAACTTCATTACTGCTTATGAAGAATCTCAATAAAACCGAGACTCCCATTTTCTAATCTATGTTTTTTTTTTGTTTGTTTTTGTTTCCAAAGGTAATCTTTTTGACTTATTTGACATTTCATGCAAATTGTCCCCTATGAGACAATGTGCATTGAATACTAACTAACTGGGAAATAGTAGAAAACATTTAAAAATGTTGTCTTCAGCAATTTTTACCAAGTATGCTAAGCGTTATTCTGCTGTCATAGTAAGAGGAATATAAGAAATCTTAAGCGCATTTGGGTTTGACATCACAAAAACACGCCTATATAATTTTGACCCCCTTAAACCCCACTTTTATATAGTAAAATTGGGGCTTACAGGGGTATACATTATCTTTCTTATTTCTGCTCAAAAACATAGAATGTGGGTACTCGTTAGAACCGCCTCAGCTAACGAGTACCCACAATCAATGTTTTGAGCAGAAATATGAAAAATATCAGAATTTTTATCTGAAAATTTTCATATTTTTTGTGGTAAAATTTTCAATATATTTGAATAGGCGTGTTTTCTTGATGAGTCGCTCTGGTGTGACCAGGTGTATACAAACGCACTGAGATGACAAAAGCAATTTATTGGTAACGCTTCAATGAAGACACTAATAGTAATCTAAACACAAAAAGATTGAACTTACAAAGTCGTTCGGTTTCAATATTATTTAGAACTTTGCATACCATCCCAGTGGGCACATGAGGTTTATGCAACGTCGATGCAACGTCGTATATGCAACGTCATGACGTTGAGGTGACGTTGTATTAACGTCATGTGCCTGCTGGGATATTAGATGCCTTTTAATATAAATAGAAACAACTAACAGTTCAACAGAAGGTTCTAACCCCAATTCTTACAATGCCCCCAAAAATACCGAGAATTTTGATAGACCCAGAAAAAAAAAGAAGAAAAAAAGTCTGTTTTGAGATGACCTCAAAAATACCTGCAAATGGCAAATACCCCCCAAAAAAGCCACTTGCCACCCCACCAAAAAAAAAAAAAAAAAAAAAAAAAAAAAATGTAAAAATGTAAAATTAAAAATTTTTAAACCAGAAAAAATAGTCCTAGCCTGTATAGCAGGCAAAATTCAGAGTACCCCTCCTCCCTTCCACCCCCCCACCTCCACGACCCAGATCAGAAGCTTTCGTAGCAAGATAAGAGTTAACCCTTGTCCTGCTGAACCCGGATATATCCTTCGTTTGCAAACAGTGTAGATCCAGATCAGTTGTCTTTTGAAGAAGCCAACTGATCTGGATCTGCACTGTTTGCCATTTAGTATGTGAATATATAGTAATAATCTTGATCTAGTAATCTGATTGGCTTAAAATTAGAAGTAGGCATCTTAATTTATTCTGCAGGATAAGAGTTAAGTCATGAAAAATTCCACCGTCTGGATCCGCCGCGAAGACAATGTTATGAATAGGAATAATATATATGCCCACTATATTAATGTGTGATACGCAGTTTGAACAAATACAACAATGTTTGCTTGAATGAATCGGCGTATAAAAATGTCATAAAATATGAGTTTATAGCTGTAATATACACAAGCTGATAAAATTATCTTGGCTTTCCAGCTCAAAATACCGTATAGATCCTAAGGATTTGACACCTTTAACCCTTATTATTCATTATGTACTTGGCTTAAAATTTGTAAAAGTACATTGTACTATCTGTTTGTTTGTGTTGAGGTTTTACGGCTCAGTCAACCCAATGGGGTCATGTCGAGCGCGGTCAGTTTACCTAACCACACGTTTACTGGGCAGGCTTAGTCCTCTAAGCGGTTAACCAGTATTGTGCACATTCTTTCGTCAGAAACTGACAACTGCCCTTCTTGAATCAGCGGAAGGGAGAGAATGACCGTAGAAAATATTTCATGATCAATCTCCACGAAAGAATGTTGCCGACCTCGGCGGGGGTTGAACCCGCGACCTCTTGCCATGGTCTCCAGTTGGACGGCGCATCCACCTGAGCCACGGAGGCGGGCCAAGTACTACTGTTAATGTGTCTGAAAACTGGATGATTGGTTAATAGTATAGACCTAGATCACACACTGCAGAACGCAGACGCCGCAGATCTGGGTCTACAGTATTTGCTCAGGACTCTGTCCGAAACCTTAGGATAAATACGGCAAGGTATAAAGATAACACAAGGGTTGACTCCAGGAGGATTTCTTGGGCGGGGGGGGGGGGGGGGGGGGGGTGCGTAGGGCGGGGACGTTTTTTTTGCTGGGCGCTTTACACGGAAGAATCAAATTTGCAAAGTTTTGTCATAACAATTTGTCGTAACTACCTATATGCACAAAAACATTCATTCTAGCCATTTGTTTAAAATATACAAAAAAAAAAAAAAAAAAAAAACAAAAAAAACAAAAAAAAAACAAGTATGTTCACTTTTTCCCAAAGTAAAAACGAGTGCAAATTATGCAGAAATCTGTAGGGCAGGTAAACTGGAGGCAGATTTTCAACAAGTTCCGCTTGTTCAATTTTTCTGAAATTTTCAAAATATTGTTGTGAAACATGATTAATTAAAATTCAGTATTTTTTTCAGGTAACAAAAGGTAATAACGCAATCACTAATCTGACCTTATCTTCAGACTTTGGCCATACGTTGTACCGAGGTAAAAATTATAAAAAGGTGCTGGATCTTACGTTTAAAACATGTCTAAGCTGAATATAGTATTCTTAGCTCATGCAGTATTTGTTTGATGTTAAAATAAACATTTCAGTGGGACAAATGAAGAACTTGCATTATATCGAGAGAAGCTTGAAAATTGTCGTGTCTTTGCTCGTAAAAAAAAAACAAAAAAAAAAAAAAAAAACAACAACAACAACAACAAAAAAAAAAACAAAACAAAAAAAACAAAAACAACAACAACAACAACAACAAAAAAAAAAAAACCCGGATGGTATCGCAAGTCACGTGTTCCCAAACACTGTAGAGACCAATTTCCAAAATATGTCCAGTGAAAGCTCCATGATGCAGCCTGCTTAGAGCTTGTCAGCCTAGCTCTCCATCAGCAACACCGACATTGGATCCAACAGGAAGGTAACCGGAAGCAGCCGTAAAAAGCTTAATTTCACGGATCCAGATAAAATGAATTCCAGTTGCATGACTCCCAGCGGGTGCACAATATTGAAACAATGTTCATGCAACGTAATTGCGTTGCATTGGCGTTGATGCGATGCTGTATAAACGTCATGTGTCCGCTGGGTTCGGGGAATCAATAAACGTTTTTGAAAAAACAAAAAAAAAAAAAACAAAAAAAAAAAAAAAAAAAACAAAAAAAAAAAAAAAAAAAAAACGGAATGGCAGATATGTTAAATTGGCTATTTATAGTCAGCTGCCAATAACGAAAAGGACAACATTAAATTGGCTTTTCACAGTCACTTGTCATTAGCCAAAAACGTTAAAAATGGCTATCTACGTTCAACTGTCATTAGCCAAAAAAAACAAACAAAAAACAAACAAACAAAAAAAAAAACAACAAAAAAAAAAACAAAAAACATTAAAATGGCTATTTTACAAATTTGTTCTCCCAGAAGGATGAATTGCTAATGTTAAGTATATATGAAAATAATGCTAAGCTTATTTTCATATATACTGAATAAAATTGAAAACTTTGCATGGTCTTCAAAAGGGGATATTTCATTATTTAGGAAGCGTTATGTAATATCTATGGCGATATGTGATTCTTAAGCTCAATCACTTTGTATTGCAGTTTTTATTTTTTGATTTTGCTTTGAAAATCATGCTTTTATTCGGCAAAATATGGCACAGGGGTCAAATAAAAAAACAAAAACAGAATTAAGAGATGTAAGGGAAAAATCATTTTCAACATTTTGATTTCATTTTTTGTTGCTTTTCCTGGCAGCAATTTAATCTGTAGCGTGTGTGGCCGCCATTGCTAGCAATGCATGCACGGATTCTCCACTTCATGAAGTTAATGTAACGTCTAATCAAAACGTTAGGAAATGTCTGCCATTCCAGCTGAAGAGCCAGCGTTAAGTCTTGCACATTGTTTATCAGGTGATTGATCCTAGCTCTTCGACCAAGCTTATCCCATATGTGCTCGATGGCCGATTCATTTCCGGGGATAAAGCCGGCCAAGGTTAAACGTTCATGTTTTGTGCCAGAAAGATTGCAGATATGAGGACAGTATGGGGTCTGGCGTTGTCGTGTTGAAAAGTTAAGCCAGGTCCAAAATTATGCATGAAAGGAAGGAGGTTATTATTCAGGAGGTTTACATAGCGTTGAGCATTGAGATTACCCTGTACAACCACAAGATCTGTCTTGACGTTGCCCATGATACCTCCCCATACCATAACACTCCCACCCCACGAATCTATCGCGTTCTCTGACGCAGCATTGAGCATATCTTTCATTTCTGCGTCGATACACAAGAACCCTGCCGTAAGCATGGCTTACGCTGAACCGCGATTCATCACTGAAAATCACGTTTTGCCACTGACGGCGGGTCCAGTGCAGGTGACGTTGAACCCATATAACAGCCTAGCGGCCCTGTGGCGGGCAGTGAAAATCGGACCAGTGTACGGTCTACGAGCTCGAATAGGAATGTTGTTTTGCCTGAGACAATTTCGGATTGTTTGGGCGTTTAACCCAAGTTGTCGAGCAGTTGCCGTTGCTGGTAAAAATCGGTTACGCAAATGCGTCAGCGTAATATGGCGGTCGTCCTGTTGTGACGTCACACGACGTTGACCAGGAAGCGGAAGATCGCGGACAGAACCAGTGATCGCAAACCTGGTATTGAGGTTACGGATAGTCTGTTTGTTTGTGTTGAGGTTTTACGGCCCAGTCAACCCAGTGGGGTCATGTCGAGCGCGGTCAGTTTACCTAACCACACGTTTACTGGGCAGGCTTAGTCCTCTAAGCGGTTAACCAGTATTGTGCACATTCTTTCGCCAGAAACTGACAACTGCCCTTCTTGAATCAGCGGAAGGGAGAGAATGACCGTAGAAAATATTTCATGATCAATCTCCACGAAAGAATGTTGCCGACCTCGGCGGGGGTTGAACCCGCGACCTCCTGGTCTTCAGTCGGACGGTGCATCCAACTGAGCTACCGAGGCCGGCTGTGGATAGTCTGATGAGAGCATCCAAAATGTTGTGCAACATCATTTACCATTGCGCCAGCCTGAAGCGTGCCAATTGATTTTCAGAAAGACGTGGCATTTCTGTACAACGTTGATGAATGAAACAAATTTGTTTTTTTTTTCTTATCGCTGCTACACAGTAAATGTTAATCTGTAAGAATGCGTCCATGAAGTAAATGGAAATTTACCACAGCGTGGGGAGAGGTGAAAAACTGAAACCTAAGCTCGGGTTCCTCTCGCGCAATTCACCAGAGCGAGACTATCGCCATTGTCTTATGTATTGATCGGCTTATGATTTAATGTACTTCTAGAGTTTCTATTATAAAGGCAAACATGTATAAATCGGTATAATACCATGTAAAGCTTTCATTTTTCATGAGTTGTTTTACAGCTCTTTTTCTGCTGCGCATCAGTTTAATGTCATTAAAGTAAAAATGGGGCTAACTGTTCAAAGCACTTATACTACTAATACAATCATTATACAGGAAAAATAAATGAATACCACACTTTTATAGAAAGAAAGCAAGGGCAATATTTTTTGGGTATGCCAATATCTGCCGATATGGTTTTGGGTGGGGTATGGCTGATATACCGGATATATTTTAGGTATGGCTGATATACCGGATTTTTTTCGGGGTAAACACAAGATGCTGGGACCCAGCCTATGAAGCAGACTTTTGTCTGCTTCATAGGCTGGGTCCCAGCATCTTGTGTTTACCCCGAAAAAATCCGGTATATCAGTGGCTTCGAAGTCTGCCCGAAGTACTCGAAATTGTACTTCGGGCAGACTTCGAAGCCACTTCGAAGGTCGTATCTTTGGTAAATATGGAAAGTTCTGGGGGATATGACGTGTGACAAAACTTTATGCCTATAAAGGGAAAATAGCACTGTTTGATTTTCAGTAAACTCTCTGGTTATTGTGTATTTTATCAAAAAAGACGAACATCTATCTTTTTATGTCTAGTTTTTGACCATCACAGGTAGCTCCGGATATCTGTCACAACCATTTAATCGGTACCTCCGCGGAGGTACCTGTGGTAGTTTACCAGGCGTGCTACATCTATATACCTGATCCGCAGGACATTTAGGGTTTAAGACGAATTTGATCAAATTTTGGATACTGCATTTAACTTGGCGAAACGATGGCAAAAAATGACGACGGAAAAGACAGCATCACGTCAAAGCTTATAAAAGTGGCGAAACTTCGGCTGTCGCGTCTTCTTGTCGTGTATACATTGATTAAGGCTGGCACAATTAATCGGATAATCGAGTAATTGATCGATAAATTCCACAAAAAAGATTATCGTTACAGGTTTGCTAATAATCGATCATTTGATTTTTGTGTCTGTTACTATACCATATTTACCCTTAGTATTCAGACACCTCACTACCTTACATACTTTATCTAAAATTTGAACAAGTAGAATTTACCATCCAATGTTGTGTCTAAAATAGCTGAATGAGTGGCAAACAGTGTAGACCCTGATGAGACAGCGCGTTTCATCTGGGTCTACACTGTTTGCTCAGGCCTGTTTGACCGAATACATACAATAAAGTATAACATATGGTAAGAGTCATGCTCGGACCGGTAAAATTAATATCAAATCTTCAGTGATTACTGACCGATTATTGATCATAATAATAATAATAATAATAATAATCGACTTTATTTATAGAGGGTAACACATTTAGTAATCTAGTACTAATCTTCCATGAGGCCCTCTTTTTTCCTGGGTAGAAACCAGTACTAAGCAATGTGGATAAAGTCTCTTGCTCAAGGAAACAACATTTGCAGTTAGTGGGGATCGAACCCGGTACCTCTCGATCTCGAGTCCGACGCTTTACCACTGCACCACAGCGCTCCAAAAATGAAGTGTTTCCGCTGAGGACATAATGGCAGGACTGATAATCGATTATCTTTTCAGCTCTCGTTACCCAGCCTTAATATTCATGTTTAGGGGAGACACTCTATGATACGGAAATGTTTTGTTTCGAATCTGTTGCTAGAGATCAGGGTGTAGCCTACAGCCTTCTCGTCGTTTCATATTTTGAACTTCTGTGTCTTTTTAGCTCACCTAAGCATACATGTCGCTCAGAATGAGCTGTAGTGATCATGATTTGTCCGTCCACCCGTTCGTCCGTTAACATTTTCAAACGACAACTCCTCCATTACGAAAACATGCCTATTCAAATATACAGAAAATTTTACAACCAAAAATTGAAAATTTTCAGATAAAAAATTCTGATATTTTTCAAATTTCTGCTCAAAACATAGATTGTGGGTACTCGTTAGAATCGCCTCGACGAGGCAGTTCTAACGAGTACCACAATCTATGCTTTTGAGCAGAAATAAGAAAAAAATAATGTATACCGCTGTAAACCCCAGTTTTACTATATAAAAGTGGGGTTAAGGGGGTCAAAAGTATATAGGCATATTTTCGTGATGTCCAAAGCCATTGAAGCGAAGTACTTTAGCAAATTTTTTGTCATGATTCAATGCAAAGCCTTTTGTCGTAACTACCTTTGAACATTTTTTTTTCTATTCAGTAATTAAAAAATATCGAAATACTCCATTTTCCCCCAGTAAAAAGGCTGCAAATTATGCAAAAATCGACAGGGTAGCTAGATTGGATACAGGTTTTCGACAAGTTCACTTGTTTAAAATATCTGAAATTTTCAGGATAGGCCTATTTTTATGGAACATAAATAATTTAAATTTCGTGAAGGAAAGCAAACAATCATTTCTATTAAAATGCTCCAAAAATCCAGTTTACTATAGAAATAGGCAATTTGCATAGGTCAGACCCATTTTTGGCCATACAATTAATTTTCCAGTTTAAAGTGAACCCTCGTTACAACGACAGCCTTTTATTATAAATATAGAGAATACCATCACGAAAACATGCCTATATAAATTTTACCCCCTTAAACCCCACTTTTATATAGTAAAACTGGGGTTTACGGGGGTATACATTATTTTTCTTATTTCTGCTCAAAAGCGAGGCGGTTCTAACGAGTACCACAATCTATGTATTTATGAAAAATACCGGAATTTTTATCTGAAAATTTTCTTTTTTTGGTGGTAAAATTTTCAGTATATTTGAATAGGCATGTTTTCGTAATGTTAATAAGCAAATGGATAGTAACAAAGCTCTTGCTTGTTCTTGTTTCATCACGGAACATATGTTTTGGATATTTGTTAGAATCACCTCAGTGAGGCGATTCTAACAAATATCCATTTAACATATATTTCTTTAAAGTATTTAAATACAACATTTTTGCATACTTTGTGGCTAAGAGCTACCTCTTAAGCGAAGGTTTCATGGCAGTAAAATTGTCATTATAAAGCATTTTGTCTTTGTATCGAGTGTCGGTATAAAGAGGGTTGTCTGTAATTGAAACAAACCTCCGAAACAGAAAAGACAAATGATTCCCGATACGATATGATCAATAGTTCAACAAAACATTTTCATTTAGAATAAAATCCAAGCGAAAACGTGTTTCCAAATGATGCCAAAAGGACAGTAGCCTGAAAACCTGTATAAAATAATGAAATGTTTGAACTGTTTTCCTCTGATAGCACTGCCACGTCTGCCAAGGCGAGTTTTCACAAATTCTCATGTAGTCTTCTGTCAAAGTGGAATTGAAAATTCGTTTTAATGATCATGTTTCAGTGACCAAGATGGCTGCTGTACCTATAGATACTGAGGCCCTCGCAGGTGGGGGAGGGGGTTACCTGTTCCCTTGTTCCTCGAAAATAAATCGACATTTTCCCTTGTTCTCCAAAGTCAAAATCTTGATTTTCTACGTTCTACGTTTTAGTTCCCTGTTCCCCAAAATTGCTTCCCCCCATGTTCCCTTCAGTTTTAGACTTTTGTTCCCTTGTTCCCCTGAAATAAATGGTCTTATTCCCATGTTCCCCAAAACCCCTGGGAGGGCCTCGATATTGAACACGGCTAGTAATCTCGTCACTAGTGGCCAATTGTTATGCAAAGAAATAAGTGACGCGAATATCCGGACATGAGTAGCGCAAGCTAAAAAGGTGGGTATTTCAGGTGGGTTGTCGACAATCTGGGGCTTTTGTCGTCTAGGAGAGGGTTATTTTAAAAATCGGAGAATGCTATACTACGCGAAATCAAATTCCATACAACCCAGCAGCAAAGTTTACATCAAATATAGCTACGGTTCCTGGAATTTGTTACATTCTGGCGACAATCGCTCTGAATTTGCCATTTTGGACGATTAACCAATAAAAATTAATGTTTCAGCCATATCTGCATCTTGCGTAACGACTTGAATTGGACAGACGCCGTCATTTTGCATACGTATTACAATCATAAACACTGCAAACCATCAATGCAACCAACAAAAACGGAAAAATGCTAAAATTATAGGGTAAACTAAGCAGCGCGTGCGGTTATGAGTGACGAGATGTTTTATGAGTAACGAGAGCAGCGAAATTGGAAATAGATGTATGTTTCAGCTCGTAAAACAAATGCTTACTTCACAAATATTTTAAAAAGTAAGTACTTATCTTGGCATTTAATGCCCCTGCAGATGCGGATCCAGGAAGATTTCCGAGGGAGTTCGATTTAATCATATTACCGTACATACTCTACGTATTCGGACAGACAGGCCTGAGCAAACAGTGTAGACACAGATAAGGCGCCGCAGGACACTGTTTGCCACTCACCCCGCAATTTTACAAACATTTACAGGTAGTTATCACATAGTGGCCTAAATTCCAAACATTCAGCATGAAATATCTCGCGATGTAGATGGTCTACATGCATGCAAATGTGATAAATCAGTTATACCATGGTTCTGCGCATGTACGTGCGATAATGCACTCGCTCACGCTCGTGCATTATCGCATCGTACATGCGCACGAACCATGGTATAACTAAGACTTAACCAATGGATGTTCCATTGTCTCTATGTAAATAAAACTAAGGTTAAATCTCAATAACCGAAAAATATACCATAGCTGGACCATGGGATAATTTTCAGAGTTGAAAATTAACCCATGGTTTTATTTATAGATCTCACAGGTGTACTTTAGAATGACTGTCAACTCATCAGTGCACCTTAACCTTTTTCACTCTCTGGGCTAATTCCGCAGGCGATGACAAGTTGATATTGTCCCTAAAAAAACAGGTTTTTGTTTTCTGGGAAAAATAAGAAAAATATTTCAAAATGTTGTATGTTGAATTTTGTTTCAGCAGACAATTTGAACATTTTCGTATTTTTTCCTAGAAAACAGAATTTGACATTTCATGCAAATTGTCTCCAAATGTCAAATGTTTATTGGAAAAAAATAAACTATCACCAATATGTTGTCTGCTCAAAATGTCCAGGGTGCTAACCATCAATTTTCAGCAGATGACATTTTTTAAATAGTTTTCTTATTTTTTTCTCAGGTAACTGGATTTGACATTTCATGTACAGTGTCTCAACTAGAGACAGATTGCATGAAATGTCAAATTCTGTTGGCTGGAAAAACTAAGAAAGTATCAAATATATTGTCTGCTCATATTATCCAGAGAGTGGTAAAGGTTAGAGGAACTTCAAATTTACTTCTGCGCTGAGCAACTTTCTATTTAAAAATGACATTTTTTGTTGAATAAAACACATGAAACCAGACAGTCTGTCTGGAGTATATTATAATGACTAAAGCTACAGCTGACCAACCAGACTGCAACAAAGTTTGACCAAATTAAGATGCTGGTGTAATTTCTTGTGATTGACAAGATTGCAACCAATCAGATTTTAGCAGTAGTGCCTCAGTTAGTTTTATTAAAAAAAAGTGGGGTGTTTCATCCTTTTTAGTACACAAGGTCAATTGGTACAGCATTTCAACAGACTGCCTGTTACCACTTTACCATAAAAATATAAAAAAAAAAAAGAGAAAAAAAAGTAAAAAAGTAGAAAAAGATATACTAAATAAATGAAAGTATAGTTTTTGTAAGAAAAAAACAAAAACAAAAACAGTCCCATACATTGGTTAAAACAGATAAACAATGTTATTGTCTCGGTTTTGGGAATACTGTAAATTATATCATAATTTGGTGACCTTTCACTGTCTGACCCAAACTCGGCTCCGCCTCGTTTGGGGTCAGACAGTGAAAGGTCACCAAACTACGGTATAATTTACAGTATACCCAAAACCTCGACAATAACCATGGTTTATCTATAACTTAAATTTGTTGACTTTTTAAAGCGAAGTAGAAGGAAAAGTGTCCGAAATCTATCAGATTTATCCAAAATTTCCAATGTAAATGAAATTTCGAGTCAAAGAGAGATTCGTCCGAACCCTCCGACCCCCTTTGAATCCGCCACTGCACTCTATCCACAGGCAATGCCCTCAGCTATAGTTAGGCTCTTCTGTTTAACATAACGCCCACGAATGCTTTAAAATTAAATTAGTATGCAATTGGATTAAGGGGAATACCCTTAAAAATTAAGCAAAGAGGACATGCTAGCTTAATATATTTTTTTATTCATCCCAAACGAAAGCTGAGCTGAAGTTTCCGTTTTGAGGGGTTGTGCTTTTGCTTATTTTAAAATTTCTTCCCTTATACAATCGTAATGTATACTTACCCCATTTATAAGGAAAAATGAAGATGGTTAGTCCACCAATCAAATTTTAGGCAAATCATACATGTACACGCTGAAGGGACTGTGCACGTGCGCCCATTCACCGTTACGTCACATCTGACGTCACGAAAGTATGCAAACAAATTGTTTAGCGTGTAAGCCTCTCTCTCTCTCTCTCTCTCTCTCTGTTGGAAAGGACAATGTGACGCCCTTGAGTTCATTGTAATTGAGCTTATCTTGCTCTATCTTTTATTTTCTTGTCTTGTCTTGTATGTATTGTTTGATATTAATTATCCCCACGCTTTTTAGAAAAAGCGTCGGGGATATTGTTATCGCCTCCGTCCGTCTGTCCGTCCGTCCGTCCGTCTGTCTGTCCGTTATGCTATCTCCTCCCAAACCGCTGGACAGAATCCAACCAAATTTGTTGAGTGGCTTGCTTACACAAGTGGGGCGTGCAAGAGCACGTTTATTTTTGGCCCCGCCCCCAGGGGCCCTGGAGAGGGGTCAAAAGGTCAAATATTAACAATTTCCAATTTCAAAGTCAATTTTAAAGATTTTTATGCGAAAATGTGCACATATACTCAGTAGTGATAGATGTAAAACATATTGAACGGGATTTACTTTGTGACCCCAGGAACACCCTTTGAGCTGGCACTTGGAGGGTGGGGCGGGGTCAAAAATTAAGTTTCTCACAACATGGTCATGTGGCATATCAAATTGAAAGGAATGATGAGTAGAATAACATACAAGTAGAATTTTGACCCAAAGGTCACATGTCTCTCTGGGGAGTGGTCAAAACGTCAAAGGTCAAAATATTGAAAAAAAAAAAGACTTTAATGCCAAATTTTGCACATATACTCAGTAGTGATAGATGTAAAACATATTGAACGGGATTTACTTTGTGACTCCAGAAACACCCTTGTTATATTTGATTTAACATTATTATATTTGATGTAACATTATTGTATTTGGATGAAGATGGTTACAAACAATATCCTAGTACAACTTATCAGCAGAAAAGTTATTGACAAGTGAATTACTCTAAATTCCATAAAAATATTGCATTTTTTAAACCTGGTTGCTTAAAACTATGCTGCGTGGTACAAGGGCAATTTCTGCCAGAAGCGTGGGGATTTGCGATGGCGTGCCATCGACTGCCCGATCTAGTTTAACGTTTGATGTTGTCTTTTACCTGTCTCCATGTGTCCATGCAAGGTCGTGTGTTATTTCCTGAATTTTTGTCTTACTTTTTCTCCTCTAATTCTCCTTGCAATGTTTAGCCCAAATGAGCTCATGAGATCAGGTGCAGATGTATACGACGAAAAATCTCTTTCTCCTTTCTCTCTCTCTCTCTCGCCGACGCCGACACCAACGGGATCCGTTCCAAAAACAATATGCACCTACCCCTCCCTTCGGTAGAGGTGGGGCCAGGGGCGGGGGGAGGGAAGGGGACATAATGACCACGAGTGTAAGGTTATGTTATAGATAAACCATGGTTATTGTCGAGGTTTTAGGTGGGTATACTGTAAATTATACCATAGTTTGGTGACCTTTCACTGTCTGACCCCAAACGAGGCGGAGCCGAGTTTGGGTCAGACAGTGAAAGGTCACCAAATGATGATATAATTTACAGTATTCCCAAAACCGAGACAATAACATGGTTTATCTGTTTTAACCAATGTATGAGACTGTTTTTGTTTTTGTTTTTTTTTCCTTCAAAAACTACACTTTTATTTATTTAGTATATTTTTTTTTCTACTTTTTTACTTTTATTTCTCTTTTTTTAATATTTTTATGGTAAAGTGGTAACAGGCAGTCTGATGAAATGCTGTACCAATTGACCTTGTGTACTAAAATAAACTAACTGAGGCACTACTGCTAAAATCTGATTGGTTGCAATTTTGTCAATCACAAAAAATTACATCAGCATCTTAATTTGGTCAAACTTTGTTGCAATCTGGTTGGTCAGCTGTAGCTTTGGTCATTATAATATACTCCAGACAGACTGTCTGGTTTCATTTGTTTAATTCAACAAAAAATGTCATTTTTAAATAGAAAGTTGCTCAGTGCGGAAGTAAATTTGAAGTTCCTCTAACCTTTACCACTCTCTGGATAATATCAGCAGACAATATATTTGATGATACTTTCTTAGTTTTTCCAGCCAACAGAATTTGACATTTCATGCAAACTGTCTCTAGTTGAGACAATGTACATGAAATATCAAATCCAGTTACCTGAGAAAAAAAATAAGAAAACTATTTAAAAAATGTCATCTGTTGAAAATTGATGGTTAGCACTCTGGACATTTTCAGCAGACAACATATTGGTGACAGTTTATTTTTTTTCCAATAAACATTTGACATTTGGAGACAATTTGCATGAAATGTCAAATTCTGTTTTCTAGGAAAAAAATACGAAAATGTTCAAATTGTCTGCTGAAACAAAATTCAACATACAACATTTTGAAATATTTTTCTTATTTTTCCCAGAAAACAAAAACCTGTTTTTTTATTTGGAATAATATCAACTTGTCATCGCCTGCGGAATTAGCCCAGAGAGTGAAAAAGGTTAAGGCGCCCTGATGAGTTGACAGTCATTCTAAAGCACACCTGTGAGATCTATAAATAAAACCATGGGTTAATTTTCAAATCTGAAAATTATCCCATGGTCCAGCTATGGTATAATTTTCGGTTATTGAGATTTAACCTTAGTTTTATTTACATAGAGACAATGGAACATCCATTGGTTAAGTGATAAGTAACTTGTGGTCATACGATTTTTATGACTTAACGTTATCCACTGTTTAAGCGCCTTCGTCATATGATAAGGTAAATTTTAGAATGTCGTCTGCTACCTTGGAGGACGGGGGCGGTTTGGGGTGTGGAGGGCCTCCCTCCGAGTCTGCTACAAATCTACTTCCGGCGTGAAGTTTTACAATATGTACCTGAAACACTCTCTTATGACAGCTTAAATACACGAAATGCCTATACTAAACACCACTTGCTCGAAAAGGAATGAACAAAGTAAGCTAATTAAACAGTGGGCTACTCACTGCAGTGTAAATGTTTTGAAATCTTTTTACAAGATGTATGTTCTATTATTGTTTTTTTTTTTTTTTTTACCTTATTACCTTATCCTACCTGTTGCGTGGGAGAAAACACGTTTTGACATTGCATTCAGCAATCTTTCAATCCAGCCAAAGCTCTCTTTCATGTTATGTAACAAATGTTTGGCTTGAAGTTTAGACTATGATTCAGTCACTTTATCCTGACACTTGGTGACTGACCAGTATTAGCTCTACTATGTTGAGTGTCAAGCAAACGAATTGCAAGTAGGCTTACAATTTTTCGATTTAAGGGACGTTAGTATTATTCAGCGAAGAATCAAACTAACTACACACAAATCGGAATCTCTACCACAATACATCAAATTTAGATTGATAACAGAAAGGTACATGTAATAAAAGTAAGCATACATACCTTTATGACTCTCTGAGCAAATTCAACAAAAGACAAAATGACGATATATTATTTGCATTCTATTTTACAGAAAATAAGCCTTGCGGGTTAATCTAAACCCAGCTGGCATTCTATGTAAATCTACATCGGGCCGTCATCGGCCCGTCAGCTACCCTGACGGGCCGATGACGGCCCGATATAGATTTACGTAGAATGCTGACTGGGAATTGTCTCCTTAGGCATGAACTATCAAAGCTATTTTTCTGAAAAAAAAAAAGAAAGAAAAAAAAAAAAAACTCGTTCAAAATGTCGTCTGTTGAATTTTTTACCCAGTATGCAACGCGTTAAAGCATAAACAAAAGGTTTACATACGGTTTTAGAGGCATAACTGACAGGAAATACATGTTGCGTCCATATTTAAAGCAGATATTTATATTGTGTATTTTTTTCTTCCTTGAAAATGAAATGAAGATACTCTAAAAAAATTGTTTTTTTTTTTTTTTCCTGTTCATGCGATCAGATTTCCTTGAGAGTCTCAATGGGGTACCTTGGAAATCAATAATCAGTAAAATTTAGGCCCAAAAATCAGTAATCAGTAAAATTTAGTCCCAAAAATCAGTAATCAGTAAAAAATTGACCAAATCAGTAACATTCATTGAAGGGGTGTCAGGTTGGTTTATCTTTAAGTAATATATTTAACACATTTTCTGTTTCATAAGTTAGCAAACAGTGTAGACCGGGCGCTAGGCCTGTCACGTGTACAGAAATCTCTACACGTGTACACGAAATTTCATAAACGAAACGATTTCGTTTCCGGGAATCTTTTAAATACCAGTTTACAAGGAAAAAAATTATGAAATAAACACACAATCTTTAGCTGTAAGACTGTATTTCCATCTCATATGGGAATATTTCTGTTGTGGTTTCCAAAATCTTTTTATCCAAGGCTGTACAACTATGTTCTATTCAAAGGCACTCCGTTTTTACAGAACTAATATCCATTTACGTGTGTTACAATGTGTGTACTAACTGACAATTACTTTTGAGCACACCGCTAAATTTGTGTATTGACAAAGCTGCTTTCTGACTGCTGCAAAATTTGTGGGGTCATCTCAAACATAACCATTGTGGACTGTGGATGCGTCAAAACGGCCAAATGCGTGTAGTGTTTGTGTTCGGCTTTTGCACAATTTTGGGTTTTCCATCATTGACTTCAGTCTTTACAGACTTATGTACATGTTTCAAATGATTGGACATAGTCCCGGTGCTGCCTCCCGAGTATGACACTTCAACTTTACACATTACATTTGGCCTTCTTCTTGCCATCGGGGGTGGAGATAACAGAAAAATATTGCCAAAATGGCTATCTCAGGTTTTTATTAGAGGCAGCTATTATGAGAGAGAAAGAAAAAAGGAAGTGACGAATGAATGAGGTAAGATTTTATTGATGATGTCATTACTGATCATGTGTCAATCATGTGCTTCGTGTAAACGAACTGTCATTTTCGTAACCGTTTTCTACACAAACACTACACGCTTCCGGGTACACGTTTACACGTGATAGCCCAAGTAGACCCTGATGAGATGCCAAATAAATGTCTCATTTATTGAACACCACTGAAAGATGTTGTAAGGGGAGTAGGCTTAAAGGGTGTCTACAGTCTTGTCACCATCATCCTCGGTAACCCAGGTGTGATCCATTACGTCACACCAATGAAGTGTAACGTAATGGGTCACACCTGGGTTACCGAGGATGTGTCACCATCTGTGTTTATTTCCTTACCATTCAATTCATTTTGATCAGAGTCCGAGGTTAGTGGATCCCCATTACGAAAACACACCTATTCAAATTTATTGAAAATTTCACCACTAAAAACTGAAAGTTTTCAGATAAAAATTCTGATATTTTTTTCATATTTCTGCTAAGAACATAGATTGTGGGTACTCGTTATAACCGCCTCGCCGAGGCGGTCCTAACGAGTACCACAATCTATGTTTTTGAGCAGAAATAAGAAAAATAACGTATACCCCTGTAAACCCCAGTTTTACTATATAAAAGTGGGGATTAAGGGGGTCAAAATTATATAGGTATGTTTTCGTGATGCTTTTGGTATTCCACTGGAACTGGGTTTGAATAGCGTAGCTTTCTTTAGACAACTTTGATAGTCTAAATAATTTCAACTCAAAGTCACCCAGACCGTGCCTTTGGCATGCCTCCGTCAGCCAAAAAAAAAAAAAAAAAAAAAAAAACTCCGGATACGGTCTTCTTAAATCTGCCAAGGTTATCATTGCATTCTTCAACAGGCATTCTCGAACGAAAGCGTTCGAATGACGCGCTTTCGCCAACTCTGAAAAAAGACACGACGCACTTAATGAACGCCATATTGATTTTGACTGGTATTCAGGAAATGATTGGTACTTTGGCTGTAAGAAAACGAGTGACAGTCTAAAACAAGGGGACAAAACTGCGGTAAGACCGTTAAAGGCCATACTGTAGAAATAGAGTGGAATTCGGACTGGACGAGCACTATTTTACGGCGAAATCGCTAATCGCTAACTTCGCGGGAACCGCTGTTCGGTATTTTTTAACGCAAAAATCGCTATTCAGTATTTTTTTTCCGGCCGAAATCGCTAATCATTAAGCACCCTCCAATTCGCTAACCGGTAAAATTATTTAAAAAAAAATCGCTAATCAGTAAATTTTAGGGCCATAAATCGCTATTCAGTAAACCCCATTGATGAGACCATCTTCATTCGGAACTTTTATACTGGAACTTAAAATTTGTATCTAATTAAAGATGGAATTGTACTAAGATCCTTTACAAATATTTCCAACAAGCACTCACTCGGAATCCCATTTTTTTTTTTTTTTTTTTTTTGGTTTTCATTTTGTCAACTCTCGTCACTCATATCTAGTCTCGTCATTCATAACCGCACGCGCTGCTAAGTTTGCCCTATATTTTTAACATTTTTCCGTTTTTGTTGGTTGCATTGATGGTTTGCATTGTTATGATTGTAATACGTACAGCCGTGTAGCCAAATGTGGCGCATCTGCCAATGTTGCTCACTCAAATATTATTTTCTCCCAAAAAATCCCAAAGTATCATTTTGTGGATGTATGTGATGAAACATATCATAAGGTACATGGTCATTACAATTTGTATGGGGAATCAGGAGTTTATTTCAAAATAATGAGGAAAATGTTTTTTTTCACTAAAACCAAAGGACCCTTTTGCCTGAACGTGAAATTTAAAAGGTGGTTTTGTCAGTGTGACAGTGAAAATGCACAAATATATTCTAAATTGATAAGTGATCATAGAAATGCATCTTTAATCTAAAAACATTCTTTATGTCCAAGGCAACAAGCAAAATTCTAACAGGTGCGCGACATTTGGGGGATAACTGCATTCCAATTTGGCATTTGGGGAGGTAAATCGGCGGTTTTACGGACGGAAATTTCGTTTTACGGCGACGCGTCAGCGGAGCCGTAAAACGTAATTTGCGACCGTAAAACCGTCGATTTACCTCCCCAAATGACAAATTTGATGCAGTTATCCCCATTCTAATGCATTTATTCATTTTTTCTATTGAAAAAATGTACTACTTGCACAAAACGACAAGTGCTGTGAGCTGCGTAAAACCAAATGCTAGCCAATAAGAAGCGACGTTACGTGATGACGTCGGATTTGCGACAGTATATCGCAGAATATACCGTCGCAAATTTTTGACGTTATCCAATCAGACGTCGCGTTACATACGCGAGCGCATTGGAATGGCAGACATTTTTTATGACACACAACAAGGGGGTGGTGAAGTTGAGGGATTATTTTTTTTATCTGCTAAATTTGATGAAGAAATTAAATAAAAATAAACTTGTTCTATTTATAATAAATTATTCTTCGTTCTAGTACATTGAAAAATTAAAACTGGTCTAGCGAACATTTTTTTAAAATTCAGCTCAAATCCTTAGGTGCGCTGAATAGGCCGACAGCAGTGTATGCCAAATGACGGCGTCCAATTCAAGTCGTTACGCAAGATGCAGATATGGCTGAAAACATTAATTTTAATGGGTAAATCGTCCAAAATGGCACCAAATTCGGAGCGATTGTCGTCAGAATGAAACAAATTCCAGGAACCGCATCATATTTTGACGTAAATTTTGGTGCTGGGTTGTAGGGAATTTAATTCCGCGCAGTATTCTCCGATTTTTTAAAATAATGCCCTCCTAGACGACAAAAGCCCCAGATTGTCGACAACCCACCTGAAATGCCACAGTTTTAGCTCGCGCTACTCATGTCCGGATATTCGCGTCACTTTTTCTTTGCATAACAATTGGCCATAAATGACGAGATTACTGCCCGTGTTGAAAACCATCTGCATCTGCATAGTCAATGACTGGTTCACTCAGGTGAGCGTATCGTGGCCCATGGGCCTCTTGTTTATTCTTGTTTGAACGAGCCCGCATTACCCAATTAATAACTTACCGACTTGGTAGTCTACATTTATAAACTTAATAAATTGTTGACCTTCGTTCTGCACCATTTCGGTTTGTGACGTCATCTTCAGTGTGACGAAACACTTGAAGTATACAAGGGAAACAACCGCGACTGACAAATAATTTAGATAAGTGACCACTTCGGTAACAACTTGCTTCATGGTATCCTAGATGAATACCATTTCATGACAGGGCTATATTATATGTTAAGGGTTGCCTGTCGTAATTATCGCCTCGCACAACAAAATGGCGAGGGGATATAGGGTTTGTCCCGTACGTAGTTCACCTTTTGTCATCTCTCTAGCGCCTACATTTATCAATGGATTTTAACTTCACACATATATATTCCAGCAAGTTCGACTTTCAGGGTCCTGGGTTCAAAGTCAAGGTCACTGTGGTTATTTTTAGAAAAAACAAAATAAAACAAAACAAAACAAAACAAAAAACAACAACACACACTATGTAATCTCTCTAGCGCCTACGTTTATTGATTTCAAAATTACTTCACATAAATGTTGGGTATGATAATATCTCAAACAAGTTTGACTTTCAGGGCCTGGGCTCAAGGTCAAGGTCACTGTCTATTAAAAAAACAAAAACAAAAATAAAACAACAACAAACTTTGATATGGCTCTAGTGCCTACATATATCAATGGATTTCAATATAACTTCACATAAATTTTGGGTATTATAATATCGGCTTTCAGGGTGCTGGGCTCAAGGTCAAGGTCACTGAGGCTATTTTTAGAAAAAAAAAACTTTGTTATGGATCAAGTGGACTTTAATATAACTTCACATAAATGTTGGGTATTAAAATATCTCGAGCAAAGTTTGCCTTTCAATTTAAGTTGCTAGGATCAAGGTTAAGGTCGTTGTGGTTATTTTTAGAAAAAACAACAACAACACTTTGTTATGGCGCAAGTGCCTGTTTATTGACGGATTTTAATATAACTTCACATAGATATTGGGTATTATAATATCTCGAGCAAGTTCGACTTTCAGGGTCCTGGGCTTAAGGTCAAGGCTGTTGTGGCTATTTTTTAGAAAACAAAACCTGTCGTCGCTCTAGCCCCTGCATTTACCAATGGCTATTAATATTACTTCACAAAAACGTTGGGTATGATATTATCTCAAGCAAGTTTGATTTTCAGGGGTCTGGGCTCAAGGTCAAGGTCACTATGGCTATTTTTATAAAAGCTGTCATCGCTTTCGCGCCTACATTTATACATTGATTTTAATATAACTTCACACAAATGTTGGGTACGATAATATCTCAAGCAAGTTCGACTTTCAGGGTCCTAGGCTCAAGGTCAAGGTCACTATGGCTATTTTTAGAAAAAAACTTTGTCATTGCTTTAGCGCCTACATTTATTGATGGATTTTTATAATACTTCACACAAATGTTGGGTATGATAACATCCCCAGCAAGTTTGACTTTCAGGGTCCTGCGCTTAAGGTCAAGGTCACTGTGGCTATTTTTCGAAAACTTTTGTCATCACTCTAGTGCCTACATTTATCAACGGATTTTAATATAACTTCACACAAATGTTGGGTAATATAATATCTCAAGCAAGATCGACTTCCAAGTTGCTGGGCTCAAGGTCAAGGTCACTGTGGCTATTTGTAGAAAAAAAACTTTATTATGGCTCTAGTGCCTAAATTTATTGCTGGATTTTAATATGACTTCACCCAAGTTTGGTCTGATAATATCTCAAGCAAGTTTGACTTAGGGTGCCGGGATCAAGGTCAAGGTCGTTGTTGCTATTTTTAGAAAAAATGTCACCGGTCTAGTGCCTACATTTATCAATGGATTTTAATATAACTTCACATAAATGTAGATATGATAATATCTCAAGCAAGTTCAACTTTAAGGTCGCTGGACTGAAGGTCAAGCTAACTGTGACTATTTTTAGATAAAAATAAAAAAAAACAACAACAACAACAACAAAAAAAACAAAAAAAAAACAAAAAAAAAAAAAACTTTATCATCGCTCTAATCCCTGCATTTATCAATGGATTTTGGGTATTATAATATCTCGAGCAAGTTCAACTCATTTTGCTGGGCTCAAGGTCAAGGTAACTGTGGCTATTTTTAGAAAACATCTTTGTCACCGCTCTATTGCCTACATTTATCAATGGATTTTTATATAACTTCAAATAAATATTGGGTATGATAATAGCGCGAGCAAGTTCAACTTTCAGGTTGCTGGGCTCAAGTTCAAGGTAACTATGGCTACTTTTAGAAAAAAAAAAGTCATCGTTCTAGTCCCTGCATTTATTAATGGATTTTAATATATCTTAACGCATTTGTGTGTATGATAATATCTCGAGCAAGTTCGACTTTCAGGGTCCTAGGCTCAAGGTCAAGGTTGACATGACTGGAATATTTTCTATCATGTGAGATCTAATCCCTCCCAACCTGAAAATCTGAATGTTTACAATACAAAACCTTAATGTCAATGTCATATATGACCTTTACATTAAGATCACAGGCTTTTGTTCCTTTATTCACATAACTATTATATGTCATGAAATTCCTTAGTTCAATGTGTGCGAGGGGATTTGTATCGCTTGCGATGTCTTGTTACTTAGGTTTTTGGATAGACAATCCTGAGCAAATAATTTAGACTCAGATCAGACGCCGCAGAACGTGGCATCTAATCAAGGTCTTAACTGTTTGCCAATCGTTCAGCAGGTCTTGGACACACTACCAAATGCACTTGTTCAAATTTTAAAACAAGTACATAGTGAATGATGAGGAGTTAAGGTATCGAAATACTTAGGATAAATACGGCATATCAATCAGGGAGATCACTAGTTACAGACCAGAGTAAGCTTCTTTGAAAATGTATCATTTCGCCTTAAGATACAGTCGAACTTCAATGGCTCGAACATCTTTGGGACCATAGAAAATTGTTCGAGACAAGGGTGGTTCGAGCCACTGAGGGTTAATTATTTTGTCAAGTCAGGAAGCAAATGGCGATAATTTAGGGATTTTTCGATTTTCTACACAATAATTGTATGTTGAGTGTACTCATTAGAATCGCCTCGATGAGGCGATTCTAATGAGTAAACACAACATACAATTTCACGATAAAATAAGAAAATTTTCCTAAATATTTGTTTCCTTGAGCTATCTGAAGAATTTCGTTAGGACTCAAAAACGAGTTCGACTTAGCCATGGTAAACGAGCCATCGGTGTTCGAGCCATTGAGGTTCGACTGTAATTGAGAAATAATTTTTCTCTACTGTGATTTATCGCGAATAAAGCATGGCGTTGGAGGGCAGATGGCGAAGTAATAATTAACGACGGCGAACCATAATTCACAGTAGAGAAAAATTAGATACAGAAGGGAAAATCGACATTGCTGCAATGCTTTGCGAAGAACGCTTTTGCAGCGGACATCGCGAGAAGTGAGCGTTTACATGCAGCGATATTAAATATGAATACGCCCTTTTTGACGTCAAGATTGACACAAGAATACGTATATGAATGGCGCCATTATATACATGCGTTGCAAAGGACATTACGTCACTGATGATGATGTAATTACCTTGAGGACGAGACCCAGCGCAATACATGAAGAAACCATTCAATTTTCATGGAAAAAATACTGTACTATCGGCTCTTACCTCGAAAAACTGGGAGGTTCAAACTGCCGTAAAAATCACTCTCTGCAACGCGCATCCAACTGACTGGTGATAATGGAGGATGCGGGTTCGACCCCAGACGGGTCGGCAACATTTATTCTTGGAGACTGATTATGAAATATTTTCTACGGCCATTCTCTCCCTTCCACTGAATCAAGTAGGGCAGTTGTCAGTTTCTGGCGAAAGAATGTGCACAGTACTGGTTAACCGCTTAGAGGACTGAGCCTCCCCAGTAAACGTGTGGTAAGGTAAACTGACCGCGCTCGACTTGACCCTATTGGGTTGACTGGGCCGTAAAACCGCAACACAAACAAATATAACGTCTTGTGCATGAATGGGTTATGAAGTTCAATCCACACTGCCAACGCATCGGTAGATGACAAAGTTACTTATCAAACTTTTACTGTTCTAATCTTGTGTTCAGAATCGGCATAAATGTGCGTTTAAAGAGAAGTAGAAAAATAAATTACAACAATTATAACCATCACGAAAACATGCCTATATAATTTTGACCCCCTTAAACCTCACTTTTATATAGTAAAACTGGGGTTTACAGGGGTATACATTATTTTTCTTATTTCTGCTCAAAAACATAGATTGTGGGTACTCGTTAGAACCGCCTCGCCGAGGCGGTTCTAACGAGTACTCACAATCTATGTTTTGAGCAGAATTATGAAAAATATCCGCGTTTTTATCTGAACATTTTCAGTTTTTCGAGGTGAAATTTTCTTTATATTTGAATAGGCGTGTTTTCATAATGCTAACAAAGACTTTGAGTAATCAGCAGGGGGCAGTTGTTCAAAGTATCGTTAGCTTAACGAGCTCGATAGTAGTCAAAACGTTAACAAAATTGTTCTATAGCTAAACATATATGTCACTCTCATAATACATCTTTTAGTTGTTTGAAGGAAGATTACAAAAAAAAAAAAAAAAAAATCTTGTTATTGTAAACTTTCTACTTGCCCGTATCTCATGTTACATTTTTGTATCATATGTTTGTAGACGATATGCTTAAGTCAAATAAAGGTCTGTTCTGTTCTGTTCTGTTAAATGTTCTAGTAGTACAATAAATATATCTTGTTCACAAATATCATATCAGCAAAAATATAAACGTACGTGCCCTATTCAATGATCAAAGTTTTAACGATATGTTAACTAACGATATACATGTAATTACTTTTGAACCACTGGGCCCAGAATGGTAATTTTAATGCGGACATTGCATTCCGCGAAAATTACACGAAAGGAGAGTGGCATGTATACCCGAAAATATTTTCCTTGTAGCCAAACAATTTATGTTTTGAGCAGAAATAAAAAAAATATTATATACCCCTGTAAACCCCAGTTTTACTATATAAAAGTGGGGTTTAAGGGGGTCAACATTATATAGGCGTGTTTTCGTGATGACTTGAGCTGCATCAGAAAATATTTCGACGGCTTACTGGACGTTGTGAATGCTACAAAATCACTGGACGTGCACTGTGTGCGATAAACCTCTTGAGGCAAGGCATGTAGGCTGCAACTTTTGCTTGGGTTGGCTCCTTTACCACTATGCAGGAATATCCTGTGGTTCCAAAACAAAGAACTGGTTTAGCAGAAAATGCCATCAAGATTAAGAATATTTCGTGACTAATATTTGAGCTTGTGCGTTTCAAAACCATCACAAAGAAAACGTGCACCATGCGAAGATTCAGATCAGCCTGAGCAACATCCGCTCAGTCCGATCAGAGTCGCCACTTTGCGCTTTAAGTATAGCAAAGAACCTAATATTTCTTCATGCACACAGCGAAGACTGATCAGACTAGGTGGATGCCCAGGCTGATCTGAGTCCCCGCTGGACGCTTTCTTATTTATTTAATCATTTATTAATTAATTTATTTATTTTATGCAAAGATGCTTTGCGTATGAGCCTCATCACGAGAAAACCTATCGTCGGAATTTCCGACCAGGGCCCAGTTGTTCAAAGCGTCGTTAGCTTAACGAGCTCGTTAAGGGTCATTTCGTTAACTGTTTTAGCGGATTCCATATACAATATTCTTATATTTTTTGCTGAAAAAATGTGAATAGCTTTTGCACTGCAAAAGCTACTCACATTTTTTCAGCAAAAAATTTCAAAATTTTTGCGTATCACTCGATGTAAATTTTAACGAAACGTTAACTAACGACGTCGTTAGCTTTGAACAACTGGGCCCAGGTATATATAATTCTCGAACAGACCTCAGTCTGCAGCCACAAAGGCTATCTAGAGACATGAAATTCCGGTTATAGAAACCAGAGATTTTATTCTGTATAGACAGTAACTAACAAAGACGCTGATCAGTCTGCAAGGATGCGCAGACTGATCTGCGTCTTTGTTATTCTCCATAACAAAAGCAGGTTTTCGTATGACAATTGGGCTGATTTTAGTTGATATATGACTCGAAAACTGAGGTGTAACGACTAAAAGTAATATATATGAGCCAGTGCATGACAAAATCAACAAAAAGGCATGTGTGCCCAGCGAAGACTCAGATGAGCCTGGGCATCCGCATGACGAAAGCTTGGGTCATTAGCTACTCATTGAGCGCACAGCGAAGACTCTGTCAAGTTTCCAATGCACTGCGTGCACACAGTGCGTTTGATTATGTAGTAGAATATGTAATACGAGGGTCGTGCAAAAAAGTTCTGTCACTAATAGGCTTACTTAGTTTTATCCCAGGTATATTTTAAAATGCTTCACTGCACTTGAATGGTGTGTTAAATAGCTAACGATACCCGTTTACTTCGTACAAATTGCTTTCCAACTGACCGAATTGTTTCAAATTGAAATAGATGCAGTCATATACACTGATCAGTTTACTTGTTACATTAGAACATGGACCAGAAGACTGAAATTCGTAGCTATATTAAATGCCGCATTGGGCTTAATATAGATTCAAAGCAGATATTAAATGAATTGTGTGGTATATATGGACCTCAGACCATTTCAATGCGCACAGTTGTAGGCGGGTTAAAGCTTTTAAAGCTGGGAAATTTTCTGTTGAAGATGATAACCGTCCTGGAAGGCCTAAAACCTCGTTATCGAGGCTAACATCGCTGCTGTAAAGACTGTGGTTGAACAGGATGCGCGATTGTCTATCAAAAATATAGCTAGTTGTACTGGCATATCAGAAGGCAGATGCAAACAATTCTGAAAAAGCGTTTGGACCTGAGAAAGGTTTGCGCTAGGTGGGTACCTTATTTGCTCACTGAGGAGCAAAAGACACAACGCCTTAAATGTGCCCGGGAACTTTTGAAAACATACAAAGACTGTAATAGTCGGGTTATTTCTAACTTGCTAACAGGTGATGAAACCTGGGTGCACATGTTTGAGCCACAAAGAAGGGTTGATAATAAGCAATGGAAGCGAAAAGATAAAAAACGCCCATGTATTGCCAATTGAACCATAAGTTCGAAAAAGATGTTGTACGCAATTTTCTTTAATTCAAGTGGGCCAGTCGTTTAAGTGCCTTGTCCATCTGGTCATACAGTCACTGGCCGATTCTACAAGAATTCTGTACTGACGAAAGTGAAAGAGTTTTACAATAAGAAACGACCAAGCAAAGGATGGTCAGGAGTTCAACTTTTACATGACAACGCCTCCTCTCGTAAGTGTGAGGTTGTTAAGTCTTTTTTGGCTTCTGAAAAGGTGAAAGTTTTATACCATCCACCTTATTCACCCGACCTGAGTTCCTGTGATTTCTTTTTATTTCCAAAGCTTAAGAAAATGCTTTCTGGAAATAAGTATACGTCTAGAAGTTCTCTTGGCAGCACTATTTATCAGTGTCTCCAACAGATACCAAAAGAAGACTATTTATCTGCTTTTCGCGACCGCGTAAAAAGGTTACAAAAATGTGTTTCAGTAAAGGGGGGATACTTTGAAGGTTTGTAATAAAAATATGTTTGATAAAATGTAGCACTGAAGTAATCCGAACCCAGTGACAAAACTTTTTGCAGGATCCTCGTAAAAGATATAATCCTATGTGCTGGATCTTAAGGTAGCACGCTACTAAATATTCATGAGCAGTGGCCCCGCCGTTTTGGTGCAGAGGAAAATATAAATGGCGGCTGCCATTGGTCATGTGCCTTGAATTTAAGACATGGTGAGGAAAGGCCAATTCATATAAATAAAAATCATGTGTGTTTCAGCTTTATAAATCGTCAGCTGAAAAAAAGTATCATTGTTTTATTTTGCCTCCCCCTCGGGGAAAAAAATGCTTACTCATTTTCTGCGGAACTGTATGTAAACAAGTTCATGAAAATATCATGGCTTTCGGAGGTGGGCTTGACAGTGTTTTTAATTTTGAAAAGTAATGTGCTGCAGTAGATGTCTCAAATAAGAGAGCTTTTGTTAATATTGTCTGTGTGGTTTATTAGGAAAAGTTGGAAATGTTACTATTGTCGCCTATGGAAAATATTTAGTGGTAAGCACCCTTAAATGTATGCGACTTAGATGTAAATAGAGAAAATCCGGTTTAAACTCAAATAACTAAACCGGGAGGTAAACAAAGATAACATTCCAAGAACACAGCGAATAAAAATAAAAAAAAAAGGTCAAATCTAACACATGCCACAAACATGCAATGTACATGTAACTAATCTGTCTAAAGTGAAATGAGACACGTCACGGGAAAACCTTTCTTTGGGGTTTCCGACTAGAAAAGACAAAAATCGGTCTAATCAGCTATTGAAACTCGAAGTAGTATGGTATCTCAGCAGCGAACGACAAATTTGCTGATCAGGCTGCGCAGATGCACTTGCGCGCTTTTGTTATAATTCATTTCTTTACAGGTAAATAAATTATAACAGTATACATCGATGACTGTTTACTGTCGTGTCAACGTTGTTTTAAGGATTTACCGATCGTAAAAAAAACGTGGGTGGGATTCCTGAAACTAATGTTAACATTTTTTGGAGGTAAAGTAATAAGGGTGGGTGCCGGGGAGAGGGGGGGGGGGGGGGGGACGGGGGGAGGTAAAAGCATGTTTTATAAGGACGGTTTTCATCCTTCAGATATACATGCTTATTAAGTTTGTTTAACTTATAAACTAGAAGTGTATCAATACGACGGATGCCCCCGCCCAGGGCCATCCTCATCCACCTGCAGACATTTTGCAAAAAATTAAGTTGAAAAACGGGCCATTACTCTCGTAATAATTGGCAGATTTTACCCTAAATCGAACGACCTATATTTTATAATTACGAGGGCGTGTCAATAAATAACCAGCTTATCCCATTTCCGATGGACCGAGACGGTCACGATTTTCATGCTTTGTTTAACATGGTAGCGTTTCAACAATCTTACATGATCGTTTAGGTATGCGCAAGCTAACAGCCCGTTGGGTCCCCAAATCCCTTAGCGATGAGCAAATGGCAACCAGAGCATCAGTATGCAGCGCCTTGTTGAAGCGCTTTAGGTCAAAAGATGATTTTCTTTTGCGTCTGGTGACTATAGATGAGACTTGGGTTCATTATTACGAGCCAGAGAATAAAGCTCAGTCGTCAGTGGGTAGGGCCTAGGTCCCCGAGGCCAAAGAAGTTCAAGACGCAAACATCTGCTGGCAAGGTGATGGCCACAGTATTTTGGGACGCAAAAGGCGTTATTATGTTGGACTTTTTACCCAAGAGAAGTACAATAACTGGAGTGTACTATGCAAACTTGTTAGACCAGCTGAGAACCGCCATCCGTGAAAAACGCCGAGGTAAACTCTCTAAAGGTGTTTTGCTGCAACAGGACAACGCGAGAGTCCACACTTGCAAAGTTGCAATGGATGCTGTAGAGCGAAACGGGTATGAATTAATACCACATCCTGCCTATTCGCCTGACCTAGCTCCTAGCGACTTCTGCCTATTCCCAAACTTGAAAAAGGATATCCGTGGATTTCATTTCCGGTCTGATGAAGAAGTCGTGACTGCAGTTGAGGAGTGGGTCAATGGAAAGGACCCTGACTTTTTCAGTTCTGGGCTGATGGCATTTAAACACCGTTGGTCTAAGTGCATCAGACTAGAGGGCAATTACATCGAAAACGAAGAGTGGATCTCAACCAGAAATAAGTTAGGCTGGTTACTTATTGACTCACCCTCGTATATAACTGTGTATAAAAATATGAATCCAATACACCATTTTTTTAATAAGCCAGTGACCTTGACCCTTAGGTCATAGGCATGGGCCAGAGTATCATTGAAAAGAACTCTGAACCCTTATCTATCATCATACCGAATATATGGTTCGGAAAATATGAGCTTTTAAAATGTTTTCAATCAAAATTTGTAAGTCTTGAGGACATAGGCATGGATGCGGGTATTGCTGAATAAAACCTTTGACCCGTATCTATCATCAAACAAAATATAAAGGAAATCCATTGTATGGTTTGGAAAATATGAGCTCTTGAAAACTTTAACATCGAAGTATGTGACCTTGACCTTGAGGTCAGGGTCGTGGGTATGCCTGAATAAAACTTTGGATCTGTAACTATCATCCTATCAAATATGAAGCAAATCCATTATATGGTTTAGAAAATAGAAGCTCTAAACATACTTTAAATTTAAAATTTCTATGTGTGTGACCCTGATCTTGAGGCATGGGTGGGGGTATTACTGATATCACTTTAAACCTGTATCTATCGTCGTATCAAATATAAACCCAATCCATCGTACGGTTTGGAAAATATGAACTCTTGAAAAAAATAGCGTTAAAATTTCTAAGTCTGTGACCTTGACCTTGAAGTCATAAGCATGGGTGGGGGTATTGTCGAATAAACCTTTGGACCTGTATCTATCATCATAGCAAATATAAAGCAAATCCATCGTATGGTTTGGAAAATATGAGCTCTTTAAAAACTTTAATATTAAAAATTTGCAAGTCTGTGACCTTGACCTTGAGGTCATACGCATGGACAAGTGTATTGCTGAATACCACTTTGGAGCCTGTATGTATCATCATAACAAATATGAACCAAATAAATCATAAACATTCTGGTTCTACGTGGTACAAATACCTTAACCTGAGTCTTTAACATTAAAAATTTCTAAGTCCATGACCTTGACCTTTAGGTCATGGGCATGGGTGGGGGTATTGCTGAATAAAACTTTGGACCTATATCTATCATCAAACCAAATATGAACCAAATGTATCGAATGGTTTGGAAAATATGAGCTGTTAAAAGTTCAAGTCCTACCTGGAACCAATACCTTAACCTGAGTCTAACAGGATCACGTACGTACGTATGTACGTACGTAGGTACACACATTCGTACAGACGGATGTAAATGTATGGGCAGTGCCATTTCCACCCAAAGTCATACTCAGGATTTTTTTTTTCTTTCATGTATTATTACTGCAGTGAGCATAGCTAAATTGAAACATCGGATAAAGTCTTCTCCATTTAACAACTTTATGTTCTTTTTTGCTTTTGATAAATATTATTATATGTAAAACGATAAATAAATGTATGAATAATAGGATGGGCGGTTTTCAAAAAAAAAAAAAAAAAAAAAAAAAAATGCATAAGATTATTGGGATTATATCTTTTCCGCATTAATGTCTGAAATGAGGCGGGCCCCCGTAGCCTAGTGGATAAGACTGAGTTGACTCTTAATCTATTAGGTTTCTCACCGCTGTGGTTCGAGCCTAGCTCGGGTCATATGTGGGAAAGCCAAGTTCTGCTTACGGATGGTCAGGTGGTTTTTCTCCGGGTACTCCGGTTTTCGCCCACCTTCGATGAACGATCGGCTCGATATAAGTGAAATATTCTTGAAAGGGCCGTAAAACCCAAATCAAAAAAAAAAAAAAAAAAAAAAAAAAAAAAAAAAATGTCTGAAATGAGCACATTCAATTCTTCCGGTTTAGTTTCAAGACGCGGTGGCGAAATATGTACAGGACGGTTTTCGAATATTCTGTGCTGTTTCTTTTGTTTTTTTTTTGCTTTTTTTTCTAGCTTAATCAATGCATGTACAGTGAGCCCTCGTTACAAAGTACAACGACATCATTTGTTCCCAAAGATATTGCCATTAAAATAAATTTGCTGCTGTAAAGAATTCTTAATGAGCAGAATGATATAAAACAAATGCCATTTTTTTTCTTATTTCTTCATAGAACGTATGTTTTGGATATTTGGTAGAATCGCCTCGGTGAGGCGATTCTAACAAATATCCAAAACATATGTTGCTTGAAATATTGAATAATAATGTTTCTGCATAATTTCTGATTTACTGTCATCTCTTTAGAGAGGGTTTCCATGCTAGTCAAACTGTCAGTATAATGAATTTCGTCGTTGCATCGAGTGGCGGTATAAAGAGGGTTGACTGTATGTCATCAGTTAATCGAATGGCGGTATAAAGAGGGTTGACTGTATGTCATCAGTTTATCGTTGCATCGAGTGGCGGTATAAAGAGGGTTGACTGTATGTCATCAGTTTAGAATAGATTTGATAGGGACGGGTGGGGCGGGGGAGGGGAGGGGAGGGGAGGGGTAGACATGTACATATCTAAACACAATCTTTTGATCTAATTGTCGAATTTCTTACGATGTCTTTGACAGTTTCTTCAGGTTACAAACTCACGGGTTTGGAAAAATTTGTTCAAATATTTTATTTTTGAAAAAAGTATTTCAAAGGATGGAATGACTATATAAATTGATCTGTAACACTTCTAGTCTTTGTTTGCAGGATTCGTTACATGAGCTGTCCACTCTGTTATGATAAATACAGTCGAACCTCAATGGCTCGAACATCACTGGGAGCATGGAAATTTGTTCGAGGTATGGATAGTTCGAGCCACTGAGGGTTAATCATGGCACCAGAACAGGAAGCAAATAGCGCTGCTGTAGGAAATCTTTATTTTTTATCAACAAAAAATTTGTCTGAAAATTTGTAATTTTCTACATAGAGAAAGGACATGGGCATGGAGACTTACATACACGTGATGGATAGTTGGACTAAGAAGTGATGCAAGTTTATTCATCACGAAAACATGCCTGTATAATTTTGACCCCCTTAAACCCCACTTTTATATAGTAAAACTAGGGTTTACAGGGGTATAAATTATTTTTCTTATTTCTGTTTAAAAAGATAGATTGTGGGTATTCGTTAGAACCGCCTCGCCGAGGCGGTTCTAACGAGTACCCACAATCTATGTTTTGAGCAGAAATAGAAAAAATATCAGAGTTTTTTTTTGTCTGAAAATTTTCACTTTTTGGAGGTGAAATTTTCTATAGATTTGTATAGGCGTGTTTTCGTAATGTTAACCATAATACTTGGGATTACAATGTCGGAGCGAAGCAGATTGAAAATATATTTGGCAAAATATTTTTTTTTTTCCATTTTTGTGTAAATTTCACAACATACCTATGTAAATGCATAATAATGAACTAAAAGAAAGAAAGTTTGAGCTTCACGAATGTTCAAAAAAGATGTATTTCACAAAATATTCACATCAAACAATTTTCAGGTACCCCACCCACCTCTGCTCCTCTTCCGTATAAGGAGCACCTTTGTGACTTTGAATTCTAGAAATTTTACTTTTTCTTACTATTCTTATTTTTTTTTCTTAAAAAAAAAATCAAAATCCTTGAAATTAATCACAGTATAACATATCCCTGGAAGTAAAACAACTAATATCACATATCCCTGGAAACGGCAAATATCCCGTATCCCTAAAACCTTTATACAAGCCGCCCGAATATTCATGATGATCTGGGTCTCCGGTCTTCCATAAGCGATAATTGTCCTTTTCTCGCAACGCGCCCATTTCATATCTACAACCGCATATTGTCTCCCAACAATTCCAGTCATATCGAACATATTTAGACCTTGAGAGATGCATTATTTATGCAGCCGAAATTCACAAGTAAAAAGGGAGATTACAATACAAGCAGGAGAATTTTTGAGGAGTGCTGTTAATTTCTTTACATGTATATTTTCCTCTCTCTAACTTATTTACCCTATGTATTCAAGCAAAACCGCATGTACCCTAAATAATCGGACTGACAGTCCAAAGCAAACAGTGTAGACCCAGATCAGACGCCGCATCGCGGCGTCTGATCTGGGTCTACACTGTTTACCACTACTCATCCGTCAGTTAATTCTTAGACATATCAGCGGTGGGTAAAAATGAGCATGTCTGAAGTTTAGGACAAGTATGGTAAGGAGTAAAGGTACGATCATAGGGTAAATATTTCATAGAAATTTGCCCTTTTTGAATGAAAATAGCAAATTCTAGGATGCTATAAAATCTGCTAGTATGCAGCGCCTTACGAATGGCAATGTAAATCTTTTACACACATAATCATGAGTACAGAATAAAAACACAGAAACAACAAATGAATAACAGACTAAGTGTTAATTCCATAAAAGAAACAACATACCTGTTATTTGTTATTCCGGTAATTTCTGTATGCTGCTCGCTGTTCATGGCCAGTCAAGCGATCAAGTGATAGAGAGAAAGCGACGAGATCAATAGCTCAGTCAGGCTTATGGTGTGTCGGAGTAATATGTCTTTGGCTATTCCACTGTTGTGGTGTTTGTACGTTGAGATCGTATTAAAAATGGGCTTACGTGAGGCCCCAGCGGGGCACAACATTGCCTATAAGACTGCATGTGCACCAAGCGAAGATTCAGATCAGCCTGCACTTATGAATAGCCAAGGATCGACAACGTCTTCATGCGGACAGCGCAGACGCTGTGGATCCTTCGCTACCCACATAGTGTCCTGTGATCAGACTGCGCGGATTCGCAGATTGATATGAGTCTTCGCTGGGCGCACATTTCATCTTGTAGGTAATGCTGCGCCCGTTTTTTTTTATTTTTTTATTTTCATTACGAAAACACGCCTATTCAAATTTATTGAAAAGCTCACCACCAAAACCTGAAAGTTTTCAGATAAGAACTCTGATATATTTTCATATTTCTGCTCAAAACATAGATTGTGGGTACTTGTTAGAACCGCCTCGCCGAGGCGGTTCTAACGGGTACCCACAATCTATGTTTTTGAGCAGAAATAAGAAAAATAGTGTGTATCCCTGTAAACTTCAGTTTTAAAAAAGTGGGGTTTAAGGGAGTCAAAATTAGTGTAAACAGTATTTTATTCAATAAACCGTGCTTATAAAACAAGTATATTCATAAATACAAATCGATACATTCGACAGAGAATTGAATGGGATACAGAAGTCCTCCCAAAGACTTTACAAGCAGGTAACCTTGACTTCAACTTCAAGTGATAGTGTACAGAGTATATTATTTAAACAAATACCACAGAAATCTAACATATCAGGTTAAAATCTAACATATCAGGTTAGAAAAAAAAAAAAAGTAGAAATAACAAGAAAACCGATAGCATCAAGAATCAAGAAGTTTAGGATTCTATTTTGTGTTCCGTTCTATAAATACTTGTGTGTAATACATCCTGTTTTTATGCTGACACACCCGCCAAAATAAACTTGCATTCTTTATCAAGTCTAGAAATCACATGAATAAAAAAAATTAGCTATTTAATTTCAAGTGTTTTAGATGACTCAAAAGAATGACTATTTCCCCTCGAGCCAAAAGTGGTTATACATCATTGAAATTTGAATGGAATGAAGATAATTTCAGAAGAGGGAGATAACCCTATCAAAATGTTTTTTCCTCCCTTCTGAAAGTTTGAGTTTGTTTAATTTTTAATTTTTTGCACAGTCAACACTGTTTAGGTAATGTCGAGCGTGTCAGTTAACCGATATGTGCCTGGAACACTGGCAAACAGTGTAGACCCAGATCAGACGCCGCAGAACGCGGCATCTGATCAGGGTCTACACTGTTTGCATTAATTACAGGCAATTCAACAAAACATGGTAATAATAAAAACTCACCAGACATCCCTGAAAGCAGAAATGGATTAGTCCTTAGAATTCAGGTAGAAGAGTCCACTCGGCGTATATGGGTTAACCTACATGTATTCACACATTTCCTGGGCAGGCATTGTCCTCTTGTACTTTCGAAAATAATGGACAGCTGCCTTTCTTGAATCAACGGAAGGGGAAGAATCATCGTAGAAATTATTCCGTGAGTAATCTCCACGAAAGTAATGTGGCCGACCTGAGATTCGAACTAGCGACCCCTGGATCTGAGATCAGACCTGCTATCGACTGCGCAATGGAGCTCAGCGCTTCTGAAAAGTGCTCTGTTCTAGAAGGAAAGAATTTGCTCTCCCTGGGAACAAATTCTTTCCTTTTTGAGTAAACTCCTTTAAAAAGGGGGCTAAGTGCGCAGGATGCCAAACAGGCACTCACAAATGTTGTCTCCCATATAAAAAGTTACAGTAAAACTACCAACCCAACATACATTCTATTTTTGCTGAAATCTGTATAAAACTGTTATCGGCCCGACAGATGTCCTGCCGGGCCGATAACGGTCCTATATTGATTTAAATAGAATGCTAGTTGGGAGGTGTTTCAGTCCCCTTCAAAAGCCTCACCATGGGAAAATATGTCTCTGGAGCCCACGAGGACTACATCCCCATGCTTTCGGCACTAAGCAAGGAGAGGTGAAAAATGGTGTTGCTCTCGCACACCCTTACCACGCGGGGACGTCATGTAGCAAGTCTGGTAACATTTCACCCAGAGGTTTAGGAGGAGATAGCGTGACGAACGAACGCACAGACGGCGATGGAGATAAATGATAGCTTTTTCAGCAACCAAGGGGACGTAATATTATTTCTAACTATTATATCTGAGTGCACAGTGGACGTGGATGGGGTAAATAACCCTCACATATAAAAAGTTTGATTTTGACTCAAAATAGCATTTTATCATCCAATAAAGGTTTAATAAATTGATATATGATATTCATACAAACATAAAATGTGGCATCTGACAACCTGTACAATTTCAGTTAGTCTCTCGTTCTTGAAATGAAATGATTTTTTTTATCGTATCTCTGAATTAATGTTGCCATCATTTCATTTTTGACCCAGTTCAAAAACCAGAGACTAACTGAAATTTTCTAGGCTGTGAGATACAATATTTTATGATCGTATTAATACTATATATATATATATATATATATATATATATATATATATATATATATATATATATATATATATATATATATATATATATATATATATATATATATATATATTTTTAAAACATTTCTTGGATAAAAATATGTATTTTTTGGAGTAGTATGGAGCTTTTAAAGCTTTTGATACTTCAGTCATATATTGTAAGTAGATACTTCAGCTTTTTTTATCTTTGCGTGCGTGTGTTAATTGCTTTCAAGGGTCATTCTTTTTATAATCTATTTATCTTCACGAGAACGCAGGGACTTGCCAATCTCTCGTCTAAATTGAATAAGTAAAGAAATGATAGGAGAGAAGCGATATTTCAATTGCTTGTTGCCACTGCCACCTATGCTACACGTTCTATGTCTCTATACTAGGCCAGACAAGAGAAAATGTCAATAAGGTCTTCTTTCCTTGCTGGTGCCCAACATAGTCTTCATTCCCTGCTGGTGCGATTTTGTGGTTTACAAATTTCCTACTTTAAAATTTGGCAACCAAATCGCACCCAAACAAAATGGTCACTGGTCATAAAACACATAAACTGAATAACATGGATAAACAATCTATCACGAAAACATACCTATATAATTTTGACCCCCTTATACCCCACTTTTATATACTAAAACTGGGGTTTACAGGGGTACACAGCACTACAAAAACACGCCTATTCAAATAAACTGAAAATTTACCAAACAAAAACTGAAAAGTTTTCAGATAAAAAAAACCCTGATATTTTTCATATTTCTACTCAAAGCTTATATTGTGATTACTAGTTAGAACCGCCTCGGCGAGGCGGTTCTAACGAGTAACCACAACCTATTTTTTAGCAAGATAAGAAAAAATAATGTATACCCCTGTAAACCCGAGTTTTACTATATAAACGTGGGGTTTAAGGGGGTCAAAATTATATAGGCGTGTTTTCGTGATGGTGTGGAATGACTGCATGTATAAATCTATCTGCACATTCGCGCCGTCTGATTAAAGTCTTTCTTTTCCGCATGAAGAAACTTTGCATCCTTGGCTACCCAAAATACGCTCAGTGAAGATTCTGATCAGACTGCATGAATGCGCATGCTGATCTAAATCTTTGTTGGGCGTACATGTCCAAAATAACATTTTCTGACAAGGCAAATCAGATTACCTGCCATGCAGGACGAGTTTATACCCACACAGACGGCACCCGTCATTTCCAATGTGTTATCTCACCTGAGCTACGCTCAGAATGAGCTATAGTGTTCACTTTTTGTCTGTCATCCGTCCGTCCGTCCGTTAAACGACAACTCCTCCAAAGTAATTGAAGCGATTTGTCCTCATGAGACAAGAATGTTGCTTGGGTAGAAAAAATTATTGAAATATAAGAACTTAATGTGTAAAATGTGGAATACGTACGAGTATGTAACATAATTACATATTTGATCAAGATAAAAATGGTGGCTCCGCTTAAGGTTGGTTTCTTGTAGCTGTATTGGACTCATGACTGTCCCTATGCAGTCGCACTTCAATGGCTCGAACGTCTCTGGGACCAAGGAAATCTGTTCTAGTCATGGGTAGTTCGAGCCACTGAGGGTTAAACATAGCACCAGGTCAGGATGCAAATATAAATAATTCGGGGATTTTTTCTCGATCGTCTGTAAAATAATGCTATGTTGAGTGTTATCATTAGAATCGCCTCGATGAGGCGATTCTAATGAGCACGCATAACATACATTTTCTTAATAAAACAAGAAGAGCTTCTTGAAGTACCTCTTTGTATTTGTTATCTTGAGAACTTCCTACGGACTCAAAAACGACTTTGAATCAGCCATGATATACGAGCTATCGGTGTTCGAGTCGTTAACCCTTAAACTGCCAATCACAACAATTGTCGTCTGTTTTGTCATCTGCTTATGATTTTAAAATTCATTTTTGCCAACAGTGTGGACCCAGATCAGACTGCTCCTCTAGGAGCAGTCTGATCAGGGTCCACACTGTTTGCCTGTATGCAAAAACAGGTTTGAAAAGTTTGCAAGAATATTCAGCAGACGACATAAACAGACGATATTTTTAGATGCAGGCTTTCCTGGCATTTTAAGGGTTAAGTTTTACTATATATATAATATAAACATACTGATAAACTAATATTTATTAAAATGGCGCTGCCTCTATGTGACTCAGTTGCCTGGTAGCGTTAAAAATCTGAATAGATAGATAGATATTAATTAAAATACAATGCAGAAGTAAATTAAGTCCTATCAGGGCCCAGTTGTTAAAAAATAACGATGTCGTTATTTAACGTATCGTTAAAAATTTGATCATTAAGTATGGCATACATGCTAATATTTTTGCTGAAAAAAAAATGTGAGAAGCTTTTGCATTTGCAAAAGCTACTCGCATTTTTTTCAGCATAAATACCAGTGAATTAGATATTGTACTCACTAAAACAGTTAACATTTTGACCACTTACGAGCGCGTTAAGCTAACGACGCTTTGAACAAGTGTCTGGAAGGCCGTGTGGTTAGCGCGCCCGACCGGATCACGAGTTCCTGGGTTCGGCTCGTGATTATACAGCGCTTTATTGCCTTTCATTATCACCCTTCCATCGTCTCAGTGTGACTAAAATAATGTTGAAAGGGCCGTGAAACATCAAACTATCATCAACCTCTGTAAAATAACGTCAGTTGTTCGGCGTTATTCGTATCATCATCCGCAGTCAGCCAAAATGGCGTTACTTTGTGTTGTGTGATACGCATCATCTAACGTTACTAATTTTATCAACGCACTGGCCGACGCAAGTAATATGATTTGTTAATGTTTTGGAGTCACTCTGAATGTGCCCTCTGACACGGAACGTTGCCGTATTTCTTATTATTTGCGATCGCCTTAAAAAATTCACAGGTGTTGAGACACGCCACGCGAAACATAAATTTTCGGGTCCGTTTCTATTATCCCATGCCGGCCTCGGTGGCTCAGTTGGATGCGCCGTCCGACTGGAGACCAGGATGTCGCGGGTTCAACCCCCGCTGAGATCGGCAACATTCTTTCGTGGATCATGAAATATTTTCTACGGTCATTCTCTCCCTTCCGCTGATTCAAGAAGGGCAGTTGTCAGTTTCTGGCGAAAGAATGTGCACAATACTGGTTAACCGCTTAGAGGACTAAGCCTGCCCAGTAAACGTGTGATTAGGTAAACTGACCGCGCTCGACATGACCCCATTGGGTTGACTGGGCCGTAAAACGTCAACACGAACAAAATCTATTATCCCATTTAGTCGGGAGACCCGTAAAAGGGTAATCGACAAACGCGGCGTCTGATCAGGGTCTCCACTGTTTGCAAATAAGTTAGCCATTTTTCTCTAGGAATATATAAATCACATAGCCGGACGTACCTAAAATTGAAAGTGGACTCTTCCAATATATAGTGTGGGAGAGTCTATTCAGTATACAATGGGTTATGGAAAGGTGTCCCATATCGAGTATGACTACCCCCTTCTCGTAAAATGAGCCCGTGCACAACATTTCCTTCAAGGTTACACGTGCACCAAGCGAAAACTCAGATCAGCATGAATATCCGCGAAGTCTGATCAGAGTATTCCAGGCCACTATGTGGGTAGTCGAGAATCCAAAGCGTCTTCAGTCGGCCAGAGAAGACTGATTATTTTTAAGTACGTTTGTGAAGTGACTAAGTTGGAAATACACTTAAGTGGGAAAAAACAACGACTATCTTGGAAAACGTATATGAAGCTGGAAAAACGATTGTATGAGAAAAACGACTAAGATGGAAAAATCAATATCTGTGGTCAATGCTGTGCGGATAAATATCGCTACATAAATATTTGTTGACATCTCGATAAACCTTCTTACTCGTGATGAATGCAATTATTAATATTATGTAATTGACAAAGCACGCGTGTAGTTATTGCGATATGCAACACACAAGCACACACGGAGTTCATCATCAAGACCTCATTTACAAAACGCAAGGTAGACATGCAAGAAATCATAAAACTCTACACCAGGAGAAAGACGCCTTTGTATTTTTTTTTATTTATTTTTATTTTTTTGTTAAAATCAACGACCATACATGCTTATTAGGATGATTTGTCTACAAAATAATGATGTCCTATGGAACGCCATGACTGTCTTATATGTCGCAAACACCTTACGTTTAGTACAGTACTGTTAACCCGGGAAATCCCGGAAAACTGATTGAACTGTAAATCGTGTCTGTTCACTCAGAAACCATTCTTCGGTTAACTCGGAAGATAAAGTTTTATAGTCTCAGCCAAACTGCTTAGTATCAGTCCTCCATATGTACATTATCTAAAATGGTCCTGGCATCTAACAGGTTCCTGGCATCTACAGTCGACTCTCGTTATCTCGAATTCCAAGGGACTCTCTGAAATACTTCGAGATATCCGTACCTCGACATATCAGATTTGCAGATTTGAGGAAAAACTTATTCGATTAACCACATTTAACAAATATATGTGTAATTGGACTCTTGAAGTTAGACATATATTGAAAATATTGTGGAAAAGAGGAGAAATTGCTCCTTAGGAGCAATTTCTCCTCTTTTCCACAATATTTTTTACATGTTGTTAGCTTTTCATGTTTAGACAGGGACCAGATTTTCACTTCGAGATAAGCGGTTATTCGAGATAAGCGAGTTCGAGATAGCGAGAGTCAACTGTATCTTTTTCTCCAGTACTACTGGGCTGATTCACATGAAATTTTGCATGTAGTATGAGGTGACTGAAAACTACCAAATTTGTTAAAATGATGACCTTAGGTTGACCTTGACCTATTTTACGGCAAACATGATCCCTTGGACTTTTGAATGGGAAAAAGGTAAATAATCCATTTTTCAAGAAAAAATGTAGTTTAAAGTATGATTGTAGGTATTAGTACTCAGGTGAGCGATCGTAACCCTTGGGCTACTTGTTTAGGATAGGTACGAAATATTTAGGGTAAATTCGTTACTCAGCAAGTTCCATGTAATAAGATACGACGTGAAAGGGTGGTTCTTACGCTTTAGCAAAATAGTCTTTGGAAAAAGTAGTGTTGTAGGGAGGTGGCTATGGAAGAGAGGTTTGTTCTTAAATAAGTATAGATGAATAAATAAATAAATAAATGAATAAATAAATAAATAAATAAATAAATAAATAAATAAATTTATAAATGAAAAATAAATCTTAGGCTTTCATGTTAAGACAGAAGAAAGAATAGACCTGCATGACTTATATGTGTACGCGGAATTTGAACGAAAAAAAGTTCATGAAAAGCGAAGCTGATTGTAGAAACCTCTTTTCCAATATAAGCGCAAAAATCTGTTTTCCAAGATAAGCGCTGTTTTGTCGCCACATTTTCCCATTTAAGCGTATTTCCTAGTTAGTCGCTTGACATACGTTTGTTAAGAGACTAAGTTGGAAATACGCTTAAGTGGGAAAAAATAACGACTATCTTGGAAAACGTATATCAAGCGCTTAAGTTGGAAAAACGACTATATGAGAAAAACGACTAAGTTGGAAAAATCAATATCTGCAGTGGGCATCATCATTTTATATACAACAAATCATCCTATTAAGTATGGGTGGTCATTGATTTTAACACAAAATACAACGTTGTCTTCCACCTGGTGTAGAATTTTATAATTTCTTGCATGTCTAGCTTGCGCTTTGTAAATGAGATCTTGAAATTGATGTAATTATAGGCCTAAGTTAATCAGTATTTACATGCCAACTGTCTTTTATTATATTGTACTCTGTGCGTGCGTGTGCGTGTGTGAATTCATGTTGCATTATATAATATAAATTTTAGGTCATCGGTCGCAATAACCCAATGCTTTATCAATTACATTATAGTTAAATGCAGCACGACTGTGAAGGCTGAAAACAGTCAACAAATGTTTTTGTAGCGATACTTATCCGTCCACATACACCTCTTTATGAAACAGCCTATGGAACGCCATAACTGTAACTGTCTTCTATTGCGCTAACGAATATATCTATTGTCCCGGAAAATCGATTAAACCGTAAATCGTGTCTGATAACCCGGAGACCATTTTTCGGTTAACTCGAAAAATATAGTTTTATAGCCTCAGCCAAACTGCTTAGCATTGTATCCCTGTTGTCTGTAAAACGTTATATTTGAACAGATTCGCAAACGTGCCTGGTTGTCTCAAGTCTCACTTTTTATGAGCGCCTTACCTTCAAGAGGAAATGTTCTTTAAGAACAAGAAAACACTACTTTTAGAAGAGAATATGTTTGCACGACTAATTTGGATAGCTTCAGCTAGTTCGCTGATCAATATACGTTTGCTACTTTACTTCGAAACGGAAACTACCGGATTCACAGAAAGGCACACGTGTACACACATAGAAGTAAATCCTATATACTGCTCTCTGCTTTTTTTTTTTTTGCTTTTTTTTATGTGTTTACGTTGGCGCAAGATACTCTATCCAGCAATCTATGCAGAGTTGAAACATATGAATTGTAAATAGAAAGCGAATAAGATGCTCTCTCTTTCTCTCTCTTTCTCTCTCTCTCTCTCACTCTCTGAGAACGTCTACACGAGGCATGTGCGGCCAATATGGGGTGGGATTTGCGACAATAATAATATATATATAGGTACGGTATCTGAGCAGTATGGGTGTAACATGTAAAAATGTTCAGGGTTATAAAAATATGTCACATTTTTTAGACGTAGATCGCACACCTCTACCAAAATATCTGGGCAGCTACTACCACTATTACCCAAGTTTCTCTCTCTCTCTCTCTCTCTCTCTCTCTCTCTCTCTCTAATAATGAAATCGTACTTAACTTGTTATCTCTTCTATAACAGTCTTAGCTTGATCTGTTTGCAGACAATTTGTACTTGTAGGAAATATTATTATTCCAAAAGCAAATCAAGTCCAATTACGTCATTTTTATTGGCAAAATCCAGAAAAAATGGATTGTAAAGACAAACCACGAATATGGCAATGTACTTATTTTATTAGTCAAATCCATACAAGAATCATGAGAAAGGGCTTATTAAAAAGTCAAACTATAAAAATATGAAACAACTAATGCACCAATTATTTGAAACTTCCGGCCGTACGCAGACGGGGAACAGCGGGGCTTTCATATTTGCAAATGCAAAGCCCTGGAAAACACCCTGCACTGCGGGGACACATTTATGGTAAAATCTCTGCTAAAAGCTCCTGACTCCGGGGGATCGAAAATAATGAAGAACAACAAATGGACTTAGTCATTTGGATAAACTTTTAACCTGACCCTTCGGAGCTCTATAATCCACTCCACTACAGACCCAGCACCAGTCCTCCATATATTCTACATTCCACTACAGACCCAGTACCGGTCCTCCGTATACTCCACAATCCACCACAGACACAGTACCAGTTCTCCGAATACTTTACACTCCACTACAGTCAAGGTACCAGTCCTCCGTATACACTACAATTCTCTAAATACTCAACACCAAACCTACGTATGCTTTCCAGTCCACTAAAAACCCAGTACCAGTCCCCCGTATATAGTCCCCTACAGACCCAGTACTAGTCCTAAGTGAAATCCACAGTCACCTACAGACCTAGATTAGCTACTAGTCGGATATCAATATTATTTTCATCAATCAATTATAATTATTAATATACTTAATGAACTAAGGGCCATCTACTACTTACTGCTTGCCTCACCCCTTTGATAGCAGCAACTAATCTTGGAGATATCCGACTAGTAAAATGCGAAATGTACTCTTAGAAGTGATTGACTTTTATTGCCTTTCTAATGTTCCTTATCTAATTCACCATCTTGTTAAAATCATTCCCTCTCCAATAAATTGTTTATATAAAAAAAAAGCTGACCATCAGAGTTCAAGGGATAACATAAACATTGTTTAGAAGCCTGTCTGTGTACTGCATGTACCGGGTATTACAAGTTTTTGTTTTATGTATTAGTAAATTTTAGATAAAACAGAAGAAAACAGAATCATATTTAATAAGTATTTCATATTAAAAACTGTTGTATCAACATAATTTATGGAACTTTGTATATCTATTTTGCTTTGATGTCTGGATAAGCGTTTTCTATAGCTCTAAGATAAAAAGACATATGAGGTAATAATTTAGGATAAATGTTGTAGGTACTGTGTTCTGAGACAGTTCGAAAGAGTATCTACATTCCATATATATTTTGATGGAGAATACATTAAATAAAAAAACCCCCGACTTTTTCTATAGCTACAAGAAGACATATGAGGTGATAATTTAGGATAAATGCTGTGGGTACTGTTTTCTAAGACAGTTCGAAAGAGTAACTACATACCATATATATTTTGATGGAGAAATACATTACATTAAACAAAAAAAAAAAAAAAATTCTAAAGCTTTACGATAAGAAGACATATGAGGTGATAATTTAGGATAAATGTTGTGGGTACTGTTTTCTAAGACAGTTCGAAAGAGTAAATACATACCATATATAGTTTGGTGGAGAAATGCATTAAAATAAACAAAAACAAAAAACAAAAAAAAACAAAAAAAAAACAAATTTTTCTATAGATTTAAGATAAGAAGACATATGAGGTAATAATTTAGGATAAATGTTGTGGGTACTGTTTTCTAAGACAGTTCGAAAGAGTAAATACATACCATATATATTTTGGTGGAGAAATGCATTAAAATAAACAAAAAAAAAAAAAAGAAAACAAAAACAAATTTTTCTATAGCTTTAAGATAAGAAGACACATGAGGTAATAATTTAGGATAAACGTTGTGGGTACTGTTTTCTGAGACAGTTCGAAAGAGTAACTACATACTATATATATTTTAATGAAGAAATGCATTAAATTAAACAATAAAAAAAAAATCTATAGCTTTAAGATAAAAAGACATATGAGGTAATAATTTAGGATAAATGTTCTGGGTATTGTTTTCTGAGACAGTTCGAAAGAGTAACTACATGCCAAATATATTTTAATGGAGAAATTAATTAAATTAAAAAAAAAATCTATAGCTTTAAGATAAGAAGACATATGAGGTAATAATTTAGGATAAATGTTGTGGGTATTGTTTTCTGAGACAGTTCGAAAGAGTAGCTACATACTATATATATTTTAATGGAGAAATGCATTAAATTAAACAAAAAAAAAATCTATAGCTTTAAGATAAAAAGACATATGAGGTAATAATTTAGGATAAATGTTGTGGATACTGTTTTCTGAGACAGATCGAAAGAGTAACTACATGCCATATATATTTTAATTGAGAAATGCATTAAATTAAACAAAAAAAAAAGAACAAAAAAACAAAAACAAAAAAAAAACAAATTTTTCTATAGTTTTAAGATAAGAAGACATATGAGGTAATAATTTAGGATAAACGTTTTCGGTATTGTTTTCTGAGACAGTTCGAAAGAGTAACTTCATAACATATACATTTTGATGGAGAAATGCTTTAAAATAAATAAAAAAAAAAAAAAAAAAAAAAAACAACAAATTATTCTATAGCTTTAAGATAAGAAGACATATGAAGTAATAATTTAGGATAAATGTTGTGGATACTGTTTCCTGAGATAGTTCGAAAGAGTAACTACATACCATATATATTTTAATGGAGAAATGCATTAAATTAAACAAAAAAAGAAAAAATCTATAGCTTGAAGATAAGAAGACACATGAGGTAATAATTTAGGATAAATGTTGTGAGTACTGTTTTCTGAGACAGTTCGAAAGAGTAATTACATACCATATATATTTTGATGGAGAAATGCATTAAATAAAAAAGAACGGCATTTCTATAGCTCTAAGATAAGAAGACATATGAGGCGATAATTTAGGATAAATATGGGTACAGTTGTCTGAGACAGTTCGAAATAGTAACTACATACCATATATATTTTGATGGAGATATGCATTAATTTAAAAAAAAAAACTTTTTCTATAGCTTTAAGATAAGAAGACATATGAGGTAATGATTTAGGATAAATAATGTGGGTACTGTTTTTTGAAACAGTTCGAAAGAGTAGCTAGATATCATATCTACCGAAAGTAAAATTTCAAATGTCAGGTTTCTTCCTACCATTGGGAGAACAAAATAAAACATCACATCCTTTCAAAAAGCTTCCCAGATACACCTTGATTTTACAGACCATAATCGAATAGCAAACTTCATCTTCTCAGGCTTTATAAAGAATGTGTACTTTGTTTCATCATCAAAACACACCAAACTGAAATTTGGCTTTTCCAACTTTCTCTTATCAGTATTAAGTGATCAGTATGTGGTCAGTAAAGCAGTAAACACTTCAACTGTGGTGATTCTCAATAGATGTAATTAATCATTTACCAAGCAGAATCCTGCGAGGTAAAATTCGTATTTTACTAGACCTTGATGTCAGAGACCAACTATTAGAGACTGGCTATACAAGATGTCATACATAAATTTGAATCAGCTTATAGCAAGGAGTGATAAGCATGACATCAAGGTCTAGGAGCTAGTCTACTACAGACCCAGAACCTGTCCTGCGTATACTCTACAGGCCACTACAGCCCCAGTACCAGTCCTCCGTATACTATATTCCTTAAAGACCTAGTACCAGTTCTCCTAATAAGTACCAGTCCTCCATACACTCTACAGTCTGCGATAGGCACAAATGTGTCTACCAGTCATCCGTATACTCTACAACCCACTAGAAACCCAGTACCAGTCCGTATTCTCTACAGTCCACTATAGACCATGTTCTTGTACTTCCTATACTCTACAGTCCACCACAGATACATTACCAGTCCTCCGTATACTCTACAATCCACTACCGACAAAGTTCAAGTCTTCCGTATATTCTATAGTCCACTACAGAACCATACCAGTCCTCTGTATACTCTACAGTCCACTACAGAACCAGTACCAGTTATCCGTATTCTCTACAGTCCATTAGAGACCAACTTCCAGTCCTCTGTATACTCAACAGTAAACTACAGAGGCAGTACGTTCTCTGTATACTCTTCAATCCACTATAGGCCCAGTACCAGTCCTCCGTATACTTTACAGTCCACTACAAACCCAGTACCAATCCTCCGTATACTCTACAGTCCACTACAAACACCGTACCAGTCCTCGGTATACTCTACAGTCAACTACAGAACCAGTACCAGTCCTCCATATACTCTGCAGTCCACTACAGATCAAGTGCCAGACCTCTGTATACTCTACAGTCCACTACAGAACCAGTACCAGTTATCCGTATTCTCTACAGTCCATTAGATACCAACTTCCAGTCCTCTGTATACTTAACAGTAAACTACAGAGGCAGTACGTTCTCTGTATACTCTTCAATCCACTACAGACCCAGTACCAGTCCTCCGTATACTCTACAGTCCACTACAAACCCAGTACCAATCCTCCGTATACTCTACAGTCCGCTACAAACACCGTACCAGTCCCCGGTATACTCTACAGTCAACTACAGAACCAGTACCAGTCCTCCATATACTCTGCAGTCCACTACAGATCAAGTGCCAGACCTACGTATACTCTACAGTCCCCTACAGATACAGAACCAGTCCTCTGTATACTCTTCTATCCACTATAGGCCCAGTACCAGTCCTCCGTATAACTACAGTCCACTACAGAACCAGTACCAGTCCTCCGTATACTCTACAGACCACCACGGACACAATACCAGTCTTCCGTATACTCTTCAGTCCACTACAGACCCAGTACCAGTCCTCTGTATACTTTACAATCTTCTAGAAACCCCGGTACCAGTCTCCGTATACTCTGCAGTCCACTATAGACCAAATCCTAGTCCTCTGTATACTCTACAGTTCACTACAATCCCAGTTCTAGTCCTCCATATATCCTACAGTCCTTTACAGACTCAGTACTGGTCCTCCTTATTATTTGCAGTCCTTTATAGACCAAGTTCCAGTCTTCTGTATACTCTTCAGTCCACTACAGACCAAGTTCTAGTCCTCCGTATACTCCCTAATCCAGTAGAGACACAGTATCAATCCTCCGTATACCCTATAGTTCACTACAGAATAACTACCAGTTCTCCGTATACTCTACAGTCAACTACACAGTACCAGTCCTTCGTATTCCGTTCAGTCCACTGCAGACCCAGTTCCAGTCTTCCGTATAATGTACAGTCCACTTCAGACCCAGTACACGTCCTCCCTATACTCTGCAGTCCAGCACAGATCCAGTACCTCCTTATTCTCAGCAGTTTATTCAGACCCAATACCAGTCCTCCATATACTCTACAGTCCACTATAGACACAATACCAGTCCTCGAACGGATACTGGGGCAATAATGGGCCTATCGATAGGTCTGGTACTGAGACAGTGGTTGATTACAGGTTATCAGTAGGACAGGTATTGGTGCACTAATTGACTGAGACATCAATAGGACTGGTACCCGGGCATAAATGGACTATAGAGTATCAGTAGAACTGGTACTTGGACAGTAGTGGACTGTATGATATCAGCAGTACAGGTACTGAGACAAGAGTAGACTATAGGCTATCGGTAGGATTGATACTGGAGTAATCGTGGACATCATACCAGAAGGACTGGTACTGAGATAGTAGAGAACTATGTCATATCAGTAAGACTGGTACTGGGGCAGTAGCTGACTGTAGGGTAACAGCACATCGCGCACTGGGGCAGTAATGGACTGTGTTGTATCAATAGGACTGGTATTGGGGCAGCAGTGGATTGTAGGGTATCAGCAGGATTTGTACTGGGGCAGTAGTGGACTATAGTGTATCAATACGACTGGTACTGTGGCAGAGATGGACTGCAGGGTATCAGTAGGACTGGTACTCTGGCAGTAGTGGAATGTCGAATCGATAGGAGTGGTACTGGGGCAGTGGTGGACTGAAGGGTATTTGTCAGACTGGAGCTGGGTTAGTAGGGAACAGCGACGTATCATAAGGACTAGTACTGAGGTAGAAGAGTACTGTAGTGTATTAGTAGAACAGGTACTGGGGATATATAATGTACTGTGTGGTATCAATAAGACTGGTATTAAGGCAGTAGTTGAGTACTATCCGGTATGAGTAGGACTGATTCTTGGTCAGCAGTGGATGTGACATATCAAAAGTGAATAAGTAGGACTGGTACTGAGGCAGAAGTGTACTGTGTCGTATCGATAGAACTTGTACTAGGGCAGTAGTGGGCTGTAGGCTATCAGTAGGACGGGTCCTGGGGCAGTTTGATTGATTGTGTTGGGGTTTAACGACACGTCAACCCTTGTGGGTCATTTTGTGTCGTCTCCCAGAGAAAGGGAGAAAAGAGACAGAAGAGATAGCAGAAGAGATGAAAGAGAGGGACAGGGAAGAAAGAGGAACAGGAATGAAAGTGAAGAAACAGAAGAAATAAAAACATCACCTCCCTACCCTTACCTGCTACAAGGATAGCAGGCCTTGCCCAACTGTAAGCCAATATCAGCTGGACGCCCCGGTGACATACGATACATGACACCTTCGCACCACCCGACCACCCATTGGGGCAGTTATGGACTGTGACTTATCAATAAGACTGGGACTGGGGCAAAGTGTACTGTAGCGTATAAGTAGGAGTAGTTCTGGAGCAGCAGTGTACTGACTCGTATCAATAGGACTGGTATTGGGGCAATAGTGTACTGAAGGATATCAATAGGATTGGTATTTGGCTAGTAGTGGACTGCAGGATATCGGTAGGACTGGTATAGATGTAGTAGTGGACTGTATCGTATCAGTTGGAATGGTCCATGACAATGGTAGACTGTATCATATCAGTAGGACTAGTACTAGGACAGTAGCGGACAGTGTTGTATCAGTAGAACTGGTACTGGAGCATAAGTGGACTGTATTATATCAGTAAGACTGATTCTCGGACAGCAGTGGGCTGTGTAGTATCAGGAGGACTGGTCCATGGTAGTGATAGACTGTATCATATCAGTAGGACTAGTACTGGGACAATAGTGGACTGTGTTGTATCAATAGAACTGATAGTGGAGCATTCGTGGACTGTATCATAATCAGTAAGACTGTTACTTGGACAGTAGTGGATCGTGTAGTATCAGGAGGACTGGTAATGGGACAGTAATATACTGTGTCGTATAAATAAGACTGGTACTGGTCAATAATATACTGCAACGTATATGAAGGACTGGTACTGGGGCAGTAATATACTGTGTCGTATCAAAAGGACTGGTACTGGGGCAGTTGTGGACTAGGGTATCAATAGGACTGGTACTAGGGCAGGGGACAACTGTAGGGTATCAGTAGGACTGGTACTGGGGCACTAGGGGACTATGTCATATTAGTAGGACTGGTACTGCGACAGTAGTGATTTGTATGGTATCAGTAGAACTCGTACTAGGGCAGAAGTTGACTGTGTTGTATCAGTAGGTTTGGTACTGGGGCAACAGCGGATTATGTAGTATCAGTAGGACTGGTACTAGGGCAGTTGTGGACTGAGCATATCAAAATGATTGGTACTGTGACCGTTGTCATATCAGTAGGACTAAAAATTGGATAATAATGGACTGTATGGTATCAGTAGGACTCGTACTGGGGCAGTAGTGGAATGTGTTGTATCAATAGGTCTGGTACTGGGGCAGTAGTGGACTGTAGAGTATCAGTAGGACTGGTGCTGGGGCAGTAGTGGACTATAGTGTATCAAAAGGGCTGGTCTGGTACTGGGGCAGAGGTGGACTGTAGGGTATCAGTAGGACTGGTACTGGCAGTAGTGGACTGTGTCGTATCCACATGGCTAATACTGGGGCAGAATTGCACTGAAGGGTATCAATAGGACTTGTACTGGGCCAGAAGTGCTGCGACGTATCAAATGGACTAGTACTGGATCAGTAGTGTACTTTTGTATATAAGTATAAGCAGGACTGGTCCTTGTGAAGTAGTGTCCTATGTTGTATTAATAAGACTGGTACTGGGGCAGTAGTGGACTGTTGAATATTACTAGACTGGGCCAGCAGTGGACTGTGATTTACAAATAGGGCTGACAGTGCTGCAGTAGTGTGCTGCAACTTATAACAAGGACTGGTACTGGGGCACTAGTGGATTTTGACGTATTAATAAGATAGGAACTGGGGCAAAAGTGTACTGTAGCGTTTAAGTCGGATTGGTACTGGGGCAGTAGTGTATTGTGTCGTATCAATAGATCATGTACTGAGGCAGTTGTGGATTGTAGGGTATCAATAGGACTAGAATTAGGGCAGTAGTGGACTGTTGAATATCACTAGAACTGGTATCAGTAAGGTATCAGTAGGACTGGTATAGGGCTGTAGTAGACTATCTTGTCAATATGTCTTGTATTGGGGCAGTTGTGGACTGTTTTTAATCAGCAGGACTTATACTGGGACAGAAGTGGGCTGTCGTATCAGTAGGACTGGTACTGGGCAGTGGTAGACTGTATCATATAAGTAGGACTAGTACTACGACAGACATTGACTGTGTCGTATCATTAGGACTGGTACTGGAACATTGTTGGACTGTATCATATCAGTAAGACTGGTACTGGGACAGAAGTGGATTGTATAGTATCAGTAGGACTGGCAATTCGACAGTAGTGTACATCAACAGAACTGGTACTGAGGTTGTAATGTACTGTATCGTATACGTAGGGCTAGTACAGAGGCAGTAGTGTATTGTATAATATCAATAGGACTGGTACTGTCGTATCAAAAGGACTGGTACTGGGGCAGCAGTGGAATGTATCATATCCGTAGGACAGGTACTGGGGCTCTATCGTATCAGTAGGACTGAGACTGGGACAATTGTTGACTGTGTCGTATCAGTTGGACTGACACTGGGACAGTAGTGGAGTGTGTCGTATCGCTAGGACTGGTACTGGGGCAGTATTTTAATGTCCACTAGAAAATCTTATAGATAGATAGATAGATAGATAGATAGATAGATAGATAGATAGATACAGACAGGCAGACCGACAGACAGGCAGCCAGATAGATAGATAGATAGATAGATAGATAGATAGATAGATAGATACAGACAGGCAGACAGACAGACAGATAGATAGATAGATAGATAGATGACTCATGTTCACCAACACAGACGGTAATAATCGGTATTGTCAAGTACCTTTCTATAAATCGGGAAATCTCGTTAGTTTCCGTCACTTACGGTTTATGGCATAACGTAATAATAAAGTCACTGAACGTATTGACAAACTCACATCGTAATCAAAACTCACATAACGTAAACTTGCCTTCCCTAAATATACGGCATTAGTCAGCCATAGTGACATAACAAAATAAAATGACCACAGAAGGTATTAGGAAATGCACAAAATACATTGAACAAATTAAATAGCGTAATATTAAACCAGCATAAGTAAATAACAAACCCACATAGCGTATTGATAAAAGTACAAAGCGTAATGGCCAATTCACATAGCGTAACAATAAAGTCAGATACTGCAATATTTAACCCGCATAAAGTAACATCAAACTCGTAGAAAGTAATCACAAAACGCAAGGTGTTTGTGCCGTATAAGACAGCAATGGCGTTCCATAACAGCCTACTGGTGATGATCTATCTGACATTCAACTGATAAGCATTTCTGCTTTTAATCAGTTTTGTATACTGAAAGGAAAAAGAAACGCAGGGTAAATTTTATTCCTAAATTTCATTCAAGTTTGAAAAAGTTTGTTAAATATTTTAATATGATTACAAAACGGTACATGTATGGAACAAAAGTTCCAAATTTCATTGGTTTGTGATCAACAAGTCTCGAGTTATTGAAGTTCATTGGTAGCTACCCCCCAAATCTTGATTTCAAAATCAAACTGAAAATCAATATCGGGTGTGCCCTCCTCTTGCTGCCCGATAGAGTCAACCAAAGCATTGACAGTTCGCATCGGGATGTTATTCCATTCATCGATCAACGCATTCCTTAGTTGTGCGAGAGTTGCGGGGGGATTTCGGCGCTTCCTACCCCTTCTGTCCAGCTCATCCCACATGTGCTCTATTGGAGTCAAATCTGGACTGTACGGTGGCCATGCTAGTGGTGCGATGTTATTGTTTGCCAGGATATCCTGACAAACTCGGGCAACATGTGGTCGGGCATTGTCCTGCTGCAGACCGGGAGGTCTACCAAAGTTGCTAAAAGAATTTTCGTTAGTTGACATTTGACCTTTTTACGGCAAGGTCAAGTTTGCTTCCCTATGCATTTGAATGGGCCCCATACATTTGAATAGGAAAATTGTTGAGAATTTCAAAGGACTTCTCCTCTGAAGCCACCGAGCCAAATTTGCTCAAATTTCATATTGAGCCTTCTTAGGTCGGGGAAACGAAAGATTGCTCAAATGATCGCGGTTCATTGACCAGGATGGACGCCATGCCCATATATTGTAAAACCCTTTAAAAATCTTCTTCTCCAGAACCGAGGATGTCTTGTGGCTGAATCTGTGCACAAATCATCGGGGGCAGGAGATCTACCAAAGTTGCTAAAAAGATTGTCGTACGTTGACATTTGACCTTTTTACGGCAAGGTCAAGTTTGCTACCCTATGCATTTGTATGAACCCCATAACATTTGTACCGGCAAATTGTTTAGAATTTCAGACAACTTCTCCTCTGAAGCCACTGAGCCAAATTTGCTCAAATTTTTAGCTCACCTGAGCACGAAATGATCATGGTGAGCTATTGTGGTCAGTCAATATCCGTCGTCCGTTGTGCGTCGTGCGGCGTCAACAATTGCTTTAAAAGCCTACTACGCCCCTGGGCCAATTGGCTCGATACTTGGTAGGAAGCATCGGAGTGACTTGTAGATAAAAAATTGCTAAAATCGTTCCGAATGGAAATCCAAGATGGCCGCCATGGCTGCCATCTTTGAAATCTATTTTTCACTTCTTCTCCTGAACCGAAAGGCCAATTGACTCCAAACTTGCTAGGAAGCATCAGGGTGACTTGTAGATAAAAAATAGCTAAAATCGTGCCGATCGGAAATCCAAGATGGCCGCCATGGCAGCCATCTTGAAAATCTGTTTTTCGCTTCTACTCCTAAACCCAAAAGCCAATTTTCCAAACTTGGTAGGAAGCACTGGGGTGACTTATAGATCAAAATTAGCTAAAATTGTGCCGATCGGAAATCCAAGATGGCCGCCATGTCCGCCATCTTGAAAATCTATTTTTCGCTTCTTCTCCTGAATCGAAAGGCCAATTGACTCCAAACTTGCTAGGAAGCATCGAGATGACTTGTTGATCAATAATAGCTAAAATCATGCCGATCGGAAATCCAAGATCGGCGTCATGGTAGTCATCTTGAAAATCTAATTTTCGTTTCTTCTCCTAAACCCAAATGCCAATTGACTCGAAACTTGGTAGGAAGCATCGGGGTGACTTGTAGATCAAAAATAGCTAAAATCGTTCCGATCGGAAATCCAAGATGGCTGCCATGGCAGCCATCTTGAAAATCTATTTTTCACTTTATTTCCTGAGCCGAAAGGCCAATTGACTCCAGACTTGGTAGGAAGTATCAAGGTGACTTGTAGATCAAAAATAGCTAAAATCCTGCTGATCGGAAATCCAAGATGGCCGTCATGGTGGCCATCTTGAAAATCTTTTTTTCGCTTCTTCTCCTAAACCCAAAAGCCAATTGACTTGAAATTTGGTAGGAAGCATTTGGGTGACTTGTAGATAAAAAATGGCTAAAATCGTTCCGATTGGAAATCCAAGATGGCCGCCATGGTGGCCATCTTGAAAATCTATTTTTCACTTCTTCTCCTGAACCGAAAGGTTTATTGACTAAACTAGGTAGGAAGCATCAGGGTGACCTGTAGAACAAAAATAGCTAAAATCGTCCCTATTAGAAATCCAAGATGGCCACCATGACAGCCATCTTGAAAATCTGTTTTTCGCTTCTTCTCCTGAACTGAAAGGCCATTTGAATCGAAGCTTGGTAGGAAGCATTGGGGTGACTTGAAGATCTAAAATAACTTAAATTGTTTGGATCGGAAATCCAAGATGGCCACCATGGCGGCCATCTTGAAACTTTTTTTCGCTTATTTTCCTGAACCAAAGGGCCAGTTGATTTGAAAATTGGTAGGAAGCATCGGGATGACTTGAAGATATTAAAATAACTAAAATTGTTTCTATCGGAAATCCAAGATGGTGGCCATCTTGAAAATCTATTTTTCCCTTCTTCTTCTGAACTGAAAGGCCAACTGACTTGAAACTTGGTAGGAAGCATCGGGTTGACTTGTAGATAAAAAATAGCTCAAATTGTTGCGATAGGAAATCCCAAATTGGGGCCATGGCGTCCATCTTGAAAATCTGTTTTGAACTTTTTCTCCTGAACCGAAAGGGCATTTGACTCAAAGTTCATTGGAAGTATCGAGGTGACTTGTAGATCAACAGTAGCTAAAATCATTCTGATTGGAAATCCAAGATGGCTGCCATCTTGTTTGTCTTTATTATATTTCCCTGCCACTGAGCTGTTTATATGTATAAAATCATGATTCTTCAGACACCACTTAGCCATTTGCCACCAAATTTCACATTGATCCTACTGTTTAAATGTGATTGAGAGTTTGTTCAAATGATCACGCTCCATTGACTGTCATGCCATATATATTCTTCTTCAAAATTAAGAACTGCTTAAATGATGATCTTTTTATTAGTTGCAATGACAGAATTGGAAAAATGCTGCATGACATCTGCATATCTGCAGTGGCTATGTCACTCAGGTGAGCGACCTGTGGACCGTGGGCCTCTTGTTTTTTTTTTTTTTTTACACATCCATTGATAGATAGCTAAAAATGTGTTTCTTTTCTCCGTTTTTTTTTTTACACATCCATTGGTAGATGGCTAAAAATGTGTTTCTCTTCTCCAGTATTTTTTTTTACACATCCATTGGTAGATGGCTAAAAATGTGTTTCTCTTCTCCGGTATTTTTTACACATCCATTGGTAGATGGCTGAAATGTGTTTCTCTTCTCCGGTATTTTTTTTTACACATCCATTGGCAGATGGCTAAAATGTGTTTCTCTTCTCCGGTAGATTTTTTTTTACACATCTAATTAGTAGATGGCTAAAAATGTATTTCTCTTCTCCGGTATTTTTTTTTACACATCCATTGGTAGATGGCTATAAAAATGTGTTTCTCTTCTCCGGTAGTTTTTTTTTTACATATCCCATCACGAAAACATACCTTTATAATTTTGACCCCTTATACTCCACTTTTATATGGTAAAACTGGGGTTTACAGGGGAAAACATGATTTTTCTTATTTTGTTAAAAAAAAATAGATTGTGGGTACTCGTTAGAACCGTCCCACCGGGGCGGTTCTAACGAGTACCAACAATCTATGTTTTGAGCAGAAATATGAAAATTATAAGTATTTTTTATCTGAAAATTTTCCTTTTTTTGGTTGTAAAATTTTCAATGTATTTAAATTGGTAGATGGCTAAAAATGTCTTTCTCTTCTCCGGTATTTCTTTTACACATCCATTGGTAAATGGCTAAAAATGTGTTTCTCTTCACCGGTAGTTTTTTACATATCCATTGGTTGATTGATAAAAATGTGTTTCTCTTCTCTGCTTTCATATTAGGATTTCCATGCATGTAAACAAAAAAGGTGAAACACAACGAAAAAAAAAAAAAAAAAAAAAAAAAAAAAAAAAAAGGATACATGCACTCTTTAAAAGCTGATTATATTATATACGAGGGTCCTGCAAAATGTTTTGTCACTGGGTTCGGATTAGATCAGTGCTACGTTTTATCAAGCATATTTTATTACAAACCTTCAAAGTATTCCCCCTTCACATTTTAGTAACCTTCTTACCCAAAGCCACTGAGACAAATAAAGCAGATAAATAGTCTTCTTTTGGTATCTGTTGGAGACACTGATAAATAGCGCTGCCAAGAGAATTTCTAGACGTATACTTATTTCCAGAAAGCATTTTCTTAAGCCTTGGAAATAAAAAGAAGTCACAGGGACTCAGGTCAGGTGAATAAGGTGGATGGTTTAAAACTTTCATATTTTCAGAAGCCAAAAAAGACTTCACAACCTCACACTTAGGAGAGGAGGCGTTGTCATTTAAAAGGTGGACTTCTGACCATCCTTTGCTTGGTCGTTTCTTATTGTAAAATTCTTTCCTTTTCTTCAATACAGAATTCTTGTAGAATCGGCCAGTGACTGTATGACAAGATGGACAATGCATTTGAACGATTGGCTCACTTGAATTAAAGAAAATTGCGAACAACATTTTTTTCGAACTTATGGTTCTCTTGGCAATATATGGGCGTTTTTTTTCTTTTATCTTTTTGCTTCCATTGCTTATTATCAGCCCTTCTTTGTGGCTCAAACACGTGCACCCAGGTTTCATCACCTGTTAGCAAGATAGAAATAACTATTACAGCCTTTATATGTTTTCAAAAGTTCCCAGGCACATTTAAGGCGTTGTGTCTTTTGCTCCTCAGTGAGCAAATGACATTACGAAAACACGCCTATACAAATATATAGAAAATTTCATCTCCAAAAACTGAAAATTTTCAGATGAAAAAATCTGATATTTATACTATTTCTGCTTAAAACATAGATTGTGGGACTCGTTAGAACCGCCTCGAAGAGGCGGTTCTAACGAGTATCCACAATCTATGTTTTTGAGCAGAAATAAGAAAATAATATATACCCCTGTAAACCCCAGTTTTACTATATATAAGTGGGGTTTGAGGGGGTCAAAATTATATAGGCGTGTTTTCGTGATGAGGTACCCACCTAGCGCAAACCTTTCTCAGGTCCAAACGCTTTTTCAGAATTGTTTGCACACTGCCTTCTGATATGCCAGTACAACTAGCTATATCTTTGACAGACAATCACGCAGCCTGTTCGACCACAATCTTTACAGCAGCGATGTTAGCCTTGGTAACAGAGGTTTTAGGCTTTCCGGGACGGGTATCATCTTCAACAGAAAATTTCCCAGCTTTAAAAGCTTCAACCCACCTAAAAACTGTGCGCATTTAAATGGTCTGAGGTCCATATATACTACACAATTCATTAAATATCTGCTTTGAATCTATATTAAGCCTAATGCGGCAGTTAATATAGTACGAATTTCAGCTTCCTGGTCCTTGTTCCAATGTAACAAGTAAATTGGTCAGTGTATATGACTGCATCTATTTCAATTTGAAATAACTCGGTCAGTTTGAAAGCTATTTTCACGAAATAAACGGGTATCGTTAGCTATTTAACACACCATTCAAGTGCAGTGAAGCATTTTAAAATATACCTGCGATAAAACTAAAGAAGCCTATTATGAAAGAACTTTTTGCACGACCCTCGTACAGTGACTGATGAAGTTCCTATTTTTAACAATTTACCCAGTAAGCATTCTTCATTAATCTACAGCGGGCCGTTATCGGCCCGTCAGGGTAGCTGACGGGCCGATACCGGCCCGCTGTAGATTTATAAAGAATGCTAGCGGGGTAATCCGTTGGCAACATAACTTCAAATGTCAGTGTCGAACTAATAGATATCCTTCGTCTACCTCTCTTCCGTAAAATTCGGAATTATCTACATACACTGACTGACTGAATGAAGCTTAACGACACGTCAATCCTTTGGGGTCATTTTGTGTCGTCTTCCAGAGAAAGGGAGAAAAAAAGATTGAAGAGATAGTAGAGGAGATGAAAGAGAGGGAATGGGAAGAAATAGAAACAGGGTTGAAAGTGATGAAACAGAAGAAATAAAAACATGCCCTCTACTCTTCCCTGCTACAAGGATAGCAGGCATTGCCCAACTGTAAGCCAATTTCACTTTGACGCCCCGATGACGTAAGATACACGACACCTTCGCCACACGCGACCACTCCACATGCATTAAATGGCTATTTATGGTAGGCGCCTCCACCTCGCAACCTACAAAGAATAAAAAAAAAAGGTCAATTTTGTATATAGTTTTTCTAGTTTTTTCTAGGCAAACGATTGACATGAAATGTCAAATCTAATTTTCTCTGCTTAATAGCTAAGAGCAAAGGACTATTAATCGTGTTGTTGCAATCTTTCAAGTTTGTATTGAGTTTTCTCCCTTTGATCGTGTGAGTTCCGAGTTTGTTTGTTTTTTTAAATGTAAGCGAAAAGAATAACATTTTGAATTCTATTTCACCAGAAAACAGGGTTGACATTTCATAAAAATTGTCTCCAAGACACTGCAGGATGGTACTGACCGTGTTTTTCATGCTAAGAATTTCTTATTGAATTATATGCTCATCTGTCTCGTAATAATTTGAGGGCCGTATTCGTCCCTTACCAACACGAAAACATACCTATAAAATTGTGACCCCCTTAAACCCCACTTTTATATAGTAAAACGGGGGTTTACAGGGGTATACATTATTTTTCTTATTTCTGATCAAACATAGATTGTGTGTACTCGTTAGAACCGCCTCGTCGAGGCGGTTCTAACGAGTACCCACAATCTGTGTTTTGAGCAGGAACATGAAAAATATCAGAATTTTTATCTGAAAATTTTCATTTTTTGGTGATAAAATTTTCAGTTTGTTTGAATGGGCATGTTTTCGTAATGGGGACTCGGGGAGCTCCCCAAAATCACCCGCAAGATTAGTCCATGTGTTCAGTAATTATAACAGCTCTCACGTACATACGTGTATGACATGCAAAGCAAGTTAGCGACTATGAAAATTAGGTTCGAGCAGATTCTATTCTTAAAGGAAAGCATTTGCTATACGGTCGGGCACTTAGGACCATTTTGTAAAGGTATTTTCTGGGTTGTGTGCGGACAGTAACAAAATCTGTACGCTGGGGCACCGTACTAGCGCAGTCTGGTAAAGTCGTACACGGTTCATGTTTTAGGGAACAGTGAACCAATTAGGCTATATTTGATAAAAAGGTTTGAATTTATATCAGTTTTACACAAAAAATATATATTTCATTTATTTGCAGACCAAATTTTAATGTGTCTAAAATTTTTAGTGTGCTGTTGTTGAAAAATCAGATCTGGTATTGTTTTTCTATTGATAATTTTTCACCAAAATAAGGGCACACGTGTTCAAGAGTAGAAAAATTAACAAAACGTGCCAAAAGACACCTTCTTTTTGTGATGTATTTTGTTAATCCAATGCAAACAAGAAGCTTCCCCAGTTAGCATTCTTTATAAATCTATAGCGGACCGTTATCGGCCCGTCAGCTACCCTGACGGGCCGATAACGGTCCGCTATAGATTTATAAAGAATGCTAGCTGGGGATCTTATATGTCACTTGAATGCAAATCTTCAACTCTTTCGGCGCCAAATTTCAGACGACATTTTTCATACGCGTCTGCTTTGTTTTCTTTAACAAACTATCAGTTGGAAATACGTTTATATGAAAAGTTGAAAGACCGAATGTCAAACCGCGTAGATCCTGATGAGACGGCTCATTATGAGCATTGGATCCGGAGACCAAATTTGGAAGCTTTTGAATATTGCTGTGAGGGTCAGAATTTAGCCAAATGCTATAATGGAAGCCTTTAAAAAAGTGAGTAGACTCCTGGCCCCTTTGACCTTTGCTACCCTCTGGGTTATTTCAGCAGACGACACATTGATGATATTTTTCTCATTTTTCCTAAAAACAGGATTTGACATTTCATGCAATTTGTCTCCAGTGGAGACAATTTGCATGAAATGTCGAGATCTGTTTTCTGCGTAAAATAAGAAAAAATATTTCAATATGTCGTCTACTGAAAATTTTACCCAGAGTGCTAAGCGTTAAAGACATAAGATTCATATAGTACTGCCTGAATTAAGTGCGCCTCTGAGAAGTGCGCATGCCCGGAACACAATTAGCAGTGCTCATGCCTAGTCTTGATCATCCAGACGCTATACAATGTTAGATCTTGATCTTGGTCACCAGATAGGCTTGGTGAATACGAATATGCTCATGCCCAGTCCGTATATGACTCAAGACAGGTTTTATCATGACACGGATCATAGCATTCTGAAACATCCTATAGAAAACAAATGATTTTGCAGATTTTATTAATTCAACCATGTAAAGAAATCAAAATAAAGTATGTTGGCCAAAAACTATAAATCACTTGCGTTTGACATGTAAATTAATCATTTCAAAAATCAAATGAGTCGTCAAATGACCTTTGCCACATTTGCGGACAGGGAAGGCCCGGATCAGAGTGCGCATGCGCAGTCTGATCCGGCCCTTCCTTGTCCGCTGTCGTAATTATTAGACGCTGTAGAATAGCCGTGGCACAGTGATAGCCATGATCAGACAATGCAGAACGGATTGGCTGACCGTATTCGCCCTAAGTATTCGGAAAGACTGGTCTGAGCGGACAGTGTAGACCCAGATCAGACATAACACAACACGACGCTGATCTGGCGGTACACTGGAACAACAAACTTGTTCAATTTTTAGGACTAGTACGGTAATCAGTTCAGGTGTCCGAATACTCAGGGCTGTTCGTCATATCTTCTCTGGGACACATATTACATGTTTATAGTTTATAGTTTATACATGTAGTTTATTGATAGACACCAGGCCAATAGGCCCATCGGTTACAACATACAGCACAATTCCTACAAACAATGTGACAGCGGATTGTGACATGCAAAACAGTTTTTATGACATAACAGCATAATACATGTAAAATACATAAAGATATAAAATATGAACATGAAACATTTACTTATTTATAACAAGATTCAAATATTAGCTGTCAACTAATTTGGTTTAATTAACGCATAGCATGCTTGGTAAAACTTTCAGCAGACAACAATTTGAAGTATTTTTCTACACTTTTAATTCTTATGCGCCAAGGAACATTTATAGTAGACGACATTTTTTTTTTTTTTTTAATTTTACAGAAAATAAGACATTTCATGTGAATCGTCTGAAATGTCATGTGAATCGTCTGAAATGTCAAGGCTTATTTTCTAATTCTCTGTGAAAAAAAAATGAAATAAGCTATTTGGCGCTTTGTTAACATGTACACTATCAACAGGATAATAACGAAACATTACGAAAACACGTCTATTCAAATATACAGAAAATTTCACCTACAAAAATTGAAAATTTTCAGATGAAAAACTCTGATATTTTTCATATTTCTGCTCAGAAAATAGATTGAGGGTACTCGTTAGAACCGCCTCGCCGAGGCGGTTCTAATGAGTACCCACAATCTATGTTTTTGAGCAGTAATAAGAAAAATAATGTATACCCATGTAAACCCCAGTTTTACTATATAAAAGTGAGGTTTAAGGGGGTCAAAATTATATAGGTATGTTTTCGTGATGAGCAGTTGCTTTTTCGCCACAGTGTGCAACCATTATTTCGGCCGAGCCATGTATAAAGAGCCCTTTAGCATTTCAGCAAACAGAAAAAAAGAGCAGACCAGTCTGCGCTAATACACTGTCTGGTTTTGTTCTTCATCGTCTACAGCGAGAAAGCAAAGTTCAGGCAGAAAATTTGGTGAAAAGCGAAGACATCGGTAAGACCGCAGGTATGAAAGTAATATGTGAAGACAACCAGGAAATGCGACAGTCGTGAAGCACTGCCTCCCCGAGTCACCAGAAGAAGAACCCAGTAAGCATTCTATATAAATCTATAGCGGGCCGTTATCACCGACGCTAGAACAAAAATATCTGTAACAGAAGAACTGCACTGGAACTGTCAGAAGAAAAAAAAAAAACAAAAAACAAAAAAAAAAAAACAAAAACAAAAACAAAAAAAAAACACACAAAACCTTAACCATGTATGCCAAGCATCCCATAAAGAGTCAGTGGCAAAGAGTGTAGGGTCTAGACTGTTTGCATTAAATAAAGACATTTCTGTAAACCGTGGTAATAATAATAATAATAATAATAATAATAATAATAATAATAATAATAAAACAAAACAAAACAACTAGACACGCCCATTATTGGAAAAGGGCCTGTCCAAAGAGTTGCGGTAGCAGATCCACTCGTGCGACACCCTTAATTCTGACTCAGCTCCAAATTTCAAACATGTTTGGTCCACTATGTGCCTTGCGTATATTCGCATTCCTGTTTACATAGAGACAAGGTTCGTGTAGTTTTTCCTTTTATTTGAAAGTAAAAAAGCCAGTTAATTAGTTTACCTCTTGTATAAACGAACATATAAAACATGAAAATGGCTTCAATTTTCCCAGGAATAACTTTAAACAAATACTGATAAGTTTACAGAAACGTGTGAGAATATTCTATTTGTTGTTATCATCTGTTGTAGACATCGAGCAACCTCATGACAAAACCAATAAAAGGCATGTGCGCCCAGCGAAGACTCAGATCAGCCTGGGCATCCGCCCAGTCTGATCCGAGTCTTCGCTGGGCGCACATGCCACTTTGTTGGTTTTGTCATGAAGTGGCTCGTATCTAATTTAGCTTAATATATTTATCACGCAAAATAGGGCTCATACTAGACTTACTGTTTATTCTTTGTGGGGCCTTGAGGCTGCTCACTTCCGTGAATCAGTGATTTTATCTTGTTTGTCCTATTTGGGGGTGGTTTGGTGAGGCAATGGTGTCGCGTACCTTTACGTCAATAGGGCGTCCAACTGATATTGGCTTACAGTTGGGCAAGACCTGCTATCCTTGCAGCTGATAAAGGTAGAAGGGAATGATTTTATTTTTTTTTTCTGTTTCTTCACTTTAATTCTTTTTCCGCGTTCTCCCCTGCCCCTCTCTTTCATCTCCTCTTCTATCTTTTCCTATTCTCTTCTCCCTTTCCCTGGAAAAGACCAAAATGGGTTGACGTGTCGTTGAACACCTACACAATCAATCTGTCAGTCATGTTTGTCCTATTTGTTCTGGAAGCTATTTTCCTTGTTTTGTAGCCTCGGGGTGGTGGTGGTGGTGGTGGTGGTGGTGGTGTGTGTGTGTGTGTGTGTGTGTGTGTGTGTGGTGCGGAGGGGGGGGGGGGAGGGGGATAGCGGAGGGATGTGCGGGGGTGGAGTTTGTAACTCGAAAAGCTTCAGATGAGGCAGGGATCCACATAATATTTTTCTTACTTCTCACTGATGCACTTCTAATGAATACCCACAACATATGTTTTCATGGAGAGATAAACGAAATATCAGTACTGAGGCGCTTCTAATGAGTACCCACAGCATATGTATTCATGAAGAAATAAGAAAAATATTCATACTTTTTCGGACGGTAAAACTGCCTTATTTGGAGTTATGAATTCATACACCCAGACCAGCGTTTGCATCCACGCAGTGTGATCACAGTCTCCGTTGTTCATCTGATTTATATTCCGTAGAATCTGTTGAGTGAGACGAGAGAGCTAACCCGGTAGGCACACAACGTCGAGACGTTGAATCAACGTTGAATCGACGTTGTTTCAACGTTGTGTGCCCGCTGGATAAGGTTCTGAGCAGAGTGCGCTGATGTGTGGTTTGATATTGGCCATCTTTGCTACACTTCAATGGGAATGACTGATCTAAAAAAGCATCACTTCTCAAAGCTTTCGCACTCTGGGTAAAAATTTCAGCAGGTGACACTTCGAAATATTTTTTCTTATCTTTCCCAGAAAACAAGATTTGACATTTCATGCAAATCGTCTCCACTGGAGACAATTTGCATGAAATGTCAAATCTTGTTTGGCTGGAGACAATTTGCATGAAATGCCAAATCCTGTTTTCTGGATGCAAACTGTCACCACTGGAGACAATTTGGATGAAATGTCAAATTCTGTTTTCTTGGAAAATAAGAAAAAAAAAGGTCATCAATTTGTCGTCTGCTGAATTTACCCAGAGCGTAATAAAGATTATAAGTATATATCGCAATCGACTTCATCAGTTTTAACAAAACATATATTACATATTTGGGAAAAACATTGAAAAAGAGAATGAAATGTAAGCAAACAAAATGTCTACTTAAACTACAAAACTACTAATGAGGGTCTGGATGGCGTTTATTGACTACTGATTAATTGCCTTATTTTTTATTGACTACTGATTAATTGCCTTATTTTTTATTGACTACTGATTAATTGCCTTATTTTTTATTGACTACTGATTAATTGCCTTATCTTTTATTGACTACTGATTAATTGCCTTATTTTTTATTGACTACTAATTAATTGCCTTATTTTTTATTGACTACAAATTTTTGGCCAAAATTCTAGTGACTACTGATTTTTGTGATGTTGAATTTTACGATTAAGCCTACGATACTGATTTTGTGAAAAAAGCTTTATCGATTACTGATTAAAGGGCTTAAATGTTAATGATTAGCGATTTTTGGTCCCCAGTCACTAAGCGTTTTTTTTTTTTTTTTTTTTTTTTTTTTTTTTTTTTAAGAAAATTTAGAATTCTTAAATAAATTCAGAAGTAAAAAATGCATTTAGGTAGTGCATAGCTTTTACGGACACATGGATTTACAGATATGACCATATGCCGTTCATGCAATGTAAAACTCTAGTTAATTTATACACAATAAACACAACGTATATACCAATTAAAAAGAAACAAAACAAAACAAAAAAAAAAAACAAACAAAAAAAAACAACAAAAAAAACAAAAACAAACAAACAAACAAAAAAAAAAAAAAAAACAAAACAAAAAAAAAAAAAACAACAAAAAAAACCAAAACGGTCGAACAACGGTGACGTCGCAAACACAACGCACAGAATGTGTAATGCATTTCCATTACAAAGACGACACAATCAGTTTGTGGAATGGAGTTTGTAGTTAATTATAGCAGAAGTGTTCTTAGACATAGGGCATTTCGAATCTGCGGCGATTTTAGTCATCCTTTTGTTTAAAAGGCGTTTCATTTGTCCCACGTGCTGTTAAGTTTACCACACTTGCCGCAAGAAATGAGATGGGTAACATTTGCAAAATAAGCTGTTTTTTATTTTTTTATTTTTATTATTATTTATTCCTCAACTCTTCTTCTGGCTGTACGGCTAAGATAGAAAGGCTGTTCTTCGTGATGTAACATCATTATGATGCGTAACACACAAAAAGGGCCCTTATGCAGTTTCGGACAACAGAGGACCTGATCAGCCTGCGCCTTCGCGCAGGCTGATCAGGTCCTCCGTTGCCCGCTTACATAATCGATGGATACTGTAGTATATGTCGACGAACAGAGAATGCGCACGCTTATTCGGACCTTCGCTGTTCGCATATGGCATGAGGGCCCTTTTCCCACGTTACGCACCATTTATATTTTTCTATGTTTGTCAGCATAAATTAGTATTAATATTTGGTTCCGCCTATCTTTTTTGTTTTTGGTATGCACGTTATCTTTTTTTTTTTCCTGATCTTACCAAAGTTATTGTCAGATGAAGACTTTAAGCAATTAAATTAAGAAATTGTCATTTAATCCTTTTATTTCGCCTTAACTTTTCCAGTGGATTATAACAACCTTATTAGAGAGCTCATTTCGCAAAATAACAACCTTATTAGAGAGCTCATTTCGCAAAGACAGATCCCCATATTTTTATTAGTATCATTCTAAAGAATCCATTCCAAACACCCTTATGCCCAAGGCTTAGAAATATAAACATTGAATCACAAAGTAGAATATAAATGAAAACAAAGAAGAAAAGTTATAATAAGAGAACAAAAAGTGTCAAACATACTAATATATTGGCCTAGTAGCTAGGCTAACCTTTAAGATACTGGTCTTGGTCGTTTTTCTACAAGATAGGAGGAAAAACCCTCGAAAAGCATTAAATCATTTCCGTTAAAGAGTTAGTTCCCTTGATAATACGACCTGGGCCCAGTTGTTCAAAGCTAACGATGTCGTTAGTTAACGATTCGTTAAAATTTACATCGAGTGATACGCAAATATGCTGAAATTTTTTGCTGAAAAAATGTGAGAAGCTTTTGCAGTGCAAAAGCTACTCACATTTTTTCAGCAAAAAATATTAAATTACTGTATATTTAATCCGCTAAAATAGTTAACGAAATGACCCTTAACGAGCTCGTTAAGCTAACGACGCTTTGAACAACTGGGCCCTGGACTTTTACTACATATCCTATATTTACTTCTTACACGCAACGTTTAGTCCTTGCAGTTACCACAACCTTGTTTCATTATCATTGTAGTTGAGAAGATACATGGACATAATGCTCAAGTATTTCAATCAAACTGCACTGAAATCTTAATGTCGTAAGCTCCCTGACCGAATTGTTTCTGACAGTTCGTTTCATATATATAGTGTACATGTAACATTACGAAAACATGCCTATTCAAATATATACAAAATTTCACCCGCCAAAAACTGAAAATTTTCAGATAAAAACTCTGATATTTTTTATATTTCTGTTCAAAGCGACGAGGCGGCTCTAATGAGTACCCACAATCTATGTTTTTCAACAGAAATATGAAAATAATGTATGCCCTGTAAACTCCAGTTTTTACTATATAAAAGTGGGGTTTAAGGGGGTCAAAATTATAAAGGTATGTTCTCGTGGTGTACAAATAGGGATTTCAGTCAGAAATCAATAACAATTGCAAACAGTGGAGATCCAGATTAGACGGCTCGTTACAAGCCATCTCATCTGGATCTGCACTGTTTGCAAATGTATCTGTATTGGTTTGCAGGGATGAAAAGGTTAAAGAGCTACAAAAAGTACGGCAAAAAACGTAGACTACAATTAACCCAAAAGCTAGGTCTTTGCTCAGAGCACTGTGAAATTGATCCTTTGTTAATCCACTAAAAAATAATCGAAACCAATAAATTAAACGAATCAATACCATTATTTCCTTCTATCAGCACATAATTGACGTCTTTGTGGCCATGACATAGCGCTAATCTTTTTGATCAGTAATGACTTCTAATTAGAAACTTCACTTCGTTCGAATCTGAAGGGTAGTTATTAAAGTACTGTGGTGACTTGTGCGAATAGTTTTCAACAAATAAGTTTTGTTAGACGCATTGTTTGTTGCATTTTCTTAAAACATGGTAAAATATAATTATGTAGCAGGACAATAAAACGAATCTGCATTTTTTAAAAAGAAAATAAAGACTTCAGTCCGCTATAAAACAGATCGTTCGTCTGTCATTACTGACAATGACCAATCCTAATCAGATGTGTGAAGTGTTATTATTTGTTTGTTCTATGATGGCTGATGAGACCAATCTTAGCTCTAAGCTGCCTGTTGAAGATAGTACAAGAGAGGTCTGAGAAAGAAAGCTCTGTTGGTGATGCCTTAGCTCTTGCTTTCCGCTGCACACGTTTCTGCTCTGCTTCGGGGATTCTTTTTGCTTCGTACTCACCAGCACCCCTTCTTAAGAGGCCTCGCCACTTTGTTCGATCCTGTGCAATATGTTCGCACGACTCTGTTGGTATGTTGAAGTCTTTAAGGGAGGCTTTGAGGGTGTCCTTGTATTGCTTCTTCTGACCACCATGGGAGCACCACGGATCTGTATACTTTCAGCTTTGTGTCAAGTCTGATTCCACTTCGATCCCAAATACTTCCACGTAGTCGGCCAAATGCTGCACTAGCTTTGGCAATCCTGGCATTGACTTCATCAGCAATGTGCACAACTCTAGACAATGTGTTTCCAAGATAGGTTAACTTGTCTACCACTTGCAATCGTTGACCTTTCACTGTGATGGTAGGCTCCTTGTAAGGCTTTCCAGGTGCTGGCTGATATACTACCTCAGTCTTTTTGACGCTGATTGTGAGATCATAGCTGTCACATGAATCCAATACTTGATCCACACCTTTTTGCATTTTCTCTTCTGTTGGAGCACCCTTTGCCATGTCATCAGCAAAGAGGAACTCGTCTAGCACCGTTGTTTGCACCTTGGATTTAACTTGCAAACTTCTTAGGTTGACAAGTTTCCCATCAAAGCGATACCTAATAGGTATACCATTGTCAACATCCTGGAACGCATCTGTAAGCATGGCAGAAACATCGTGCTGAACAGTATTGAAGCTAGTACACAGCCTTGCTTAACTCCATTTGTCACAGGGAATGGATAGGAAAACTCGCCATCATTTTGGACCCTTGCAAGCATACCATCGTGGAACTGCCGCACCATTGCTATGAATTTGGCAGGACAGCCAAACTTTGCCAATTTTTTTCCAAAGTCCTACACGACTGACTGTGTCAAATGCTTTGGTCAGGTCGACAAATGTCATGTAGAAGTCCACATTCTGTTCCTGGCATTTCTCTTGAAGCTGTCTTGCTGTAAAGATCATGTATCATGTCTATTGTTCCTCTGTCTTTCCTGAATCCACTCTGGCTTTCTAGTAGAAGCCCTGACTGTTCAGTGTGTTCCTTCTTTCATTAGGACTCTAGCAAGGATCTTCCCAGCAAATGACAATAAAGAGATGCTCGATTATTGTCACACTTGAGGATTCGCTTTCCTTTTGAATAGGTGGATAATTGTTGCATCCTTGAATTCTTGAGGGATGGCTTCTTTTCTCCACATAATGTGAAATAACTCTGCCAGTTTCTCTGCAACTGGAGAACCTCCTGCCTTGTAGATCTCTGCAGGTGTTGCATCTGATCTTGGAGCCTTGCCAAATGACAGGAGTTTTATTGCCTTCATTGTTTCAAAGACGGTTGGAAGCTCATCAAGAAGTTGATTAAATTTCACCTGTGGTAGTCTGTTGATAGCTTCATCATTGATAGATTGGCCAATTAAGGACACCATCAAAGTGTTCAGCCATTCTTTTCAAAATAGCGTCTTTGCCAGTCAGAAGACTAGTCCCATCTGCACTAAGGAGTGGGGTGGTTCCTGAGCTCTGGAGACCATATACTGTCTTTAGTGCATCAAAGAGCTTCTTCATATCCTTTCTATCTGCAAAGGATTGGGTTTCATCAGCCTATTTGCTCAGCCAGGAGTCTTGCATGTCTCTGAGCCTAGTCTGGACTGTCTTACATATGTTTGAACATGCAGTCTTACAAGATACTGAGCTGAGAGGTAAGCATTGTGGTTTTGGTGTTTCTACTTAATGAGTCCCTGGATTTCTTTGTCATTCTCATCAAACCAATCTTGGTGTTTGCGAGATACTGGTCCAAGGGAATTCATTGCTGAAGAGTGAACGGTGTCTCTGAAGACTGTCCAGCTCTCATCTACATCTCCTGAACTGTGTTCCAGTGCATTTAAACGGCTGCAGATATCATTGACGAATGCTTGCCTCTTGCTGTCTTATTTCAGCTTGGGGACATCCAATCTCTTTGGCACTTTAAAGCCTTGTGGTCGTCGTACAGGCTGAATGCGCAGGTTGAGTTTGCTGACAACAAGCCTGTGATCTGTCCAACAATCTGCACCACACACAGACTTTGTCCCTCTGACATCCTGTATCTCCTTCCTTCGCACTATGACATAATCAATGAGATGCCAGTGTTTTGAGCGAGGGCGCATCCATGATGTCTTTCTGCGAGTTGGTAGACGGAAGATTGTGTTGGTGATCAGTAGTTCATGCTCTGCACACTTCCTTCAAAGGAGGAGGTCATTGCTGTTGCACTTCCCTACTCCTTCAGTTCCATTCATTCCGTCCCAGGTTTGGTGGTCTGTGTCCAATCTGGCATAGAAATCCTCGAGGAGGATGAGTTTGTCTCTCCGGGGTGTTGCAGAAATCACAGAATCCAGATCATCATAGAACTTCTTTAACCTCATCTGAGTTGGTCATTGTGGGTGCATAGCCACTTACAAATGTTGCATGCCTCTTGCCAGATAAGGAAAGTCTCAGCGTCATCAGGCGGTCATCTATGCCTTTTGGAAGTCCTGAGAGCTTGCTGACAAGGTGTGACTTGATGGCGAATCCTACTCCTTCTTCACGCCGCTCTTCTTCCTTGCGTCTACTCCAGAAGAAAGTGTAACCAACTTCTTTTAAAAGCCCTTCGTCTGCAAGGCGAGTCTCACTCAGAGCTGCAATCTCAACTTTGTATCGGCCAAGCTCTAACAACTAGAGCTGTTCTTCGCTGAGGTCTGTCAGAACCAGCACTATCTATTACTCACATTCCATGCGCCGATGGTTAAAGGTATCACCTTCATCTTCTGTTTTCTTGTTCGATCGCGGGAGTTTTGAAGCAAGAAATTGTTTAGGGTACCTTTTCTAGACCCTTCCCCATGCTAGACCATATAGAACCAAGCCGCCTGTGTGCAGGTCCGCAACAGCAGCTTCCATTGTTTCCTCACCTGCTGCTTCGCCGCTCGCCCATCACCACAGGGCTTTTGTATGACTTGCATATGTGTGCTTGCTGTGACTGTGTCTTGCTGATTAAGATGACATGCACTGTGAATTGGTTTATAGTGAGGGAGAGGCGCGCAGAGTCAGTCTCACTCTCTCGTCCTGACCTAGCCGGACTTAGAGGCAAGACAGTGTCAGGACAGCTGGAGCTAAGCCTGGATGCATTGGATGACCATGACTTCGGTTGTGTCATGCTCTCCATGTTCCACAACATGCTGATGCATCGCCGTTTGGGCCGTTGAATCGTAGTAATGATTTCCTCAGCCCTAGCTGCCGAAGCAGACTTTACATAACTGAATCAGGCAAATCCGGATATGCAGGTTTTTGTTTGGAGTTGCCAACTCCTAGATGGATTGCCGACCAGGGCTTTAGAGCTCCATCTACCCTAGATATTGCTACACAGATTCAGTTAACAGCTATACAGAAGCAGTAACTTACGTGTCTTGTGTAGCTATATACACTTGAAAACAATCTTTAGCACTTTAAGGGACAATTAAGTTACAACAGCAACAACAACAACAGCAAAAACAAAAGAAGATCTGTTCAAGTGGTCATTCTATATATTCCTTGGCTCTCGTACTTGATTAAAGATTATAAAATTTGCAATCACAGTCTAAAAATTCAAGCAATTTCTGAATATAAACTGCTTTTTCGGAACAGTTAACAAAGATTGCCGGTCGTTATAAAAATAAGCTACCACATGAATGTTATGCGGAAAACTGCATGTAATACAGTCGACACTCGTTATCTCGAATTCCACGGGACTCTCTGAAATACTTCGAGATATCCGTACCTCGACATATCAGATTTGCAAAATTGAGGAAAAACTAATTCGATTAACCACATTAAACAAAAATATGTGTAATTGGACTCTTGAAGTTAGAGATATATTAAAAATATTGTGGATAAGAGGAGAAATTCTTTTCCACAATATTTTTACATGTTATTAGATTTTCATGTTAAGGCAGGGACCAGATTTTCACTTCGAGATAAGCGGTTATTCGAGATAAGTGAGGTCGAGATAACGAGAGTCAACTGTATTATTAACACAGTTATGGTTGATAACTTTGCTTCTCTTTCATTAGACTGTTGGTGTCTGTGGTCGGGTCCATCGTGAGCCAACTTGTGGCTTTCTTTTGCTCTGCCGTCACTATCCCATTGATCTCAGTAGTTTGTTTTATGTCTGGTTTTCTTTTTGTGAACATATATTTGTAATTTTGAGCTGCATTAGAATAAAGGACGAGGTTTCGATCGAATAAAGCTAGTTGCTGCCCCTACCCCTCCCCGCTCATAGTAGTTTATACTACTGTAAGTTCTAAGGCGGACATTCTGATCCAAGATGCTGTAAATCTAGCATTGTAGTCACCCTCTATCCAGTTATCCTCTTTTCTTTCTTTTTGTTCTCATATGATATGTTTTCTTTTTTTTTTTCATGCTGGCTTTGTATTCGTCTTTGTCAATGGCTACTAACATTGCTTTCAGTTTTCTTTCCCTTCGTTCTTTTATTTGTTTGTATTTTTGTCTATAGCTGCTTTAGGGGAATAATGGCGAGCTTTCAATCTAGTAAAACTAATTTAACCTTTTCACCCCTGAGTAACTAAAGTCGACTCTTCCATCTCTGATTTTGGACGCATCCATTTTTTTTAAATAAGGATGTCAGTCAAACTCAAAACCAAAACAGCAAAAAGTGTAGATCCAGATGAGACGGCTCATGATGAGCCGTCTCATCTGGATCTACATTGTTTGTAAAGGAACGTGTTGGTCTATAAGGCTGAAAGAGTTAAGCTCCCAGCAGTTGTTTCGAACGACCCTTCCAAGGCAGTTCCTCTGATGCAGTACGTTTTGTCTACATCTCGGGTATTGACATATAGCCATTGTGTCTTGCCATGGATTTTTCTTTCATCGCTTCTTTCAGCGCCCCGGGAAGGCTGTGCTTCTTGATCGTGGCCTTTTCTTTGTAACTAAACTTATATATATACATATATATATATATACAGTCGACTCTCGTTATCTCGAAGTCCAAGGGACTCGCTGAAATACTTCGATATATCCGTACCTCGACATATCAGATTTGCATGATTTAGGAAAAAATAATTCGCACAACTATATATATATATATAATTGGACTCTCGAAGTTAGAGATATATTGAAAATATTGTGGAAAAAGAGAAGAAATTGCTCGGCAATTTTTCCTCTTTTCAATAATATTTTTTTACCTGTTGTTAGATTTTCATGTTTAGGCAGGGACCAGATTTTTAATTCGAGATAAGCGAGGTCGAGATAACGAGAGTCAACTGTATATATATTTTTCGGTTTCCGCCCCTGTACTTTATCCAATTCCTATTAAAAGCATGTGTTATTGGTATTCATAAGGTATTCACTTTACCTTGCATTTGCGCCGAAAAGGGCCTGTATTGTATTTTCGGCAAAGACAGCATAACGCATGCTTCTTTTGGTAGTTTCTTCGATAAATGAGCTGACACATGAAAAAATGGACTATGGTTTTCGGTTTGGTTTGTAGTTCTTCAAATGCGCATGCGCAGTCCCCTATTGAAGCTACAGTCATACGTTTTGCCTAAAGCTTCCCCAAGGTCTCTACTACATGTCTGCGAATAGCAAGGTTCTGGCGAGCTGCGCTTATGTGCAGGTTCGCTTGAGCCTTTTCTAGTCGCCTGTGTAATAAGCAGCTTTTTCTCACGCGCTTGCTCAAATATGAATTGTCATTTTTTAACATTTTATCTTATTTTTCTCCGGAAACAGGTTTATCATTTCTCGCCAATTATCTCCTTAGTTAGATTTTTCCCCCTATATTTCCAGAAAACAGGCTTCGACATTTTACGCAAGTTGTCCCCTTAGGAGACAACTTGTAGGAAATATTAAAGCCAGTTTTCTAGGAAATATAAGAACAATATTTCAAAATGTCGTAAGGCGGTTTTAACGAGTAACCACAATCTATGCTTTTAGCAGAAATGTGAAAAATATCAGAATTTTTATCTGAAAACTTTCAGCTTTTGGTGGTGAAATTTTCCATATATTTGAAAAAGCGTGTTTTCGCAATGCAATGTAACATATCTCGCCATATAATACTTCGTAAAATTCAACAACCTTAAATATTAATTGTGGAAAAAATATGAAAGTAGACTGTTAGGAGTATTGTAAACCGAAAAGCAAAAACACTTTTTGCTCACACAATCACACATTTTGTCACATGTTAGTTAATGTGTCGTTCATGGCTTAAAGCATGAGTTTTAACTTATCCAACTTTGGCTGAGAAAGTATTGCTTTTAGCAACCTCAGAAGAAACAGTAGGTAGTGGCCCAGCTAGCATTCTTTATAAATCTATAGCGGGCCGTTATCGGCCCGTCAGATACCCTGACGGGCCGATAACGGTCCGCTATAGATTTATAAAGAATGCTTACTGGGGGAATGGCAACTGCCATCCAAAATAACACTATTATAGGAGTCGCGACGTTCTGACATGACGTGCGCCCAGCGAAGATTCAGATCAGCCTGCGAATTTGCGCAGTCTAATTCGAATCTTCACTGGGAGTATTTTGGATTACATAGGATGCATAGTAGCTTCATGCGGACAACAAAGACTCTGATGAGACTGCGCCGGCGGATAAACAGGCTGATATGAGTCTTCGTTTAAGGAACGGTTAATTACGCAATGGCTCACTATCAGTGTTTTGTATCCGTATACTGTTTCTTACGTCTTGTACCATTTTTACCACAAATAGTCTTCGGTCGAACCTCAATGGCTCAAACATCTTTGGGACAATGGAATTTTGTTCTGGATATGGGTAGTTCGAGCCACTGAGAGTTAGGAGACAAATGAGAATAATGCATTAGTGTCTTTTCGATCTAATATAAAATGGTGGCATATTGAGTGTACTCATTGGAATCGCCTCAACATAAATTTTCTTGATAAGATATGAAAAATTCCCTAACTGTTCAGAAATATTTGTTTTCTTGAGCTGTCGGAAGAAATTTCCCAGAGACACAGAAACAAGCTCGAATTAGCCACGGTAAACGAGTCATCGATGTTTGAGTCATTGAGGTTTTATTGTAAATACAAGAACCGTCAAAAAACATACCTTCTGAAATATGCGCTCAACGAATGCTCGAATCAGCATGCGCATGCGCTCAGTCTGATCAGAGCATTCATTGTTCGCATGAAGAAACTTTGCGTCCTTGGCAATACAAAAGGCACCGATGGAAGATTCTGATCAGATTGTGCAAATGCCCAGACTGATCTGAATCTTCGGTTGGGCCATATGGCCCCCTTTTTCAGCGCTGCCAGGTATATGATTGGTTCCCTTTTTTTTTCAACAAAAAATATATGACTGACCCTATTTTTCTTGATTTGTAAGTGAAAGGCCCCACTTTTCTGATATCCTGGTAAATGCGTATATTTTTTCGCTCAGAGATTTGTCGAGGCTGCGTGTTATCTTGGTATTCAATTTGACTGCTTTATTTGTCTAACTACCAGCAATTAATAGGTATAAAGTCAAAGGGCAGTATATAATGGGTCAACATTTGGGACGATCAAGTATATGAATGGGTCTGTTTTTTCAAAGGCCAGGTATATGAATGGGGTAGGTTTCGAAATACTGGCTCGCACTGGCTCGCACACCCCGTACCATATTTACCCCCAAGTTACAGCCACAAGTTAGCAACAATAAATGTATCTGAGATTAATATGTAACGTAACAAACTTGAATTTCGATTCCAATTTGATTAAAATAAGATGAAAAATACATTACGAAAACACGCCAATTCAAATATATAGAAACTTTCATCTCCAAAACCTGAAAACTTTCAAATGAATAACATTTTATTTTTCATATTTCTGCTCAAAACATAGATTGTTGGTACTCGTCAGAACCGCCTCGGCGAGACGGTTTTAACGGGTACCCTAACTCTATGTTTTTGAGCTAAAATAAAAAAAAAATAATGCATAGCCCTGTAAACCCCAGTTTTACTATAAAAGTGGGAATTCAGGGCGTCAAAATTATACAGGCATGTTTTCGTGAAGGGAAAGTTTCAAAACGGTTAATGGGCACCACCATTTTGACGTCATCAAAGCCTTAATTAAATATGCAAAATTTAAATAAATAATACTTGCAACAATATTCAATCTCTGTATTAGTTTATATGGCTTTTTCCTTTTGCATTTCTGGGTTGCCTTAAGAAAGCATTATTTTCTATCAGAAGGAAGATTTTATTTAATATTTGCACCTCATGAAATAATAATTGATTTGAAATCTTTAAACGTCTCTTTAGCTTTCTTAGTTTTTATCCGATTTTGATCAAATATACATCAAAATACATCAAATCATTCATCTCAGATACATTCTTCATCAACCCTGTGTTTACCTTTACATTAGTATTTCCAAAATTGTATACTGATTACTTTGATACGGTAAACAAACCATTATTACTCGTGTCTAAAATAATAATGAAAGCCATATCACCCTAGTCAGGTTCTGCACTTATTACCATGTAGCTAGCATTATCTCATTACGAAAACATGCCTACTCAAATATACTGAAAATTTTACCACAAAAAATGAACATTTTAAGATGAAAAAAAATCTGATGTTTTTTATATGTTTCTGCTCAAAACATAGATTGTGGGTACTTGTTAGAACCGCCTCGACGTGGCGGTTCTAACGAGTACCCACAAGCTATGTTTTGATCAGAAATAAGAAAAATAATGTATACCTCTGTAAAACCCAGTTTTACTATACAGAGGTGAGGTTTAAGGGGGTCAAAACTATATAGGTATGTTTTCGTGATGTATACGTATCCACTGTTAGTCAAGTGAACTTTAAACAAGTTTTTTTTAATTAGTAGGCTATGTTGAACCGTAAATTTCTCATTTCGTAAATTTCACACCCTTAAGAAGAACTGGTACCAATATGTCACATTTGCCAAATGCGAAATTTACGTATGATCAATTTCAATAAATTTTGGGGTCTAAAATTTGTGCTCAAATTTCTCATGTTGATAATTTCGGACGTGTGAAGAATTGGTAAGTATTCATCACACCTGTGAAGAACTGGTGTGACTTTTTCTCGGATGTGAAGAATTGGTACCAATTCCTCACACATGTGAAGAATTGGTACCAATTCCTCACACATGTGAATAATTCGTTGATAATTTCTGACGTGTAAAGAACTGGTAAGTATTCGTCACACCTGTGACCTGTGTTTTTTTGGGGTGTGAAGAATTGGTACCAATTACTCTTACATGTGTGAAGAATTGGTATCAATTCCTCTTACATGTGAAGAATTGGTACCAATTACTCTTACATGTGAAAAATTGGTACCAATTCTCTTACCATGTGAAGAATTCATGAAAATATTGCTACGACCAATCATCCTCTTCCGCTGATTCCAGTAGAGCAGTTGTCAGCTGATGGAGAAAGAATCTTCACTAAGTACTGGTTAAATGCCTCCGGGAGGCTTGTCCAGGAACAGTGTGGTTAGATCAACTGATCGTCAATAGCCTTAGCTGTTGATCGTAGACGTCAAACACTAAATCAGACAAACAAACAAAGCAAAAATAATAATAATAATAATAATAATAACAAATGCGCTGAATAGCTCTGTAACCATTCAGAAGAACCAGCGCATTTATTTTTCGTTGCACCGATTGAAGAATATACCAAGTTTCTAAATCAGAAGTTAAAAAAAAATATATGGAAGGCTCAGGGAGTGTCACAATAAAACAACGCAGCCTGTCCGAAGCACCAAGAGGAAGAGGAAACCCCTCCGAACAGAAACCACATAATTACAAATAAACATCAGTAGAAAAATTAGCTCTTGCTAAGACTTGTTTTTATCATTACACAGGCTGGCGGGGTCTAGTCGGAAACACCGTGGACAGGTTTTCTCGCAACTCGGCTCATCTTAAGCATTCAAACTCTTGTCCCAGAAGTTCCAACAGTAAAACATTGGAATTTCCTCCCATGATTATAAAATTATGGTATGCGTGTGAAGAATTGGAATCGGATGCAAAATGCAGCAGCTTTGGGGGGTATTTTATCGATGTGAGGAATATTCATGATTGCTACATGAAATTTGACTACGTGCGTATTTCTCTCACACGTGAGAAATATTGGTATGAAATCCGTGACGTATTGGTACAAGTTCTTCACGCGCTGTGAGGAACTGGTACCATTTCTTCACGGCGTGAAATTTACGAAGTGTGAAATTTACAGTTCAACAAGGCTATGTTCTATGATTGTGGCTCTTCACTCAAGAATATAACCGCAACTTCCAAGAAATTTTCTGAAATCTGACTGCTCCATGTGATTATTTTTTTTAACTGTATCTGTATTACCTTCTAATTGTTTCCTGCAGTAAAATTATTGGTGAAGACAGTTTACAGTTTATAAGTAAAGTACATTTCAAATGTGAGAAGATCATTTATACCAATTGATAAAACTGATAACCAATGGTAAGTTCTTCATTCCAAAAAAGAGGGATTTTGGTTTTAGACTTTCTGTCTGGGCAGTATATACAATGTTTATGTTACATTTGAAGTGTTTGAGGGAGGAAGTGGAAACATTGTCAGCTATGCTATAGAGAGTTGTTTTGATAAAGATTAATAACGCGATAAGCCAAAGCAGCTGGCTGAACAAATTTTGTTCAAATCCATGGCGTTGTAGGATAGACTGTCTTCAAACTTATTCAAATTTTCAAACTTATTTTTCGAGAGAAACATTCAGACACATAATGTTTTCCAAACGATTATAAAGGGGAGAAAACTGAAATACCCACTGGTGAGAGAAAGGAATTTTACCAACTCTGTCTCTGTAGAAAGTCTAAAAATAGAAGAAAAGTGGTCTACTCTTAAAGGAAAGAAGTTGATCCCTTGGGAACAAATTCTTTTTCTTTTAGAGTGAATCTCTTTTCAGAAGGGAGGCAAATTATATTGTCGGAGTTATCTCCCTTATAAGAGGGGGGGGGGGGGAGGGGGGAGGGAGGGCAATGATATTGACAGTTATCTCCCCCGAGAGTATAATATCCACGCCACCTAAACTCGCATGCGAGTGCTAAGGAATTTACGACCGTAAGATAAGACCGCGCCAAAGAATAATCTCCACTGATTAAACAAGTGAATTCCGACACGTCTATCGTGCATGTTAAAACATGAATGAATTGCAAATGAAACATTCCGTAAAATGTTAACGAACTGTGCCATTCTGTGATAACATTGTTTAAGGCAATATGAATAACCCATTTATGCCCAGCGTCCCATAAATAGACATTGGCAAACAGTGTAGACCCAGATCAGACGCCGCGTTCTGCGGCGCCTGATCTGGGTCTACACTGTTTGCATTTGGGACAGGAATTGCTATAAAGCAGGGTAACAATGAAAACAAACCCGACACTCCTTCTATTGGAAATGAACCGCTCCAAATAGCTAATATAGAAGAGTCTACTCGACATAAATGGGTTAACTTAGTATATCTTCTGCAATTTGTTACAAGGGAGCCAACTTTTGTGATTTTCTAGTTTCTTTCTTGCACGCAAGCTTCTTCTAGAAAGGTGTCTGCTCTAACAGGAAAGGATTTGCTTCCCCTATAGGTAACTATAAAAGGAAACAATTTGCTCCCCTTGGCTCCCGCGGGGAGCAAATTGTTTCCCTTTAAAGTCCACTTGCCCCCTTTAGGATACTGTAAATGGAATGAGTTTGCTCCCTTTGGTTGCTCCCAAGGGGAGCAAATTGTTCTTTTTCTGGGTCGATTGTTTACAATATAGCTAAAGTATACCTACACTAAGAGGGACTTCGGCTGGAACTATGGTAGCTACCTTTGTAACCAAAATTACAGCCGAACACCTATGGTAGCTACCAAAATGACGCCATCGGTCTACCATAGTTCAACCCACCTCTGGGCTAGAGTTTCTAAGGTACGGAAGAGTAGTCAAGATGGCGGTTGTGGCTGAAACGCAAGATCTGCGAATGTACAAGTCACAGATGTCTCTTCAAAGTGTTTAGTAATGAGAAACCTGATTCTTTTTATGTTTTGGTTATAACAGAATGTTTAGATAGACAATGGTTTAAATACTGGGTTTTATTCAATGCTACTTTTTTCAGTGCATGTCTAGTTCTAAGCCTGAAATGTCATTTTCATGGTAACTATATAACTGACAAAAAGCTGCAAAAGACTTTTGTCAATATCAATATATGATACTTTTGTTTCAACGAAGGCCCTGTGACCTATTTAGAGTTATGTTGTCATGACAGTCTACTAAAGTAGCAACCATAGATGTTCCTCTGATAATTCTAGTGCGCATGTCATTGGTAGCTACCATAGTACCTACTTTAGTACGAGTCGAAGTCGGCCTTAAATTTCCAAAAGGTTGTTGTCCACGTGATTATCATTGGCCAATGAAATCAAGCCGCGCGTTTGTACGAAATCCAGGTAACGGTTATTTATAGCAGCGCTATTCTTGTCACTGCGAAGTCAGTGTGCCGTCTAAAGAGGGTTATCTGTAAAACCTGGACTGGGACATTGGCAAACAGTGCAAACTCAGATCATACGCAACAGAACGCGGCGTCTGATTAGGGTCTGCACTGTTTGCTTCATTTACAGGAAGTTAAAGGTTAAACAAAACAGTCTTAAGTCCCCGTTCAGGGCCATTTTTCAAGCCTACACTCAGAGACAATCGACCCACCAGTAATGTCATTGCTTTGATTATTGTACCCCATGGGTAGCAAGTTGGGCAAATTGTTTCCTTTCAGAGAAGATCCCAAGATCCAACAGTTATCTTCCCTGGAAAAGTATCATTTCCCCTTAAAAACTACGCAATCATTTGTGTCCTGTCATGAAAAAAGGGCGCTTATCACGTGTGCGGAAAACGAAAGCTCAGATCAGCCTGCATATCATTGCGGTCATGTCAGGGCCTTCGCTGCACGCTTGCAGAATCAATAGGCACTTCGAATATGAAGCAGAACAGCTAAAGATATGATCTGACCGTGGGTGCGCGTGCTGGGCTGTGTCTTTGGTAGTAACGTGATGGCTTTTTCTAATGTCTGCGTATACTTATGCTTATCTCTAGGATTCTGATGCGGAGTGCCGGTACAGATGCACTTTCTATATGATGCCAGTTAACAATCAAGTTGCGTTTTCATTCAGTGGATGCTTAATGATACCCTTGGTTTCACTTAATTGATCTATCAAGCTGCTGGTTAAATTCTTCAGTGGTCTGCTGATTTTACTGCAATTTATGTGGTACGCCTGCGCCTTTTGAAAGGCGGTTAACCTATCTAAAAACACGGACGTCCTACTTTCTCTGTTTTGAATTTGAATATGTATATCGCTTTAAAATTTCAAACTACACAAAAGAAAGGAAAATAATGTTTTGAATTTATCTTTGTTTCTTCAAAGGCATTACTCTGGGCATTTATGGGTTTTGTTTGAAAATTGCATGAATTTCTATCAGAAAAAAAAATTAATTAAGTATTTTGAAATTTCAAAATGACCGCGCCTTAAATAACCGTTTTGATATCTTTAAACGTCTTTAACTTCATTATTTTTTTATCTGAGTTTGATCAAATTCATATCTATCTAAGATGCATTCTTCACTTACTTGCCTTTTCCTTTTAATATTGCATTTTCTTATGGCTGTATGTTTCAGTCCTCATCACGAAAACATGCCTATATAATATTGAACCCATTAAACCCCACTTTTATATAGTAAAACTGGGGTTTACAGAGGTGTACATTATTTTTCTTATTTTTGCTCAAAACAGAGATTGTTGGTACTTGTAAGAACCTCCTCACCGAGGCGGTTCTAACGAGTACCCACAATCTATGTTTTGAGCAGAAATATGAAAAATATCATAGTTTTTTTATCTGAAAATTTTCATTTTTTGGAGGTGAAATTTTCTATATATTTGAAGAGGATCAACAAAGAAGAGATGCAATGAAGTGCAACACTTTGCATGCTTCCGAGCTCGTTGTTGAGCGGAATTCTAACTCCAAAATAAAAAAAAAAAAAAAAAAAAAAGAAAACAAACTATTTAGCTCATTGATTCCAAAGGGCACCATTACGAAAACACGCCTATTCAAATATATTGAAAATTTCACCACCAAAAATTGAAAATTTTCAAATAAAAAAACTGATATTTTTTTTATATTCCTGCTCAAAACATAGATTGTGGATACTCGTTAGAACCGCCTCACCGATGCGTATCTAACGAGTACCCACAATCTATGTCTTTGGGCAGAAATAAGAAAAATAATGTATAGTCCTGAAACCCCTGTTTTACTATATAAAAGTGGGGTTGAAGGGGTTTAAGGGGGACAAAATTATATAGGCATGTTATCGTGGTGAGAAAATCTGCGGTAACACTCAAATGAAGCCACGGGGGACGTTTTACAGTCACCACATTGCTGCAGTGAAAAGAAGTAAGTTCTGAAAGACGGAATCAAGATAAGTCTGCAAGTTATTTTGTACAGTTAACTGTTGTTATCTCAAACACTGATATTTCAAACCATCGTTTAAATCAAAATTAATCAAGGAAAGTATTGTTTTTAGCTCACCTTAGCCTTCGGCTTAGGATGAGCTATTGTCATCACTCCCCGTCCATCCGTCCCCCCGTTCACTCCTTTGAACGACTTATCCTCTGAAACCCCTTGGCCAGTTTTCTTCAAACTTTATATAGAGCCCTCTGTTAAAGGGTGATTGAAAATTTGTACAAATGGTCATGATTCGTTAAGCAAGATTGCCGCAATGCCCAAATATGGTAAAAACACTTAAAAATCTTCTTCCCCAGAACCAAGAAAGCTTGAGGCTGAATCTTGGTATTGATGACTCAAGGTCTACTAAGTGTGTTCAAATGATGACACTTACTTGACCCTTGACCTTTTTACGACAAAGCAAAATTTGCATCCCTATGCATCTGTATGGAAAACTATTGAAAATCATTTTCTCAAAATGTATTAAAGACTAATGGCTGAAACTTACAATTTATGATGAAAGTAGCAAACCCTTTTTAGTAACAATCAACATTTTGCCACCCTGGGGTTTATCTGCTCTTGCTCCTGGATTATATACATGTACAGAACCCGACGCGTATTCTTTAAACGTCTTCTCTGAAACCGTTTGACCAATTCTCACATGGGGCCTTCTGTCGAAGGGATATTTACAATTAATTTAAATTCTTCTGCGCTATTGAACAAGATGGCCTCCGTGCCCATATATGGTAAAACACTTAAAATATTTCTTCTCCAGAACCAAGAAAGCTTTGAGGCTGAATCTTGGTATATTGCATAAGCGACGCAAGGTCTACCAAGTTCCTTCAATGATAATCTTAGGGTGACCTTTGATCTTTTTACGGCACGGACAAATTACTGTCCAAGTTGCTATGACAATTCTAGAATAATTTTGCATGGCATCTGCAGAAATGCAGTGGCTGATTTACTCTACTCAGGTGAGCGAGTCGTCGCCTATGGGCCTCTTGTTTATCTTGCAGTTCTGCTATCTCAATCCAGATTTTCTGGTACCTTCGACTTTGAGATAATGAGAGTTAACTGTATTTTAATACTTAACAAACCAGGTTGCCATTAAATATTGACTTGCTCCGGGTGTACCGATAGCAGCTAATACCACTTTTGGAGTTTACCTTATGATTCGGCCGGGGATCGAGCCCACAACCTCCCGGTCACAAAGCGGACGCTCTACCAATTGAGTCACTGTGACGGTTTTCACTTCGAGAAACGATATCTCAGCATACAAGTGCAATGAACAGATTCTAAAAGGAATGACCTTTGAATACCCAGTAAACACAACGTCGCAACAACGTCGTTACAACGTCGCTGGAACGTCACGACGTTGCAGCGACGTTGAAACGACGTTGTTGGGACGTTGTATGTTTGCTGGGTACATGCTATGAAATCTCGGAAGGAGACTAGATATATGTGATTAATTTTTCGTCATTTTTTTACAAGGGAAAAAACTTTTGTGCCTGTTTGCTTTGCTACACACCAAGGTCCTTTTGAAAAGAGACCTACTCTATAGCGTATGCAGCCTCGCAAACTACAGTGTTGCATATGAAGAGACTCAGTCAAACCGAGTCTCCTATTTTCGCGATTTTGTATGTTCTTTGTTTCCAAAGGAAATCCTTTTCGACTTTTATTCTACTCTAAAGGTAAAGAATTTGCCTCCTCTGGGAGGAATTATTTTCCCTTTTAGAGTAGACCCCTTTTCAGAAGGGAGACAAAATGTGGACAGTTGCGCCTGAAAGCATATCTGTTCCCCTTAAATCAGATGTTAATAGAATGCTGATGAATTCAGCTTTATAAATTCTTTTTAGATTTAAAAAAATACCCAGTAAACACAGTTTTAACAGCTGAAACACGTTTTAATATCAAAGAAAATCCATGATAACCTTCTGTTGGTATATGCAAATAAAATCGGTTGCTTGGAGCGACATAATAAGGAAAAGTAGACTCCACAGGTAATCTCAGAAATTTAGGTAAGATATTTTGTCGTTAATCAAAAGTGACATTTAGGAAATTATTGTAGTATTAATGCATATAATAGACTTTTCTTAAGACTTCTGAAATAGATGAAATGCGAAGCGTGAGCGGAATATTCAATAGTAAGGTCACCGCTGAGCAATATTTGAGGCTTAACGTCAGAAAGATTACCTTCGGACACGTGCGCCCAGCGAAGATTCAGATCAGCCTGCGCATTTGCGCAGGCTGATCAGAATCTTCACTGGGTGCATTTTGGATAGCCAAGGATGCAAAGTTTCTTCCTGTGGACAACGAAGACTCTGATCAGACTGTCAGGATGTGCAGGCTGATTTGAGTACTCGTTGGGCGCATATTTCAGAAGGTACTTTTTCACACGTTGTGGCTCATTTCTTTGGTATATGATAATAATAACCTTATAATCAGGGTAAGTATCAGAAAATTGTGATGGCCTTTAATCCTATCCCAAAAATATTTTACGAACTGCGTGATTGTTGCATCAAGCCCTTCATTGGGTTGCAGAATTGTTTAAACTGATATACAGGCAGTTTATTTCAGCTTATCCAGCTAGCATTCTTTATAAATCTATAGCGGGCCGTTATCGGCCCGTCAGCTACCCTGACGGGCCAATAACGGCCCGCTATAGATTTATAAAGAATGCTTACTGGGCTAAGACTGTCTGATATGAATGTGCAGCTTCCTTAAGCACAGACTCCCAGCGATCAAACCAATGCCATATTTATTCAAATAATTCGGACACCTTCTTTCTTTAGTTGTCTTAAAATGTGACCAAAAATATGCTAAGATACACAGGAAATGCCATAACTACGGTGAACAGCCTTTCCATGGCATCAAAAGAAGAGGTGATGAACAAATGATGACAAAACAAACGCCACATTTGAAACAACCAACGTATAAACAAAAAAGAACTGCAACAAAGAAACCACCTTGGAACACTCGGCAAGAAAATTGTGTGTGTGCGTGCGTGTGTGCGCGCGCGTGTGTGTATGCGTCGGGGTAGATTGGCGGGAGTGTGAGGCGGTGGCTTATACCAGTTTTAATCGTGCGAAACATGGCCTTCAATTCTGTTGCAGCTCCAAATTACAAATATATGTTCGGTCAGCAAAGGGAACCTCTACCTCAGTGAAATATCACAGCGAAACACATATAGTTACACACTGTGATGAAACAAAACAAATGGCTTAATAGTGATCTGTAGCCAGAACACAAGAAAACCACAAACAGGTCCACGATTGGCCCGCCCACCTACAGACATTGATAGTCAGGCACCGACCATCTGAAACAGATTGAGGAAGGAGCCGTCATTTAGTTCATTCAACTGCCAGTCGATTTGTCTGAGAACTACTGGATCAGTGAACAATGACTGATTTGTGGCTACATTGTTTAGACCTGTCTATCAAAATACTTAGGATAAATACGATAAATCGAATTCAAGCCAACGCATGACCAAACTTACAAAATTCCATGTGTGCCCAGTGAAGACTCAGATCAGCCTGGGCATCCGCCCAGTCTGATCAGTCTTCGCTGTGCGCTCAATGGGTAGTTAAGGACTCAAAGCTGTCTTCATGTGAACAGCGAAGACTGATCAGACTGGGCGGATTCCCATACATGCATATTAAATAGTTCAAATTGTTTTGCCTTTTTCTGAAGTGTTTTGTGAGCTTTGATGCCAGAATTGGTCAAATGTATAATTCAGCAATTCTGCAGTAGGTATTATTGTTTATTATTATTGTTTATTTTGGTTGGTTGCTTTGAATATGAAAATAGAAAACACTTATCCAACAGTTTTAAGACACCTGAACAGTTGTTAAACGCTTTTCTTCAAATATGATAAAGCGTTATGGTGGTAAAATATTAGGGTAAATACAACAATAAAGTTATCAAACGCTAGGCCCCGAGTTTATAAAACTTTTTTCATACTTAATTCAGCTGAGCATGAAATTTTCTCTGCTTATAAATATGAAAATGCCAATGATAGGTGGCATTTTCATATTAATTATCATAGAAATTTTCATGGCAAGAAAGAATTTGCACTTGTTTGTAATTTGAGATTTATTAACAGGACAAATTTCGTGCTCAGCTGAGTCGAGTATGAAAAGAGTTTATATCCTCGGGGCTAAATGAATTAGAAGTTGTTACAGCGTGTACCCAGCAAACATACATACAACGTCCCAACAACGTCGTTACAACATCGCTGCAACGTCGTGACGTTGCAGCGACGTTGTAACGACGTTGTTGTGACGTTGTGTGTTTGCTGGGTAGATATAGAATACGTACATATCCTTTTCAAGACTTTTGGGTAGAAGGAACTGATTGCTTTACTTTTTTGGGGGGGTGTGGCATGTGTGGTGTCTGTCTGTCATGCTTCATTTGCTCTTCCTTTTGGCGTCATTGCTAGCTGGCTCCATACTACATGTATATATGTATCTTTCAGCAAGGAGTAAGGCATTGCGCTTGCGTGTTACAGACCTATAAGACGACTCGTGACCTATGAATGATGGTTATGGTCGTATTAATACTGATATCTGTAACAGTTTGAATTATCTGTTTGTAACACCTGTGTTTGACCAGTGGACAATAACATGGCTCCGCCCATGTCAAAGTTCAAAAGCTTAGCGGTTTGACACGGCATCAAAAGGCAATTAAGTAAACAATTTCGCTTGTCCAATTTTATGATCTTCTTCTTAAGGTAATTTGAAGGTTGAAGCCCCAATGTCCCCTAACCCCTTTAAATTCGAATTTAATGGACGAAACATGTGTAAGGAGGGAGGGGATGATAATTAACCATTACCATTCTCTTGGTTAATTCAGCAGACGACACATTGATTATATTTTTCTTATTTGTCCCAGAAAGAGGATTTGACATTTCATGCAAGTTGTCTCCATTCGAGACAATCTGCATAAAATGGCAAAACGTGTTTCCTTGGGAAAATAAGAAAAAAAATTCAATTTGACGTCTGCTGAAAATTTTACCCAGAGTGCTAAGCGTTAGTCGTGCTCTTCATTACATTTGCTCAGCTGTGTTTACATTGGGGGATAGCGTTGCCGTATTATAAAAATGTCCTCAAACCATGTCATGAAACAAACAGACATGTTTGTTTGCTGAAATGTAATGTTTTTTTTTTTTTATAATATTTTAAGAGGAATGCATACACTTTTAAGGACGACAACTCTATCAAAATTGTTTTGCCCCCCTTCTGAAATGGGTCTACTCTAAAAGGAAAGAATTTGCTCCCTATGGGAGCAAATTCTTTCTTTTTAAAGTAGACCTCTTTTCAGAAGGCACTTCCTGTGCAGCAAAGCAAACAGGAAGTCACAAATTTTATCTCCGTTTGAAGAAATGACGGAAATATCTGCCATTTGTATCCAATCCCATTAATAAGAAGAGGATGTGCATATTCATGTAAACAAGACATATTATAAGGCATTTGTATGACAAATGATTTTTTAAACATGCAGTATTTGGAAATGATTAAAATGAAAAATTTAAATTTGATGCCTGGCCCTCCAAACTTTATGATTAACTGATGTATTTCTGACGTGTCTTGAGTTCAGGGCCCGTGGTTATAAAACTCTTTTTCATGCTCAACTCAGCTGAGCATGAAATTTGTCCTGCTAATAGATCTCAAATTACTAACAATTGCATAATCTTTCTTGCTAAACCCTGCTGTGCATGAAATTTTCTCTGATAATAAATATGAAAATGCCAACAGCTAAGCATGAAATTTTCTCTGCTAATAAATATGAAAATGCCAACAATTGTTGGCATTTTCATATTTATTAACAGAGAAAAGGTTATGCTCAGCTAAGTTGAATATGATAAAAGTTTTGTAACCTTTGGGGCCAGGCCTTAGATATGCTTTGTTTCATCACAGTACAGTAAAACCTCAATGGCTCGAACATCTTTGGGAACAAGGAAATTTATTCGAGACATGGATAGTTCGGGCCACTGAGGGTTAATCATAACACCAGGTCAGGAAGCAAATAGCGATAATTAAGGGTAACCCTTTCGATTTTTACACAATAATTGTATGTTGAGTGTACTCATTAGAATCGCCTCGATGAGGAAATTACCCTAAATATTTGTTTTCTTGAGTTTTTGGGAAAATTTCTTAAGGACTCCAAAACGAGTTCGAATCATCCAAGGTTAACGAGCCATCGGTGTTCGAGTGATCGAGGTTTTACTGTATTTGTGATAATATATGTGTGTTCACTGTGACGTTTCACAGATGAGTAGAGGACCCATATGTGGACCAAACATATATTTGTAAACTGGAGCTCTATCAGAATTCAGGGTGAGGTTGCTCGCGAATAAACATTACGAAAACACGCCTATTCAAATATATAGAAAATTTCACCTCCAAAAACTGAAAAATTTTCGGATAAAAAACTCTGATATTTTTCATATTTCTGCTCAAAACATAGATTGTCGGCGAGGCGGTTCTAACGAGTACCCACAATCTATGTTTTTGAGCAGAAATAAGAAAAATAATGTATACCCCTGTAAACCCCAGTTTTACTATATAAAAGTGGGGTTTAAGGGGGTCAGTATTATGTAGGCATGTTTTCGTGATGACTGGTTTAAACCTCCCAGTAGTTTCTATTGACCGTTCCTTCTTTGTGCGTCTGTGTGTGACGTTTGTTCTATCATTGTTTGGTCCTCATTTCGTCTTCTTTGGTGCCTCAGAGAGGCTGTGCTTTCGTGATTATGGCATTTCCTCAGTAGCTTTACTTGTAATTTTGCTTCTGGAGCTCTGTGCCCAGCCGTTCAAAACAAACGATGTCGTTTTTTTTTTGTTTTTTTTTTTAACACATCGTTAAAACTTTGCTCATTAAATATTGCATATACGCTAAAATATTTGCTGAAAAATGTGAATAGCTTTTGCTTTTGCAAAAAGCAAAAGCTACTCACATTTTTTCAGCAAATATACCTGTGAATTAGATATTGTACTTACTGGAACAGTTGATATTTTGACCACTTACGGGCTCGTTAAACTAAAGATGCTTTGGAAAACTTGGCCCTATTGTAAAAATAAAATCAGAACTTTATTTGGCGATTTTTGGATACCCAAGGATGCTAAAATTTCTTCACGCAGACGATGAAGATTCTGATTAGACTGCGCGGATGCGCAGGCTGATTTGAGTCATTGTTGGACGAATATGTTTGAAAGTGCGTTTTCTCAGGTTGTACCTTATTTCTGTTCTGTGAAAAACAGGCCCAGAAGTTATAAAACATTTTTATGCTCAACTCAGCTGAGCATGATTTTTTCTCTGACAATAGATATGAAAATACGAACACCAGTTGGCATTTCATGTTTATTAGCAGAGAATTTTTCATGCTCAGCTATGTGTAGCAAAAAAGAATTTGCAATTATTTGTAATTGGAGATTTATTAGCAGGACAAAATTCACGTTCAGCTGAGTTGAGCATGAAAAAGTTTTATAACATCGGGGCCTGTTCTGCTGAACTTGAGACTTCGAATACCGTGTGCAGTGTCGCATAACCTACAACTGCACATCTAATCGGATTTAATCAAACCGAAGCTGCTACCTGATTCTGGAAGCCGGATGGTGGTTGAGTGGCTAATGCTCCTGACTTCGGATCACGAGGTCCCGGGTTCCCGTTCAGCTCATGGTTGTACGGCGCTTCTTTGCACAGAGCCTTTCATTGTCACTCTTTCATCTTCTCGGTGTGACTTTATCGAGACAATGTCTTGATATTCCAAGGTGGTTCCTTTGTGACAGCTCTTCTTTGAGCGTTGGTTATTTCATATTTGGCGTTTGTTTTGTCACTACAGTGAACCCTCTTTATACCGACACTCGATACAACGACAAATTCGTTATAATGTTAATTTGACTGACACGAAACTTTCGTTCAAGAGTTACAATTATTATAAGTTATTGAAAATTTATTATAAATTTAATTATTTAATACTTCAAGTAACATATATTTTGGTTATTTGTTAGAATCGCCTGAGGCGATTCTAACAAATATCCGAAACATACGTTCCATGAGAAAAAAACAATAAATCAAGGCTTTTCATACATATCAGCATTCTTTACAACAGCAAACTGATTTAATGGCAAAATCCTTGGGAACAATGTTATCGTTGTAACTGGGGTTCACTGTTTTTGCGCAGACATAACATTATTTAGCCTATTGTGCTTTCGACTTCTTTCAGATTTTTTTTTTTTTTTTTTTTTTTGCTTGGCACTTTACACAAAAGAAGTAAATTTGCAAATTCCTGTCGCGATTTAATGCAAAACCATTTGTCATAATTACCTATGCACAAAAAGTTTTATTCTAGTCTTTGATTTTTAAAAAATGAAATGTTTTCACTTTTCCCCATAGAAAAAATGAATACATGTTATACAGAAATCTGTAGGGTAGGTAACTTGGAGACAGATTTTTCAACAAGTTCCGCTTTTCATTTTTTTTTTCTGAAATTTTGACAATATTGTTGTGAAACATCAATAATTCAAATTCAGCAAAGAAAAGTAAAAAGAAAAAAAACTATTTTCTTAGACAAAAAATTCAAAAAATCACTTTACTGTAGAAATTGCGTAGGTCAGACCAATTTAATTTTAGAATAAATATTAGAGAACAAAACACAGAAGTAGAAAAGACAAATGGTTTCTGATAAGATATGATCAGTCAGAACAAAGTATTTTCATTTCGAATAAGACGCCAAGCAAAAACGTGTCTTTCCGAGTGATGTCGAAAGGAGGGAGGAGGCAAATTCTTGTCTCTTGTAAAGTAAATATTCGGACAACTCTATACCTCCTTAGAATACTTGGGGTTAACCGATTTATGCCGAGTTGACTCTTCTACTCTAATTCTTTGGACGGGTCCATTTCCAATAAAAGGGGTGTCTGATAAGTTTGTAATATGATCATGTTTTGAAGAAACTTCTGAATTTAATGCAAACAGTGTAGACCCTGATCAGCCGCCGCATTCTGCGGCGTCTGATCTGGGTCTACACTGTTTGCCAATGCGCCTTTAAAGGGACGCTATATTATAATTTTACAGCCAGTAAAGGTATCAGAACTTTATGCACGTGTGAAAATAAAAACAAATACAATCACCTGATACATACAAAATCTGAGAAAAAGAAAGAAATATCTTATAAATGAGATCGGTGATGAGAAGACCAGCATTTTCTCACACACCGCTGTATTCGAACATACAGAAAAATGGCTATTCTTTTCAGCGAATTGCATTGTTTATTTAATAATAATTAGCGCACTTTGATTGGCAGCGAGCAATTGTAAACGGATTTGTAATTTGATAAATCTAATGAGTAAGAATCCCGGAACTATTTCTTTTGCGCAAATTTCTAATATGAGCTAATTTATCTATATTTTCGATGTAAACATGACATAATTGGAATTGTTAGAAATGAGTTTTATTTTATTTATTTATTTTTTTTTTTTGGATTTTATCGATGAATAAACAAAATGCGATTCGCTCAGTCTATATCCAGCAGATACAAGGCGTTTATACAACGTCGTACCAACGTCGATGCAACGTCATGACGTTGCATCGACGTTGATACGACGTTGTTTCAACTTGTGTGCCCGCTGGGAAGATTTAATACTTCGGGGTACACACTATAAGTCTTGTAAATGATACTCGTATTCAAAGAAATGTACACACGCACGCACGCACGCATACACCATGGGACAGTTAAACTACAGCAAAATGTCGTCTGCTGAATTTGCTTAGAGAGAAGTAAATTTAAACCACCGGTTCTCTTATAGCCTGGCACCACGCTATGAGTTTTACATTTCTAAATTAACAAAGGTAAAAATACTCCTCCTCTGTTTTTTCTACACATATCATCTCCCTTACCAGTCAGACTCATAACTGATCAGGCAAAGCAAAAAAGTAAAAGATATGATTTTTGTAAAATATAAATAGTTTTTATGTTGATTTATGTATCAGTTAGACGGGAGCCTGTCTAGTACTGTGTCATAATATACTTTCGGCGAATCTGTGAAAATGTGAAACTGATTATTCCGATAAATTTCAACACAGAATATAACAACTTTAGCCTTTCTCTCACCACGTTTTCTTACTGTCGCCGCAAGTTGACAGTAATTTAAGAAAGTGGCCAGCTGTTTACGTAATTATGGTGTTAACCCTGGTCTTGCTGAACCTGTGTATGCCATACCCTTGCAAACAGTGTAGATCCAGATAAAGCTGGCACGATGAAGCAAACTGATCTGGATCTACACTCTTTGGTATTAAACGTGAATTTGTATAAAAAAGAAATCCCGAATCAAGTCATCTGATTGGCTGAACATTAGAAATGGGAGTGGCATATTAATTTATTCAGCATGGCAATGGTTAACTCGCGTATCTTTTCTCACTTCCAAATTTGCTGCCTAAACTTTTCATAGCTCCAGATAAGTTTTTTTTTTTTCAATTGAAAGTTACGATATTTTTGCTATTTACCCACAAAAGCGCATGTAGTGGGTACCGTTAGAAGCGCCTCACCGAGGCGCTTCTAACGGTACCCATTACATACTTGAATGAAAGTCTATTGATGTATCACCAGTAAAATATTCTGATTCTGATTATAATGAGTATCTATAAAATATGTTTTCGTGGAGAAATAAGAAAACTGTTTTGTGGATGCCACTTTCTTATCTGGAGCTATACTTCTATATATAAAACCTATTGTAATAAACTTTTCTCAGTGGCCGTAGGGTTCCTCGGAACACAGAGGTAGGTAATTTCTAATTTTCTGTATGCCAGAATTTCGTAATGTTTTTCTTCGTTATTCTCCTTTTGTATACCAGCATGATTTATTTTTGCATAAATGCAATTTCTGAGTAGTCAGAATCAGAAGTTAGGCTGAGTTGTTTTTTCTTTTTTGTTTTCTTTTTTTTTTTCACATAGTTAGTCTATAGTAGTGCATCTGCACGCCGAATCGCTTCGCTGTTCGGGTTGGACGCACTTATATAGAGAAAACTTATTATAGGATGCCCTTGATAGTGCCACCTTACTGTAGTACCACGCCCCAGACACACTGAATCAGTTAGCAAGCCATGAAGGTCTTGACCAGACTATATGGAAAGTCTGGTTGCATGTACAGTCGAACCTCGTTATCTCGAACTCGCTTATTTCGAATTACCGCTTATCTCGAAGTGAAAATCTGGTCCCTGTTTTAACATGAAACTATGACAACAGGTAACAAAATAGACAAACTATGACAACAGGTAACAAAATAGAAGCAATTTCTCCTCTTTTCCACATTATTTTATATATATATTTCTAACTTCAGGAGTCAAATTACATATTCATTTGTTAAATGTGGTTGTTCAATTTATTGTTTTACTCACTCTTTCAACTCTGATATGTCGAGGTACGGATATCTCGACGTGTTTCAGTGAGTCCCTTGGAATTCGAGATAACGAGAGTCGACTGTATTTACAAGCTACATATTCTCAAAAATACCTCTTCTCTTTGAGCGCAATGTAACAAGGCAATTTAAAAAAAATGTAGATATTTTAGGTCCGCAAAGAATGCATTCTTTGAGGACCTAAAATATCTACATTTTTAAACTGATTGGCTGGAAATTTAAAGTGGGCGTGGCATCTTAATTAATTCAGCATGACAAGGGTTAACAACAAATGGGCCGCGCCAAGCCAAAATATGTCTTCTTCATGCGGAAGGGCAGGCTGATTTGATTCTACCATGCGAAAACATGTCTTCGAGCAGATGCGGACGGCGAAGGCGCAGATCAGCCTGCGCAGTCGCGCAGTCTGATCAGGGCCTTTGATGATCGCTAACGTACTCATTGGACACTATAGAAAGTATCAATGGAGACCAAATGCCCGGATGAGACTTTGCGCATTCGTGGGATGAATCTGAATGTATGGATTTTGCGCATGCTCGAAGACACCTTTTGGCTTGGCGCGGCACATTTGTTGTTAACCCTTGTCATGCTGAAATGATTACTTGATCCAGATTATTGATATAAATTCACATATTTAATGACAAACAGTGCAGATCCAGATCAGTTGGCTTCTTCAGAAGCCAACTGATCTGGACCTACACTGTTTGCAAAAGCAGGGCATATTCGAGCACAGCAGGACTAGAGGTAATACGCATTACTTTTGTAGATGGCGTGGCTGCCGAAAATGTTACTTGGAGTAGCTTTGTTCACTTCTTGTGTCTACGGAGCACGACTGGCCAAACAAACGACTACTGAGCCGGATTTCTCAAAGTCAAAAGCTTTCTTAAGTTTTCACGAACCATCACCAGAGCCGTTGTCAAAGGCTTCCGATGACCCAATAGTTGAAAGTAACGGCAATACGAACATGAATGACCAGAATAAATATAATCTCAGTGACTTGATGAATTATTGTCCCTTTGCTGACATTTGCTTCAGAAAAGGGCGGGCAATTCCTCATAAGTCCGTGACTTCATGCTGTTCGTCCTGTTCGTGTAATCCGTCTTGTAAACTACGCAACAACTGTTGTTACAGCAATCTTAACATGGAGAACGCACCGCCGTGCTATAAACCACAAACAGGAAAAGAAGCGGTCACCAATGAAGGCATACAATACATTTTAGTAGATAAATGTTTAAATTCATCCTTTGGTACAGACTGCAAATCAGTATCAACGGAGCCCTGGGGATCATTATACCCTGTCTATGATGACGTATCAGATACGTTCTTTTATAACCAAAATTGTGCAGAATGTAATGGAGCCGAGGACTACACGCATTGGGATGTAACAGTTCAGTGTCGTCATGACGGTAGCTTTTTAGCAAATGATGCTATTATTGGTGCATTGTTGGGAAAGAAATGCGCAGTTGGTTTCATGCCACCGTCAGTCCAAGAGCTGGACAAGCATATCTGTAATACCGATATTATAAAACAATGTAATGAAACAGGTTTGTGGCAAAACTATGATGCTGATCTGGAACTGGCCTGTTCTCGCTGGTATTCACCCTATTTGGATGAAAAGACAAAGGAATTGTTTTCTAACATCTTCTGCTTTTTTTGCAATGGATTCGAGCACACAAACCAAGTTGTTGCAGTCTGTAGTGAAAAAGAGCCAACGCGGCTGCCATCATTTTATCCTACACTAACAACCATAATCGACTATGAAAAGATTTCTCATGTTATCAAGAAACCTAAAGAAGCCGTTTCTCAACTATGGGATGGGAATTGCAGAAGACATATGGTAAAGCACCCACTTAAGGTAAACTATCATTCCTAGTACAGTAAACGTCAATGATTTGAACACTAATAGCTCATTGACCGAGGTTGATTCGAACATGTTTTTGAGTCCCTTTGCAATTCTTCGGAGAGACCAAAAATAAAAAAAAAAAAATAAAAAAAATAAAAAAAAAAAAATAAATAAATAAAAACAACAACAACAACATTACGAAAACATGCCTATTCAAATACTGAAAATTTTACCACCAGACAATGAAAATTTTCAGATAAAAATTCTGATATTTTTCATATTTCTGCTCGAAACATAGATTGTGGTACTCGTTAGAACCGCCTCGGCGAGGCGGTTCTAAAGAGTACCCACAATCTATTATTTTGAGCAGAAATGAGAAAAATAATGTATACCCCTGTAAATCCCAGTTTTACTATATAAAAGTGGGGTTTAAGGGTTCAAAATTATATAGGCGTGTTTTCGTGAAGAAAAAACAAAACACTCACATACAAAAAAATAAATAAAAAAAATGAAATAAAAAGAAAAATAAATAAAAAGTAAATAAATGAATAAAAAAATAAAAAAAAGTATATAAATAATAAATAAAAATAGAAAAATAAATGTTTATGGATATTTTAGAAGAATTTTCCTATTTTATTATGAAAACACATGTCGTGTGAACTCATTAGAATCGCCTTACAGAGGCGAGTCTTATAAGTACATTCGACATACCGTTATCTAATACAAGATTAAAAGCCATCTATAAATTATACCAATTTGCATCCTGACCTGGCGCTTTGACTCATCTCTATTTACTCAAACTACCAATGTCTAGAACACATTTCTGTGGTCCCAAGGATGTTCGAGGCACTGAATTTCGACTGTACTAATGTCATTACGAAAACAAACCTATTAAAATCTGCTGAAAATTTTACCGCCAAATAATGAAAAATTTTAGATAAAAATTCTTTTTTTTTTTTTCACTTATTTCTGCTCAAAACATAGATTGTTTATACACGTTAGAACCGCCTCACTGAGGCGGTTCTAACGAGTACAAACAATCTATGTTTTTGAGCAGAAATATGAAAAAATAATGTATACCCCTATAAACCCCAGTTTTACTATATAAAAGTGGTGTTTAAGTGGGGTCAACATTATATAGGCATGTTTTTGTGATACAGATAACTTCTTATATATTTAATCAATTTTATTTTTCAGACAATTTTTTGAAGAACGTCTTGGCATATGCAGCCGCTGAAACCTATATTGTCGCATGAAGAGTCTCAACGAAACCGAGACTACCAGTTTCGTTACTTTATGTGTTTATTGTTTCCAAGGATAACCTTAATAGATTTCAGTTGACAGCACTGCAGCTGATGTTAAGAGGCGGGATGAAAACTATCCCCTAAAAACTATCCCCGCACCTCATCATAATCCGGGGCCCAGTTGTTCAAAACTAACGATGTCGTTAGTTAACGTATCGTTAAAACTTTGATCATTAAATATGGCATATATTTTTGCTGAAAAAATGTGAGTAGCTTTTGCATTTGCAAAAGCTACTCACATTTTTTTTTCAGCAAAAATACCTGAACTAGATATTGTGCTTACAAGAACAGTTAACATTTTGACCACTAACGAGCTCGCTAAGGTAACGATGCTTTGAACAACTGGACCCTGGTTTTTATTTTTTTTTCCCTTGGGAGGAGGCAAATTCTTGTCTCTTGGCAAATCGAGTTCCACTTGTTCCGCTTAAGCCAGTGCTAGGTGGGACGTACGAAGCCCTGCAAAGTGCAATGCTATCATACAAAGAGCCTCAATGATACGGAGACTCTGATTTTTGTTATTTTGTATGTTTATTGTTTTCCATCACGAAAACATCCTATATAATTTGAACCCTCTTAAACCCCACTTTTATATAGTAAAACTGGGGGTTACAGGGGTATACATTATTTTTCTTATTTTTGCTTGCAAACATAGATTGTGGGTACTCGTTAGAAACCGCCTCGCCGTTATATATCAGAATTTTTTTAACTGCAAATATTCCGTTTTCGGAGGTGAAATTATCTATATATTTGAATATGCGTGTTTTCATAATGAATGGCATATTTTGCACGTTTATTCTCATTTCTGCTTGTTGTTCGGTCTAGCTTTACTCTATTAAAAGCTTAACTTCAATTTAGGTAGTCTAAACTATTAATCGAGTACAATGAACAATTATTACAACGAGACAACATTTGTTCTTAAAAGTGTTGCCATTTAAATAAATTTGCTGTTATAAAGAAGCCTTAATTAGTAGAATGATATGCCAGAAAGGCCTTGTTTTATTCTTATTTCATCATAGAACATATGTTTTGAATATTTGTTTTAATCGCCTAAGTGAGGTAATTATAACAAATATTCAAAACAAATGGTTCTTAAAATATAGTCGACTCGCGTTATCTCGACCTCGTTTAACTCGAACAACCGCTTATCTCGAAATGAAAATCTGAACCCTATTTTCACATGAAAATCTAACAGCAGGTAACAAAATATTGTGGAAAAGGGAAGAAATTGGTCCTTAGGAGCAATTTCTCCTTTTTTTCCACAATACTTTTAATTTATCTCCAAATTCATGCGTCAAATTACATATGCATTTGCGAAATGTGGTTGTTCGATTTATTGTTTTCCTTTTTCCTCAATTCCGAAAAACCGATGTGTCGAGCTACGTATATCTCGAAGTATTTCAGAGAGTCCAATGAACTTCGAGATAACGAGAGTCGACTGTATTAAATATACTGATCTTGCATAATGTCCGATTAACTGTTACCTCTTGAGGAGCCGGCCTCGGTGGCTCAGTTGGATGCGCCGTCCGACTGGAGACCAGGAGGTCGCGGGTTCAACCCCCGCCGGTCGGCAACATTCTTTCGTGGAGATTGATCATAAAATATTTTCTACGGTCATTCTCTCCCTTCCGCTGATTCAAGAAGGGCAGTTGTCAGTTTCTGGCGAAAGAATGTGCACAATACTGGTTAACCGCTTAGAGGACTAAGCCTGCCCAGTAAACGTGTGGTTAAGTAAACTGACCGCGCTCGACATGACCCATTGGGTTGACTGGGCCTTAAAACCTCAACACAAACAAACAAAACCTCTTGAGGGAAGTGTTCGCGCCAGTCGAATAAGAACAGTCAGTATAGTTATCAAAGCACTGGCAGCACTGTTAGGTCGATTATCTGAGTGCAGGCTGTGAAATCGGTCCTGAACTGTTGGGTCGATTGTCTGAGTGCAGGCTGTGAAATCGGTCCTGAACTGTTGGGTCGATTGTCTGAGTGCAGGCTGTGAAATTGGTCTTGAACTGTTGGGTCGATTGTCTGAGTGCAGGCTGTGAAATTGGTCCTGAGCGGGGACTTATCGCAACAGTCGTATAGCATTAGGTTCTTAGCTGCAACGTCAGAAAACGTCCTTTCAGACATGTGCACCCAGCGATGATTCAGATCAGTCTGCGCATTTGCTCAGAATCTTCTCTGGGATCATTTTGGATAGCCTAGGATGCAAAAAGTTTCTTCAAGCGGACAATGAAGACTGATCAGAGTGCGCATGTGCGCAGACTGATTTGAGTACTCGTTAGCATTACGAAAACATGCCTATTCAAATATATAGAAAATTTCACCCCCGAAAACTGAAAATTTCAGATAAAAAACTTTGATATTTTTTATATTTTTGCTCAAAACGGGCGTGGCGGTTCTAACGAGTACCCACAATCTATTTTTATGAGCAGAAATAAGAAAAATAATGTATACCTTTTACTATATGAAAAGGGGGTTTAAGGAGATCAAAATTATATACATGTAGGCATGTTTTCGTGACGCTAGGATGCAAAGTTTCTTCATGTGGACAACGAAGACTTTTATCAGACTGCGCAGGCTGTTTTGAGTCTTCGTCGTGCGCACATGTTTTCTGGCACTGAGGTTTACCGTAACTTTTGTAGGATGAATGTAGGATTGTTTCCTGTCCGGACAGTTACTTCAGGATTGACGAAATCTGTACGCCCATCAGTTCTGCAAAAACAAGACTAAGTTACAGTATCCAGCTTAAAATGACCCCAGCCACGGATGACAAACTGCCGATGTCATATCTTTATGAACTGGTCACAAATAAAAATGATTATTATCATCCTGAGGTATGGTTCAATTCCAGAGGTGTCCCACTTGACTACTTCACCCTTTACGCTGAACCAGTCAACGATACAAACACATCATTTGTCAGAACGCTTATTGTTTCAGTTGGAAAAGATAACCATCCCGTTAAAGTAGATAAAGTCATCAAATTGATTGAGAAAGCAATAGGCCAGCTCTGGGAAATAACCCTGCATAGAAAAGTCTACTCATTTTCGGTGAAAATCGATAAATTTGTACACTTTGTTCACGACGGGTCTTTAACGAAGCATGATACGGTCGAAGCAATGGAAAATCAAAACTACATTTATGAAACACCTACCAAGAGCATTTACCATCGCATAATACATCAGTTTCCGCGTCCTCCTAAAACCCCCAGACTAATTCTGAAGAAGACAAACTTCTGCGAGAGGGTACATCTAATACGGTCGGAGTGGATCGGACTTTTTCAGGAAATACGTTTAAATCTCACAGTTTCGGGAAACGAAACAGTTTTAGGGGATTCAGAGTTTAATATCTACCTCGATGATCACGGTCAGGCTGCAGTCGATATATGCGTGGAAGATTTCAACCCTCTGTATTACAGCGTTACAACTGACGTTAATGGAGCAACGTCTAGATTTGTTGTTGACCAAAACTGTGTATTTTTGTTGTCCATGTTCCTGTCTGTCTTTCTTGGACTTACAGTTTTGTCTGAAAATTAGCATTAAGCCGGCCTCGGTGGCTCAGTTGGATGCGCGTCTGAGGCTGGTGATCGGGAGGTTGCGGTTTCGAACCCGCCGGGTCGGCACTGTCAATTTTTTGTTATATATCATTCTGAAAATGCCATAACGAAAACATGCCTATTCAAATATATAGAAAATTTCATCACAAAAAAGAAAATAAAAACCATATAAAAACTCTTATATTTTTCATATTTCTGCTCAAAACATAGATTGTTGGTACTCGTTAGAACCGCCTCGCCTTTTTGAGAAGAAATAAAAAAAAATAATGTATACCCCTGTAAACCCCAGTTTTACTATATAAAAGTGGGGTTTAAGGAGGTCAAAATTATACAGGCATGTTTTCGTGATGGTTTACTGTAAACGGATATAATTGGCTCCCTTTGGATGGGTGTCTTAGATCTTCTAAAATAATAATAGTATGTTGATGGTACTCATTAGAATCGCCTCGATTAGGCATTTTCATTAAATAAACACAGCAAACATGTTCATGTAAAAATAAAAAAAACTTTTCCCTACATATTTGTTTTCCATAGCTATCGAAAGAATTCCTATGGACTCGAATAAGAGTTCAATGCAACCATTGTAAATGAGCCATCGGTGTTCTGTATTTTAGACATTATTTTCATTACGAAAACAAGCCTATTCGAATATTCTGAAACTTTTCAATTTAAATACTGATAATTTACATATTTCTGCCCAAAATATAGATTGTTTGTACTCATTAAAGCCGCCTCGGTGAGGCGGTTCTAACGGGTACCCACAATCTATGTTTTGGAGCAGAAAAAAGAAAAATAATGTATACACCTGTAAACCACAGTTTTACTATATAAAGGTGGGGTTTAAGGGGGTCAGTATATTATATAGACATGTTTTCCTGATGTACCTAGCATCGTACAACCTGGGTCCCTGGGTTTTATTTGCTGCAGAACATGGGGTCAAGCTAAAACAGGAGCAAAATCGGGAAATCGCGGGAACACGCATCATGGCAATTACGGCGGTTTGAGGACGCAAAGTCTTCATTACGAACGAGTGATATTTCAGCAAAATTTTCGCTCTGTTTTGTTCGTTCTGTTTTTGTTACAGAAATAGTATAGAAGATACCCCGGAATAACCACAATTACAGATGATAGCCTACCAAAGACACTAACATTAAGAGCAAACAAACCATGGCAGACAGTACACATGCCACAGACCAAAGACAGGTAAAGCAACCTGCTTCCTCTTCTCCAACAGGGTAATCACAGTGCTGGACAGGATTCAATATCACGAAAACATGCCTATATAATTTTGACCCCCCTTAAACCCCACTTTGGGGGGGGGGGGCTTGTTAGAACCGCCGTGGTTCTAACGAGTACCCGCAATCTATGTTTTGAGCAGAAATACGAAAAAAAATAGCAGAATTTTTTATCTGAAAATTTTCAGTTTTGGTGGTAAAATTTTCAGTATATTTGAATAGGCGTGTTTTCGTAACGAACACAACAATAAAGCAACGAATAGGACAAGAAAAAAATCCCTAAAACTTTAATGACAACTACCAATAGCTCGTTTACCGTGGCTGATTCGAACATTTTAAGTGCCTGGTTTGAGTTATTGAAAACAATTTGACGGTAACCCCACCAATATCGTAAAGTCAAATCGATCAGGTCTTGTACTGCTCAATATCTGGTATGCCCTCCTTGCGCAGTTGTCACAGTCCTTATTCTCCTGTGCATCGAATTCATAAGGGTGTTTATCCTTCTCACAGGGATATCGTCCCACTCTTTGAACAAGGCAGTTCTTAGCTGGTCGAGAAAAATTGGGGCTGTTCTGACTCCGCCTTACTCTCCTGTACAGTTCGTCCCAAAGATGTTCAGTTGGAAACAAATCTGGGCCCAGTTGTTCAAAGCTAACGACGTCGTTAGTTAACGATTCATTAAAATTTACATCGAGTGATACGCAAATTTTTTGCTGAAAAAATGTGAGTAGCTTTTGCAGTGCAAAAGCTACTCACATTTTTTCAGCAAAAAATATCAGAATATTGTGTATTGAATCCGCTAAAACAGTTAACGAAATGGCCCTTAACGAGCTCGTTAAGCTAACGACGCTTTGAACAACTGGGCCCTGGACTGTAAGATGGCCAGTTAAGTAGTTGAATGTCATGGTTGGCCAGAAACTGTTGACAAACTCCCGCTTCATGGGGTCGGGCATTGTCATGTTGAAAAATGCGTTTACGTTGTTGCACTAAAGAAACCGCAACCGGATGAAGGATCGTCCCTATATCTGACGGCAGTTAAGTTCTCAGTAACCACAACCAACGATGACGTAATCCCGTGAGATATCTTTGCCAGACCATAACCGAGTCATCACCTAACCTGTCCCTCTCAATAACGTAGGCGTCGGCAAAACGTTCACAACGACGTCGGTTTACACGACGTGGGCCGTCCGGATGAAAAAAAAATGAGGAATCGGGACTCATCTGAGAAAAATGACCCGTCGCCGTTGCCTCATTGGAAATCTTCTTTGAGCATGTGCCGCTAACAAATCAGTACGACGTGCGCGAAGTGGACGAATGAGAGGCAGACCAATGTAGGCACGTCTACTTCGTCGTATACGCACTGCACGCAATCGGTTCCTCATGGTTTTGGGGTGAACGCGACGATTATGATTGCCGATCGTATTGTTAAGCATTTCAGAGGCAGTAAAGTGGTGATTACGCAGGTGAGCAAGATGTATAGGAATGTCCTGACGCCGCGTCGTTATGCGCGGACGTCCCGATCACGGTCAGTCGACAAGCCTTCAAATAGAGTTTTAACAGCGGACATTAATGTGTAAAACTCTAGAGCATCAAGTGATATGACAAGATGTGTTGACGAACTTGTCAGTATTGTTCTGCACGGGGGTTTCGCTCTTCACTGCTTGCACTACGTGATACAGTACGTTACACACTTCAGAAAGTTAAAGCACCGTGCTGAGTACAACAGTGACGTAGATCATCATCTGACCAATTTTCATAATTTTAAACAAAGCGGTTAAAACAATATTCCTTATTTTGTTACCATGCGTTTCTTTTTCGTTTCAGTGTATATTGTATCGAAAGAGGTTCTTGTTGTGGGTGTCGCTAAAATAGTGAATATATTACGTCGTAAATATATGGTAATATCGTAATGATTTTGACATAACGTTAGCATCATAAAATGAGTCACGTCAAGCGAAAAAGTCTTTTCGAGTATCCTAAAAATGTACAGATTCACATCATCGTGTGCATCGTCCGGGCCTTTGCTCTCAATTGATACATTCTATAGCATCCAATAATTCTGGCAGCGGACAGTGAAGGCGCTGAGCAGATAACGCGTAGCGCAGACTGATCTAGGCCTTTGCAGTCCGCATATACCTGAAGACACGTTTTCGCATGGCGCGGCCCAAATCACATTTTACTTCGTTGTCTCGACTTCGCTTATCTCGAATAACCGCTCATCTTGAAGTGAAAATCTGGTCCCTGTTTTAACATGGAAATCTAACAACAGGTAACAAAATATTGTAGAAAAGAGGAGAAATTGTTCCTAATTTCTCCTTTTTTCCCACAATATTTTAATATATCTCTAACGTCTCTCAGTCAAATTACATGTTTATTTGTTAAATGCGGTTGTTCGATTTATTTATTCCTCAATTCTGCAAATTTGATATATATGTTGAGGTACGGATATCTCGAAGTATCAAAGTATTATAGAGAGTCCCTTGAGACTTCGAGCTAACAAGATACGACTATATATATATATATATATATATATATATATATATATATATATATATATATATATATATATATATATATATATATATATATATATATATACCGAACACGGGCCGCACCGGTGACAACCGATAGGCAAACCAGTGTGCTGCACGGGGCCCTCAAATTCTTTGAATAGTAAATTCATATCAAAATGTTACCTGAAAAATACAGGGGTATAAAATCGTTTTTGTTTTGTTTTGTTTCGTTTTTTTTTTTATTTTCACAGCCTCAAGCAACATTGAACTATGGGAGTTCAGTACTCGGCTTTGTCTTAACCCCTTCTATGCAAAGTGGATAAAATTGGCAACAGGGCCAAGATGGCACTCTATCGTTCACCTGAGTACCAGACAAGTGACCCCTTGGTTGGGCCATTTTTTACCTCAGGACTGTAAGTTGAACAAGTCAATTTGATACTCCCAATGACGTTTTGAGTCTCAGGAAAAGAGGTTCGAAATAGATTTTTAAGATGGCAACCATGGCGGCAATCTTGGATTTCCAATCGGAACGATTTTAGCTAGTTTTGATCTACAAGTCACCCCTAAACTTCCTACCAAGTTTCGTGTCAATCGGCCTTTCAGTTCAAGAGAAGAAGCATAAAACCGATTTTCAAGATGGCGGCCATAGCGGCCATTTTGTATTTCCGATCGAAATAATTTTAGTTTTTTTTTAATCCACAAGTTGCCTCGATACTTCCTATCAAGTTTCGAGTTAATTGGCCTTTCGGTTCAGGAGGAGAAGTGCAAATAATATCTTTAAGATGGCGGCCATCTTAGATTATCGATTAGAATGATTTTAGCTATTTTTGATTTTCATGTTGTCCCGATACATCCTATAAAATTTCGAATCAATTAGCCTTTCGGTTCAGGAGAAAAAGCGCAAAATATATTTTCAAGATAGCGGCCATGGCGATTATCTTGGATTTCCCATCAAGACAATTTTAACTATTTTTGATCTACTTGTCACCCTAATACTTCCTACAAAGTTTTTAATCAATTGGCCTTTCGGTTCAGGAGAAGCGCAAAATAGATTTCAAAGATGGCGGCCATGGCGGCCACCTTGGATTTTCAATCAGAACGATGTCATACAAAGTTTCGAGTCAATTGGCCTTTTGGTTCAGGAGAATATGCGCAAAATAGATTATCAAGATGGTGGCCATAGCGGCCATCTTAGATTTCCGATCGGAACGATTTTAGGTATTTGTGATCTGCAAATTGCCCCGATACTTCCTACCAAGTTTCCAGTCAATTTGCCGAGAGGTGTAGAAGAAGTAGGCTTTAAAAGCATTTTTTGACGGCGCGCGATGCACTACGTACGACGGACATTGTCTGATCACAACAGCTCAACATGAGCAGATTCAAATTAACCCTTGTCCTGCTGAACCCGGATATACCTTGCCTTGGCAAACAGTGTAGATCCAGATCAGTTGGCTTCTGAAGAAATCAACTGATCTGGATCTGCACTGTTTGCCATTAAATATGTGAATTTATAGCAAAAAGTCCGGATCAAGTAATCTAACTGGCTAAAAATTAGAAGTGGGCGTTGCATCTTAATTTATTCAGCAGGACAAAGGTTTAAGAAAAATAGTACAGAAGATACCCAGGAAGAGCCGAAATGGACAATCTGTATTCTATGAATAGAGTCTAAAAGGAATAGCCCTTACACAAAACTGAAAATGGCTGAAATGTCCAGCTTTCTTAGCCAGTCTATCTAGCTTTGGCCAATTAGGCCTCATTGGTGATTATTAAATTAATTTGAAAAACCGCGACGTGGGCTCAGTGATCACCACCACGAAAGCATGCCTATATAATATTGACCCCCTTAAACTCCACTTTTATTTAGTAAAACTGGGGTTTACAGGAGTATCTATTATTTTTCTTATTTCTGCTCTAAAACACAGATTGTGGTACTCGTTAGAACCGCCTCGCCGAGGCGTTTCTAACGAGTATCCACAATCTGTGTTTTGAGCAGAAATATGAAATATGAAAAATATCAAAGTTTTTTATCCGAAAAATTTCAGTTTTTGGAGGTGAAATTTTCTATATATTTGAATAGGTGTGTTTTCGGAATGATATTAACTTTTAAAAAAAAACCGCGACGTGGGCTCAATGATCACAAAGGACGAGAAAAAATATTAACTACACCACAGTGAAGTACGGGGTGACGTTTTAGCATAACAGCAGCTTTGATTGTCACCATATTTTAACATATGAAGTATAAGCCGAATAGTCCCAAAAGACCAGGAAATAAGGTAATATCAGGATCAATGCTTACAATCGTTTCTCAGGCTTAAGGTCTATCTAAACATAGGGTCCGAAAATTTAAGATACGAAATAAGATATTTCAATTAAAATCAATAGTTTTATGTATGTTTAGTAAACGATATGTAACTGTTCTTATTAATCTTAGTCTCATCCTTGAAAGTCAGCTTTCATATGAAGGCGCAAAATGTGCTTTGCAAATCTCGTTCCTTAAAGTTAAGGTCGAACTTAACTTGGAGAACGATTACATCGAAGTACGATGCGACGTTTGACGGCCTCGTCAGAAGCACTCAACCAGTTATAGACTGAATAAACTCCCCCACATATTAGAGGAGTCGAAAGGCAATTTTAGGTATGTCAGGCTATATGATTTAGATATTTCTAGAGAAAAATGGCTAAACTATTTGCAAACAGTGGAGACTCTGATCAGACGCCACATTCTGCGGCGCTTGATCTGAGTCTGCACTGTTAGCGAATTGCCCTTTTTGGGGTTTCATATAACATTGGGAGCGATTTTGTACCTCTGAGACCATATCGTTGTCGCGAACAATTTGGTATGAACCATTTTACGTGAAATTACAAAAATAAATAAATAAATTAAATTAAAATAAATAAACAGAAAAAAATAAACAAAACAAAACAAAACAAAAAAAAAAAAAAAAAAAAAACAACAACAACAAAACACACACACACACACAAAAAAAACAACACAAAAAACACAACGACAAAAAAACAACAACAAACAACAACAACAACAACAACAAAAAACAACAACAAAACAACAACACAAACACACACACACACACACACACACACACACACACACACACACACACACACACACACACACACAAACAAAACAAAACAAAACAAAACAAAAAAAAAAACAAGAAAAAAAAAAAAACACACACACACACAAAACCAACAACAACAGAGAACAACAACAAAACAACAACAACAATAACAACAAAAACATTAAAATTTCATTTCAACTCCATGTTCATTTTGGGAGGTCGTCTTAAAGAGCAGTGCTAAAGATTATTGTTAGTGACAAGGAAAGGATGCTTAATGCATGCGCCAATGCATTCTTAAAATATTTGAGCCGAAATGTCAGAAAACCTACCCTCGGACATTAGCGCTCAGCGAAGATTCAGAGTAGACTCTACAGTATGCGCATTTTGGATAGCCAAGGATGCAAAGTTTCTTCATGCGGACATCGAAGACTCAGATCAGCCTGCGCGGATGCGCAGGCTGATCTGAGTCTTCTTGGGGGCACATGCCAGAAGGTATGTTTTCTCACGTTAAGGCACAAATATTTATGATTTCCAAGTTTCCCTTTCTCACGCCGGTTAATCTAGTCTGATCAGTTTTGTCTGAAATATTTTTTATGGGAACCGGATCGTGGTATAATAATTTAGGCATCAACTTTCACAAAACTGACGGGTCACACCAACCTGTCTGAAGCTGAATCCATTAAAGCTAATTCAAGCTAACATTTCTGTTTATTTTGGAAATCTGCACCTAGTTAACATCGTTAAAATTTCAGCATATTTCTCTGCTCCATTTTAGATACCTAGTTCTTGTTAATTCTCAAGTATTATTTACAGTCAAAAGCCTGTCTTTTGTGGTCAGCTTGGTGCATTTTAATTTTGAAGTTGGCATTAAATGTCGTTTGTAAATATCTTGATACCTTGATGAAATTCTGACGGTTGGGGGCCGGTTGTTCAGCCTCCTATTTCAGAATTTGAAAAAATGAAGTTCCAATAAAAATGAAAAAAAAAATATTAATTATAAAAAAAAATAAAAAAAATAATAATAACAATAAAGACTTTATTTTCAGTGGGTAACCCAATTACTACGATTAAAAAAAAAGAAAGAAAAAAAAAAGAAAAAAAAAAAAAAAAAAAAAAAAAGGAAACCCAGTCCTGTAACTTGCTCTTATTGAAAACGAAATCGGCAAACACATACAGTAAAACTTAAATGACGTTTTTGAATCCCTAGGAAATTCTTCCGACAACTCAAGAAAAAAATAATTAGGGATGTTTTAGGGTAATTTTCTTATTTTTTTATGATGTTGTCTAACTATAGCTCTTTATTGCTGCTTATCATGAAACTGTATGTTGTGTGTTCTCATTAGACTCGCTTCATAGCGGCGATTTCAATGAGTACAGTCAACATACCATTGTTTTGTAGACGATCGAAGAGACAATTCTAAATCCTCCCTATTTGCCTCCTGACCTGGCGTTATGATTAACTCCCAGTGGCTTGAACAACCTATGTCTAGAACGCCATTATACGAAAGCTTGCCTATTCCAATCTATTGAAAATTTCACCACCAAAAACAGAAAGTTTTCAAATAATAATTCTGATATTTTTCATATTTCTGCTCAAAACATAGATTGTGGGTACTCGTTAGAACCGCCTCGTGTACCCATAATCTATGTTTTTGTGCAGAAATAAGAAAAAAATGTAACCCCCAGCTTTATTGTATAAAAGTGGGGTTTAAGGGGGTCAAAATTATACAGGTATGTTTTTCGTGATGCATTTTCCTGGTCCCTAAGATATTCGAGCCATTGAAGATGAGCTGTAAGAAGTTATCATTAATCAACTTAGTAATTATTGTTTTAATATGTGCCAAACAGCTACCGATGCAATGTTTGGCATGGCATGATTTCTATACGGTTTTGGTCCGCGCTTTATACATGTACGAAGGCTAATAGGATTTAGGAAATAAAAACCGAGGGGTTCAGGAGGGCCACTATTTTACGTTATTAACCGGGCTAATATTTTTACGGTATCAACCAGTCGATGAGACTTTAAACACAGTGAAACTTGGTGCTTTTATAAGATCCCTGCAGATGTTGGAGCTACATTTGCAGACAGCAGTTCTGATTGTCTGTTCCAACAAAGCATTACACTGAAAAAAGTCAGTAATTAACTGCATAGTGTAAAACGAGGTTATCCAGGTTATTTTGAAAATCGAATGACGCTTAAGCCAGCACTAGGGGGCGTATGCAGCTTCGCAAACTACAGCTGAGTGTTGCATATGAAGAGACTCAATCAAACCGAGTCTCAGATTATCGTGATTATATGTGTTCTTTGTTTCCAAAGGCAGTCCTATTTGACTTTTATTTTATTTACTTTAAACCTTAAGAAGTTGAAAACAAAAAGTTGATTAATAAAATGTCATGTATTTTATAACATTATATTATTAAATTTTACATTCCGATTTATCATCACGAAAACATGCCTATATAATTTTGACCCCCCCGCCCCCCCCCCCCCCACTTAAACCCCACTTTTATATAGTAAAACTGGGGTTTATAGGGGTATACATTTTTTTTCTTATTTCTGCTAAAAATATAGATTGTTGGTACTCGTTAGAACCGCCTCGCCGAGGCGGTTCTAACGAGTACCCACAATCTATGTTTTGAACAGAAATATGAAAAATATCATTTTTTTTGGAGGTGAAATTTTCTATATATTTGAATAGGTGTGCTTTCGTAATGTGCACAATACAAATGAGTCGTATGTTGCACATCAAATGAGATTAACTGAACTCAAAGTCCAAAAAACGTACCTTCTGACATGTGCACTCAACGAAGACTCTAATCAGCCTGCGCATCCGCACAGTCTGATCTGAGTCTTTGTTTTGTTTCAGATGGTTAGCGCCTGACTATCAGTCTGTGTTCAGGCCCATTGTGATCCTGTTTGTGGTTTACTTGTGTTCTGGCTTCACCTCTTCATGTAGTAGACTGGCTCCCGTCTAACTGATATATGAATCAGCATAAAAATGATTTGTATTTTACAAAACTCCTATCTTTTGGAATGTTATTCTCTCTGATTTGGCTGATCAGTTATGAGTTTCTGACTGGTAAGGGAGATGATATGTGCAGAAAAATAGTCAGGAAGAAATATTTCACTTTTGTTTGATTAGAAAAGTAAAACTGACAGCGTGGTGCCAGGTAGGGTTATAAGAAAAATATTTAGTCACTGGAAACTGGAGCCAGTCTATGCCAGGCTATACATTGAGCCCTTTACTTTGTTTCATCCTAGTGTTTTGCGTTTCACTGTGATGATTCACAGATGAAGTAGAAAACCTCTAAGCGGGCCGAACATAGTAGTAATAGTGGCTGCGTCAGAATTAAGGGTGAGGTTTCGCGAGAGTAAACTTGTTTAAGCCAATCACATACACGCACACACACGCGCGCGCGCGCGCACCAAGTAGTTTGTCTACTGACCATTCCAAGCCGGCGCCTCTGTTTCAGTTCTTGTTTGGTTTCATATTTAGCGGCTGTTTTGTTATTATTTGTTCCTCATCTCTCCTAGTGTTTGGTGCCTCGTAAAGAACTCTATTTCGTAATTGTAGCATATCTTTGGCATCTTTATATACAGTCGAACCTCAACAGTTCGAACACCGATGGCTCGTTTACCATGGCTAATTCGAACTCGTTTTTGAGTCCCAACGAAATTCTTCCGATAGCTCTTAAACACAAATATTCAGGGAAATTTTCTTATTTTATCATGAAATTGTATGATATATGTTGTCGAGGCTATTCTAATGAGTACACTCAGCATACAATTATTATGTAGAAAATCGAAAAGATTTCCCTAAATTATCGCTATTTGCTTCCTGACCTGGCGCTATGATAAACACTCAGTGGCTCGAAATACCCATATCTCGTACAAATTTCCTTGGTCCAAAAGATGTTAGAGACATTGAGGTTCATGTATTGATAGATAATCAACTAAGTAATCTAGTGTTCTAAATACAGATGTTTACAAAACGTGCAGATCCAGATTAGGATACATATTCTGCGGCGTCTGATCTGGTTCTTTAATGCTTTGTAAGCGTCCGTGTTTGGGACGCTAATCATTAAAGGGCCAATCCTTTCAGTCCGTAGACCAAAACATAGACTTATGCAGACAGTGTAGATCCACACTGTTTGCCATTCTGTTTTTGATTTTTAAGTGACACCTCATATGCAATAATGGATATGTCTATATTCAAAGATGGTAGAGTCTACTTCAGAACCATAGGAGTAAGAAGGATTAACCCATTTATGCCGAGTGGATTCTCCTACCTTAAATGTTTGGACCGTTCCATTTCCAGTAAAAGGGGTGTCTGGTTAGTTTTTATTTTTACCATGGTTTACAGAAATTCATGTACTTTATGCAAACAGTGTCGACCCTGATCAGACGCCGCGTTCTGCGGCGTCTGATCTGAATCTACACTGTTTGCCAATGTCCCTTTGATGGGACGCCAGGCTTAAATGGGTTAATTATCTGTCATTTGAAACACCATCTTCCTTGGAAAGCTAAGACAGAAATGTCTCCAAATTTCCCAAGTGACATGGCAACATAGTTAGATTGGTGTTAATAATTAATAATCAGAGGTCATAACCTTTTTATCTAAGATGAAAAATGATCTAAGGCCTCATTAAAAATATATTAAAATCCCATTCTGCATAATAAATCTCAACAAGACAGGTCAGTGATCCAGCCAACACAAGAGCAGATAAAGATATATATTTAGTATGAATTAATTGAGTTGCTATGCTATATACGAGGATAGGTCTATAAGTGGCCAATATTAGTATGTTCAGTGAACCCACGTTACAGCGACAGTATTTGTTCCCAGATGTTGTCATTAAAAACAATTTGCTGTTGTAAAGATTCCTAAATGAGTAGAATGATATGTAAGAAAGGTCTCGATTTATACTTATTTCCTAATCGAACATATATTTTGGACATTCGTTAGAATAGCCTCAGTGACGCGATTCTAACATATTTCCAAATCATATGTTTTTTGAAGTATTTAATACAATGTTCCCGCATAATGTGTTATTAACTGTACCTCTTGAGCAAAGGTTTCGTGGCGGTAAACTTATCCTTAAAACGGCTTTTGTCGTTGTATCGAGTGTCGATATAAAGAGGGCTGACTGTAATATATTCTCCTTGCAAGGTGAAATAGTTTTTGTTACATGGAACTTGTGCCACTAGGACCAATATTTCTTAGCTCCATTTGGTTTGTTAGCATAACTTTAAATTGACATTTTATTATCTATTACCAAAGTAGCCCACTAGACCTCTACATTCCAAAATTCTCTGAAAATCTTATACAGGTGCAAGGGGTGGGCGGTGGGTAATTTTTGTCAGCAGAAACAAATACTCTTTAAAATATCTGAAATTGATCAATAACATGTCCAAACTCGTTTGGTATAGTGCAGTTAATTTTACCGGTCTTGACATTCTTATGCACAAATTTACACCCCAGTTCAATTCAAACTATACAACGTTGACACTTATCATAAATTGCGCTGAGGTAGATAGATAAGATAGATAAATTTCTTTATTAACGTGTCACGTGATACAAAGTATACACCCAGCCATATAGGCTTATGAGACACAATAGAAATACACATACAAATATATACATACATATAACTAGTAGGGAACCAACATGATCATTTATATTGATACTAATTCATGTAAGATAAAGGTATAGTGAGACTTTAAGAAATGAATGTCTGATGAAGAATATTTAACTATATAGAATTGAATTCCTAAGTGAGTACGAATTTTGTAAATAACGAATCGTTTTTCGTATACAATGCTTGTCATTCATTAATATGGACAAATGACGGTTTGAGTCCATGTCCTTGAAGTCCGGGTAAATCGAGCCAATATCATCATATAAAGTGTTTCTATGATCTATATAAAGTGGGCACTGAAAAAGAAAATAGGTTTCTGATTCTACCGAGTTTGTATCACAAAATTTGCACAGTCTTTCAGCTTCTGCCTTTCCTTCAAACCTTCCAGTTTCGATGTGTAACGGTATGATTCCACACCTGATTTGTGCAAGAATCGATCTTTGTGACAAAGATAGGTCCATGTGTACATAGTCTTCTAACTTAAAATCACTTTTGAACAGTTTGTATGTGCGTAGTTTTGACTGTTTATCAAGGTCAACATTCCATTTGTGTTTTTCCGCTTCCATGAGGACAGTTTCAGCATGTCTTAATATGGCATGTAAATCAAAACTTTGTCTGTTACTATACAACTGTAATCTATTAATGTCAGCGAACACTTGCTTAATATCATAGGACCAAGTTCCACGTTTACAAGAATTTGAATCCCATAAAAAGACTTTATGTGTTAAACGTTCTACATCCATACTGACGAGTCTATGCCATAATCTGATCATATTAAGTTTTCGTCTGATATGAGGAGGAATCCAAGCAACATCTCCCTGGATGGCTACATTTGATGCATATTTGTGGACTCCTAAGAATATGCGAATGGCTTTGTTTTGAACTGTGTCACATTTTGAATAATATTTGTGTCCCCACAAATCTGAAGCATAATCCATTATAGGACAAATACATGAATGGTACAACTTTGTATAAGTTTGAAATGACATATGTTTGTTAGCAAAATATCTGTTAATAAGCATACCCAGGGCGCGTTCTGCCGATTCAGCCAAGCATTCTGCTGTGACAGTAAAATCCATAGTTTCACTCAGGATACACCAAAGATATTTATATTTGCTTGCATATGACAATATTTTATTACCACATTTAAATTCATAGTTGCTTTTTGGTGTTGTTATTCGTCTAAAATGTATAATGTTAGTTTTATCCACATTGATAGTCAATCGCCACTTCGAGCAGAATTCATCTAGTTTTTGAATCATTAATTGTAAATTCTGTTCATTTTCCGCTAGAATGACCATATCGTCAGCATAAAGTAGGATCGATAGCATATGATCATCTATAGGTATTCCGACATTTAGATTGTTTATTTCGTCAACAAGGTCATTCAGAAATATATTCCATGACGTCGGTGACAGATTGTCACCTTGCTTCAAACCAGATTCCATAGAAAACCAGTCCGTTAAGACAGTATTAATGTTTAAACAGCATTTGGTAGATAAATACATTGCTTTAATGCATTGGTAAAGCTTTCCCCTTAAACCGTTTATTAATAGTTTAAAAAGCAACATTTCCCTGTCCGTTTTATCGAAGGCCTTGGCAAAATCGACCATACATGCAAATGTAGGTAAATTACGCACTTTTCTGTTCTTTATAATAGTCGTTAATACATACAGATGATCTATACAGGCTCTCGTTTTTCTAATTCCATTCTGTTCATCACAGACCATATCCAGCGATTCTATAACTTTTGTTAATCGGTTATTCAGAACCATACTGAATAAATTGCACATAGTCGGAATAAGACTTATGCCACGATAGTTTAAAGGAATTCTAGGGTCATTTGTTTTATTTTTCGGTATAAGTTTGATGACACTTTCACTCCATATATCCGGTAATATACCGGATTCAAAACACTTTTCAAATAGAGTATGAATTAACAATACCGAGTTCGCATTAAAAAATACTTCATTAGGTAACATATCTATGCCGAAACTTTTACCCTTTTTGGCGTTAGATATAACTGTCAAAATTTCATCAACTTCTATATTTTTATTCAAATCGGCGTTAATAGCCTCGAAGTTCGGGATGTTTGGAATTTCCCTCGGATTTGAGTCTTCAAACTCTTGTTTCAGTGCCAATATATCATCCATAAATTCTTCATTGAAGTCATTGTTTTGGCACTTTGAGAATAAATTTTGAAATTCGTCCATCCACTTTTTGTATACGTCATCTTTATTTGTACTAAACGAGCCGTCGTCATTTATAACTTCCATTGGTATTGAATCAGTCTTTCGTTTAGGGCCGAGATTTTTAATAACATTCCAAAAATGTTTCGGATCGTTCGTTCCAACATGTATTAGTTCGTTTCGCACAGATTTTTGATATATCCGCTTTGCTTTTCGTATTTCCTTATCGAAATTATTTTGGATATCTTTATATGACGATCGCAAACGTGATTTCAAGCCCTTATTACCAATACTGCATACTAGATACTGTTTTTCAGCTTCACAAACATTGTGCCATATTTGAGCTAAATTGTCATTCCACCATGGTTTAAGTGAGTGTCTGTTCTGTTTTACACGGTGAATAGGTTTTAATTTCTGTGCCACTTCGTTTTGATACAACTGCACTATTGACTTATAGATGTCATTTATTGCACGCCGTGAATTTTCAGACTCCTGGATGCGTTGAATTGTATGCTCTATTTGCTAGTTTATATCCTCACTACACATAAATGTTTCTGGGATATCATCAACTCTATATTTACGTTTGAAACTATTAATATCGTTCTGTTCGTTTTCGTTATTTTGCTGTCTATTAAACTCATTAGTACCGCCGTTAGAGTCATAGTTTATTTTGACACGACAAGAAACAACCGAATGGTCCGGCATTGCTCTATCCGGTACAATGTTAAGTTCATTTATTAGATCCTTAACACAGTGTACCTTAAAATGTGATATATTAGACAGGTTCGAGTGAGGTATAAAAATATAATCTACAACAGATTTTCCCTTCGTGGAAACCGATGTGAAATTGTCGTTTTCTTTAAACACCCGTCCATTTAATATACATATCTAACTTCCTTTTAAAAATTCTATAAATTGAGATCCATGCTTGTTTGATACGGTATCAATGCTCACTCTTGAATCAATGTCATCAACATCAATAATGATGTCCTGTTGTGACCCAATTCGAGAATTTACATCGCCACAAAATATGGATAAGTCAGCGTCGGAATTTAAGTAAGATAAATTAAGGAGGTGGTTGAAGAAAGCAGAGGCATCTTTTCCCCTTTCACTGCCTTCCGGTGGAAGGTAACATGAACATATAAATATTTCATACTGTGAAAATTTGTTGATCAATTTAAAACTTAGTATACCATCAAAAGACATATCAATATCAACGACATTGTAAGAGTTTAATAAAGAAAGTTTAACATATATACAAACACCTCCAGAACCGCTTTTGGCCGTGCGCTTTATGAGTTGTCTATTATGATGAAAGCATTTATACCCATTTAAGGCAATATTGTTATTATTTTGCCACTTTGTTTCATTCAAACAAACAATATCTGCGTCGAAAGACGATAGTATCTGCTCACGGATTTTACCGTTTTGATTTGTAAACTAATTCACATTCCAGTGTATTATCGATAAAGTTTTCAAGTCGTCGCAGTCATCTGGGTCCCGGCCTACTGACTGGGTACCGTGTTATTTAGCTTGATTGTCGGGAAGAGTGAACGTAAATTCACCCTGCGCGGCGGTCGATGGGCTTTGACTATTCCTACGTTGATTGAAACGTTTTCCAATTAAAGTGGGCCTTGTTCGTCGATCCTTTTTCTCGGGTTTTGGGGGAATAGGCCCTTTGTAGGCTTTGCGGTCAACAATTAAAGTTCCGTCGACGAATTTAACTTTGCGATTTTCGCTGAGTGCCTTGTCAATGACCGGCTGCAGTCGTGTTTTCTTCTCTAGATCCTGATCGGTCAAGTCATCGGTGATATAATAATCTTTATTTTCTAGGGCTTCTCGTTTCCTTTTAAAAATTTCGACTTTATCGGTGTGCCGCAGAACCTTGAATATAATCTGACGTGGGGCCTTTGTCTTATCTGGAAGTTCAACAGATTTTCCCGTTCTGTGAGCTTTATCAACCTCGATGTATGGCAAACCGAAATCGTCCTTCAGAACATTCTTGACTATTTTGTGGGGATTTTCATTTTGAGTTTCAGGGTAGCCAACTAAACAAAGATTATTTTTTCTTGAAAACCGTTCAAGTTTATTGTTGGCTTCAAGCAGTTTAGAGATCGTTGTTTGAGCCGACGCCATATCACTCTGTAATGTGGTAATGTCTTTTCTCATCTGTTTTTCTCTTGTGCTCAAGTCTTTTATATCATTCTGCGCTACATTAACAGATTTCCCCAGGGTAACAGTGCGCAAGTCAATGTCTGATACTCGTTTTTGGAGTCCTTCCACCGTTTCGTAGAGCGAATCCTGTTTGTGAATCATTGTGTCCATGGACGTTTTTAGACCCATGAGGGTCTTCCGAACAAAAGTATGGAAGTCACTCTCGTCGGACGGTCCACTTGGTACCTTCGATTTATCCATCGTTACCCCCTTATGAGGATCAGCATCGTCAGAAAGTACCCTTCCGAGTATATATATTCCGAGGTATATCCGCAGCTTTTATTTATGATTGCTTGTCACTATAGGAAACATACCAAAACTAGATGGACATGTTGTGTGATCACAACTGTGATCATGTATTCTAACATAATATATGAAAACATATTACAACTTTAGTTAAACATACAACATAATCATAATGTCAAAACATACATTACATGTGATCATATTTCACAATTACTTCAAAAGTTACTTCAAAATTTACTTCACCTCATCATAACAACTTTTCATGCTGTGGGGATCGTCAGAACCCGCCATAAAGACAGATAAATCTAAATCTGGCTTCCCCACAACAGGAAAAGGAAAAATCAAGAGAAAAGTACAAAGCCCAAGCAGTGCACCGTTCTGAAGATTCGCAACATATGTGATCTAAATATATGTATGCCACCCTCAAAATCCAAACATGATATGCTCTACTTATCTCATAGACTTATAGCCCAAGCAAGAAGTTCCTTGGTTTATTTAACAAACCAATCAGTGAAAGACTTCTATGTCAGGGATCGTGTTCTGTAATCTGGTCTTTATGAGCTTCCTCAGCAGTGTGTTTGGAAATAGACCTTTAGCATAATGATGGTAAACTGTAAGGCTGGCTAATCGGAGCTGAATAAATAATCGATTATCAGTGCTGCCATTGTGATTGATAATCGATTAGTAATCACTGAAGATTTGGTAATAATTTTACCTATCTGGCTGAGCATGACTCTTATCATATGTTATACTTTACTGTATGCATTTGGCCAGACAGGCATGACCAAACAGTGTAGACCCAGATGAGACGCCGCAAACGCGGCGTCTCATCAGGGTCTACACTGTTTGCCACTCACCCAGCTGTTTAAGACACAAAAGTGGGTAGTAATTTGTTCAAATTTTAGATAAAATATGGTTAGGAGTTGAGGTGTCTGAATACTAAGGGTAAATACGGTAAAGTAACAGACACAGAAATCAAATGATCGATTATTAGTACATCTGTAATGATAATCATTTTTGTGGTATTTATCGATCAATTAATCGATTATCCGATTAATCGTGCCAGTCTTAGTAAACTGTCCAGGTCTCGCTTGTCTATAAGTTTTGGCAGTACTACAGCTTTATAGACTTCAGCTGTGTATGAGTCCACTTTGTTCCCAGACACTTCTACGTAGCCTGCCAAATGATGCACTGGCTTTACATTCCTGTTGTTTACTTCATCATCAATGTGCACAGCTGTTGGCAGGGTGCTTCCAAAATATATGAATTTACCAATAACTTTAGTTTTTCGCCCTTTTATTGTGAGAACATGATCATTGTACGGCTTTACATCTGCAGACTGGTGCATAACCTCCGTTCTCTTAGTGCTGATTGTGAGTTCATAGTTGCCACAGGATTGGGATCTCGTAAAGCTAGCTTAAGCACCCACCCCCATTACGAAAACATGCCTATTCAGATATGTTGAAAATTTTACAACCAAAAAAGGAAAATTTGCAGATATAAAATTCTGATATTTTTCATATTTCTGCTCAAAATATAGATTGTGGGTACTCATTAGAACCGCCTCGGCGAGGCGGTTCTAACGAGTACCCACAATCTATGTTTTGAGCAGAAATAAAGAAAAATAATGTATACCCCTGTAACCCCAGTTTTACTATATAAAAGTGGGGTTTAAGGGGGTCAAAATTATATAGGTTTGTTTTCGTGATGCTCTTCCCAGTAATTTATTACTGACCGTTCAAGGGCGGTACTTTCATTATGGTACTTTTCGATTAATGTTATGTAGTGTTTCACTTACAAATGTTTTTTTTTTCTTTTAACAATTATGTAAGTTTAAGATGTATTCAGATAAGTTTGGGTAACAGAGTTGCCACCTTTTGGGAAAGGGTTGCCAACTCTGCTTGCCATCTGTACTTTTCGTGGCGGTTTAATTGTATTTGTCTGTCTTTGCCTTTGGTGTCGTGGATCTGATTGAATCAGTTCCTGAGTTCATTAACTTACTTTGTGAAACTCGGTCCATACCTTCTTGCATTGCTTCTCCGTTGAGGCATTCTAATGCTATGTCATCAGCATAGAGAAGCTCATCTAACATTTCTAGCTGTACCTTGGATTTGGATTGCAACCCTCTTAGGTTGAATAGCTTGCCATCGAAGTGTACTCGTATTATTACAATCCTGAAAAGCAACTGTTGTTTTTGTTCAGTTTTATACTTCAGTGTAGGAGGTCCCAGGGTACGAAACCATAACAGGCTGATCCAAAAGGCAGCTGTAAGCTTGGTAGTAAACATCAATCAACTTCCTGTGGCGATGGGCGAGTGGCGGAGCTGCAGGTGAGTGACCTAACCTAGTTCAAGTTGTATTCTTACAAATAACTCGTTTGATGTTTTGACCATATGTGGTATAGAATCTAATCATTATACGACTTAAGGCAGGATAGTGTCAAAACCAGACGCAGTGTAAAAATATTAATATGGTATTCATCTATTATGTATGCCTTCACAGTATGCCAAAAAACTAAGTTTTCCAGAATTATAAGATGCGTACAGAATCTGTGTGAGTATAGAGAGCCTGTGTGAGAGAATTGACACAAACTAATCCTTACCTATTCAGCTCTGTACTTTGCAAACAGTGTAGATCCGGATGTTTACTTTTTTTTTAATTAACTGCTACCCCTATTTGCAACATTGGAAGTGCCCTAACTCAAGGATGGAGGCGTCTCCTTCAGAAACCCAGGAATGAAATGGGAAAATACCTCTAGTCAGAGGCTTATAATTCTACTAACGGGGCTATGAGCCTTGGAACGACTTATAGGAGGGAAGATAGCCCCATTAGTAGAATTATAATAAACGTCAAAAAGATTGCCTTTGGAAACAAAGAACACACTACAGATAAGAAAATGGGAGTCGCGATTTTCTTGAGACTCTTCATAAGCAGTAATGAAGTTTGCAACATTGCTTACGCCCTCTAGCGTATACATAAGCAGTACTCCATTTTCAAATATACTACATTGGGCCCAATGATCCCACAGGAAATATGCCTCTGTTCCAGTATAATAAAATGTTTCAATGGTTTATACCGCTATACAATAAAAATGCCATACTGTCTGATGATCAGCCCGTGTATGCGCAAATGAACATCAAAGATTGTGTTGAAAAATTTAAAAAGATGGGAACCGGATATCTTCTGAGATTTACTCTGGACAATGTTATGATCCGTGATGTGATAAAAAATGTACCTTATCACATGTGCGACATGCAAAAACCCTGCAGTTTTCGCTGTCTTCTTAAACGCTTAGCACTCAGGGTAAAATTTTCAGTAGATGACATATTGAAATACTTTTCTTATTTTTCCCAGAAAACAGGTTTTGAAATTTCATGCAATGAAGACAATTTGCATGAAATATCAAATCCTGTTTTTTAGGGAAAATAAGAAAAATTATCAATTTGTCGTCTTCTGAATAAGTCAAAAGAGTAGCATCACGAAAACATGCCTATATAATTTTGACCCCCTTAAACCCCACTTTTGTATAGTAAAACAGGGGTTTACAGAGGTAAACATTATTTTTCTTATTTCCGATCAAAAACATAGATTGTGGGTACTCGTGAGAACCGCCTCGTCGAGGCGGTTTTAACGAGTACCTACAATCGATATTTTGAGTAGAAATATGAAGAATATCAGATTTATTTTATTTGAAAATTTTCATTTTTTGGTGGTAAAATTTTCAGTATATTTGAATAGGCATGTTTTCGTAATGATAGGTTGAATAAACAGCGGGTTCTTGGCTTTCCACAGAGTGTCCAGCAATGAATCCGCTTGTACTGCACAAAGGTGCTGAGCGATCTGAGTCATAGTTGGTGCACCTATTATAATGTACTTTTTCCTATGTTTGGTTCTTATCGATGACACCCTTCTTATTTATGGGTTTTATATGTAAAACTTTACATTATCCTGATATTATCAGGAATATTCAGTGAAATGTTCCGTTGCGTTGCTTTGCCTCATTTATGATATTATGTTAACAATTACTTTTAACTAACTGAATACTAATGTGGAAAAATATCGGCCATTTCATACTTTCTATGTACAGCACAGTTTCCATCTGACATAAAGTTCTTAAAAAAAAAAAAAAAAAAAGGAAATAGGCTTCAGTGTTTGTTTCTTTGGTTTGTTGGTTTGTAACATGTCGTATAGACAGGCTCCAGTCTCCTTCCAGTGACTAAATAGTTATTCATATAATCAGGTTTGTTATCCACCAAAATAAAATCAAAATAATATAATGACTATAAAGGCTGGTCACTCTAGTGAAAAAGAATGTCTTTAAAAATGACAAACGGCGAAGCTAGCACTAATACTTTTGTTGAGATTGAAGAGTAGTAGTAACATATAAGCAAACTGAAATGAAAGGTGTTCTAATTTGAAAGCATTTTCAATGCCACCACTCTGATTTGTCGCCACTTATCTTTGTTATTAATTGAGGCAGTTCACGACAAAACCTACAATAACACTTGTGCGACCAGTGAAGATTCAGATCAGCCTGCGCATCCGCGCAGTCTGATCAGAGTCTTCACTGAACGCATGTGTCTTCTACATCCCCGGGCTATCAAACATAGGATGAACGAGTACCATAGCCATGTAAAGGCTGATCTGAGTTTTCGCTGGTCGCATACGTATTATTAAGGTTTTGTCGTGCGCTGGCTCAGTTAACATGAAAAACAAGACACTATCCTTTCGATGATCCACCAATTACCTAAATACAATATACAAAAAGCATAGGTAACAAAAGTGGGGAAACTCGACCAAGAAGCTCTGTCAGTCCAACAGACGAGATAAAGCTTTACCGCGACGGCAACGACTATCTGCCAATATACCATCGACAAACACTTTCTTGTCTAACCGGATGGTGCGCAACTATTCATGTACTGACGTTAAATCTTTTAGCCCGGTAGACCAAACCAAATATATACAAATGCAAACCGTGTCAATCCAGATGAGACGGCGTATACACTGTTTGCCATTCAGTTCTAGATATTTAACTATTTGCAATAATGGTCCGGTTCAAATTCAAATACGGAAGAAACTATTGCAGAAGCTCAGGACGAAAGGATTAATCCCACATTATTTCAGTACTGAGTAATGTTGTTGCGTTAATCCTAAATGCTGTTAAAATTGTTGCTTAACTTTTTGCCGAAAGTGTTCAAAGTATCGAAAACAAAACTTAATGAGACCACCAAGAAAATGAATGACTGACAGGTGTCTCTTGTGTGTTAAGGGGTTACGAATGTGCAAGTACATCAATTTAGATAGCTTCAGATAAAATCTATACCCATTTACTTCTGTGTTCAAAAGTCTATAGATTGCTTCGAGAAATTGAAAAATGTAGACTTTTAATAGTGAAAAACAATCCTACATCTATCAAACGGGTATAAATCGCATGACATTCGACTAGATTTCAAACGCTGATAAAAAGCAAACCAGCGATTCACTTCATTTTTCAAACAGTTTGAGATAATGACAGAAACGTAACTCGAGTTTATTGTGAATCTCTATTTAACCCATTGGATACTGGAGACCCCTAAACGGGTAACTGGCAAACAGTGCAGATCCAAATCAGACACCGCAGAATGCGGCGTCTGATCAGGGTCTCCACTGTTTGCAAATAGTTCAAACATTTTTTTTTCTTTAGCAATAGCAACATCATATAGCCTGACATACCTATAATCGAAAACGGGACCCTTCCAATATATAGTGTGGGAGAGTTCATTTAGTCTTTAATGGGTTAATGGAATGTGCAAAGTGGGAAAGGGAACCTTATTTCATATTCGCACAAGAAATGAACTGCAACTTGGGAAACCGTACTTCTTGACATGTGCGCCCAACGAACACTCAATCAGCCTGCGCATCCGCGCAGTCTGATCAGAGTCTTCGTTGTCCGCACGGAGAAACTGCAAATTTGGCTATCCAAAATGCCCCCAGTAAAGTTTCTGATCAGACTGCGCGAATGCATAGTGTGACCTAGATTAACGGGGCTATAGTAGAATAATAAGCTTCCCAGTACGCATTCTACATAAATCTATAGCGGGCCGTTATCGGGCCGATAATGGCCCGCTGTAGATTTATGTAGAATGCTAGCTGGGTTCTGACCAGGGCCATCTCCGCTTCTCAATATATTTCATCATATTCATTAATTCTGTAAGCGGGCAATGAAGACCAGATCAGACAAACTGTATGCATAGCTGTTAACCAAATTATGGTTGGTAACTTTGCTTCCCTCTTTAACCCATATAAGCCTAGCGTCCCTTAACAGGGACATTGGCAAACAGTGTAGACCCAGATCAGACGCCGTAGAACGCGGCGTCTGATCAGGGTCTAAACTGTTTGCATTGAATTCAGAAACTCCTATTAAACATGGTAATACGAATAAAAACTAACCAGATACCCCTATATATGAAATAAACCTGTCCAAATGTTGAGGTGGAAGAGTCCACTCGACATAAATGGGTTAATTGCGCGACATTGAGTCGGTCCTCAGACTAAATGATGGCTCACTCGGTCTGTTTCAGAAATTTTGATGCTGGCTATCAAGGTCTGTAGTCGAGCCCATCGCGGTCCTTTGATTGATTGAGTTGGGGTTTAACGACATGTCAACCCTTGTGGGTCATTTTGTGTCGTCTCCCAGACAAAGGGAGAAAATAGACAGAAGAGATAGCAGAAGAGATGAAAGGGAGGGACAGGGAAGAAAGAGAAACAGGAATGAAAGTGAAGAAACAGAAGAAATAAAAACATCACCTCCCTACCCTTACCT
>OZ024822.1:116894009-117062839 GCA_964016985.1 Anodontia alba | reverse complement strand
ATATATATATATAGAGAGAGAGAGAGAGAGAGAGAGAATACTAATACTATTTAATCATTTTAAGATTTTGTGTCTGGTTCCTGTGCGTTGGGCTAGGGTGGAGCGATGAGAAGCATATTTCAAGCACATTCATGAAGCTCGTCAAAAAAAAAAAAAAAAAAAAAAAAAAAAGACATACACTTACGTGACCATGAAATCTATTGAAATTTATTTAAATATATTACCATTTAAATATATTACCATGTATCTCAGTATATGAAAATCATTACCAAGGTACAGGGATAGGTTTCAGATTCGGTTCATTCCTATCCTTTCTATAAGTGCATAGCCCGGATAAATGCAGGGAAATATCTTACATTTCATTACCATTTTCACCTGTTTGGCATACGTAATACGTTTTAAAATTAATGTTACATTTATAAAAGATGCAAATGTATTCAAAAATGAAGATGTAGCTAAATTTTAAAATAGATATTATGCAATTAAACTTGCTTGAATGCATTTTGGCGGACGACATAAACCTTCATAATTGTCAATGATGCATTATTTATACTTATATATATAAGAACATTTGGTTTAGATGGGGGTTAAGAAGAACTTAGAAATGGCAAAACATCCAAGATTAGGTTTAACATCCACCTAATCAAACAAAACCTACCTACCTATCTGAAAAAAAGAAAAAAAGAAAACAAAAACAAAATTACAATTATATACTCGGCTAAGGCATCTATTGCTTAAACTAGAGGCAAAACTATTTATTCAGAGATAAAAACTAAAGGGGCTGTTACTATACTTTGTTAAAGAGACATTTCCAATAGCAAGGAAGGCAAATACAAATGTAGGGACTTGGGCAAGTCTTCTTACATAAACAAGAATGTTTTCACTGTATCTGCATATTCTCATTACACTATGTCTTAAGAACAAGGAATATACTCACCTTGATTGAATAGGGCCAAAAAGAAGAAGAAGAAGTAAAAAAGCTTTGTTTCCAGTGACCCGGCCGACCCTGTCACAACTCCTCCCCTCTTCGCCCCCACCCCTCCCCCCACCTCCACAACCCCTACAACCCCTGTTGAAAACATAAAAATAAGATTTCAGCTGTCTTGATATCTCATCTTTTCATTTATTTCATACAACTACACACTTATAAGCCATAATGACATACAAATATGTACAATGAAAAATAAAACCCGACCCACCGACACAAATTCTTTTCAACTATGCTTCAGGAAATACAGCATTTTTTTCTTTGCCTAAGGTACATATAGACCTTTTAGATACATGGCATACGGGCTAAGTGTGTTAATCAGTGTTGACATACTTTATGTCTTCTTTTTGTTTTTTCTTTCTTTTTATTACTTAGTTGGAGAGTTTGTTTTGTTTATTTTGGTCAGAAAGAGCAGGAGGCTCCCATGCGGAACGGTGCAAGCAAGTTCAGAACTGCCGATCTTTAACAATGAAACTTTGAAGATCGAGCGAATGACGGAGCCGTAACAAAGTCAACAATGTGGTATGTACGGCCAGCAAAGATCAGCCCGGGCATCCACTCAGTCTGATCAGAGTCTTCACTGTTCGCTTTAAGGAAGCTGGGATCCTTCGCTCCCCTCTAAGCGCACATGTAAGACTCTGATTAGACTGAGTAGGATGCCCAGGCTGTTTATTGTCTTCTATGGGCCCAGATACTACATCGTTGGTTTTGTCACGAGACGGATCATATGATATGTAAGAGTTTTTGTTGGTTTAAGTGGGTAGATTTAAGAGAATGCGGATGAATCCTGTGTGGAACGAGTGTTTCCTAGGTTGAAAGTAGAAATACAGAATGGGGGATGGAAGGAGGGACATGACGAGGGACAGAATGAGATAAGGCGAGTGAAGGAAGGGTAGAGAGCGAGAGACAGCCGGTAAGGAGTCAGCAAGCGTGGAAACGATCGAATAGGATGAGGAGGGCCCCAGATAGATTTGTTCCTTGACTGTGATTTTTAGTATGTCGCTGATCTATACACCGTCTCATCTCAGCTTTTTTTTTTTTACGAAATAACGTGGTCGTTGTGAAAGAAATAAACCATTGGAACGTTTTATCCCAAAAGAGTTTTCAAGTTACAAGCAACTTAATGATTATAACTTTCCATATCTTCCAGTTTCAGTCTCAGTGAATTAGTTAACTGACATTTTTCCCTTATCCATGTGGTGCTGCGTTAGTTTTTCTATTGTTAAATGCATTGACAAAGTTCACAGTATACTACTATATGGGACAAAAAATCAGTTAGGTACCTTACTGGAACTGAAATTTTAGGATTTGGAGGGTTTAGGATTTGGGAGTGGTACTCACTGGACTTTTCTCTTACCTTTGTTTACATTTTTAGAAAGTCACTTAGCAAGCAACTTAGAAAATGGATTGAGATGGACTTTCCTAGGGTTTTTCTATCCGAACCGCCAATTTAACTCGCAAAAAAAAAAAAAAACAAAAAAAAAAAAAAAAAAAAAACCGAGAGGAAACAGAGTATAGATCAAACTGAGGAGCGGTCTTATCAGAGTTTATGTCCTGTTTGTCATTCCTCCGCATGTTTCTGAAATCTACCCACTTCTGAGATGTTAACAGCATTATTTTCTTTCTTGTGTCAGGATGGACAATTTTTTATTTAAGTTTTAGAATTATCCGCTATTATTCCATGTGGTAATCTTAAGAATTTTTGGCGGTAGACAGGACTTGGCAAAACAGAGTAGACTGGGATTAACTGTCTTCACTGTTTCGCTACATTGATCTGCATATTTGTGTGTGGACACATATTATGTATTTGCAACACCGCACTGTTTTATCGTATGATGATATTTATTATCATCATTATTATTATTGTTGTTGCTGCTGTTCGGATTTACGGATTTTTAGTTATTTACGGTCAGTTGTCTAAATGAACAAGTGCTAGTATGCATACTTGTATTGTGTTTATGCGACGTATGAGTCCATACATTACGAAAACACGCCTATTCAAATATACTGAAAATTTTACCATAAAAAAAAATGAAAATTTTCAGATAAAAAATTCAGATATTTTTCATACTTCTGCTCAAACACATAGATTGTGGGTACTCGTTAGAACCGCCTCGACGAGGCGGTTCTAACGAGTACCCACAATCTATGTTTTGAGCAGAAATAAGAAAAATAATGTATACCCCTATAAACCCCAGTTTTACTATATAAATGTGGGGTTTAAGGGGGTCAAATTTATATAGGCATGTTTTCGTGATGGTACAGATGATTCTCGTTATTTCACACTCTGATATCTATCTATCTGTCTTGCCATGATGCAATACGCCCGCGAGGACATTCTAGGCATTTGCGCTGTCGAGCAATCCAAGTGTGTTACTAGAAAAGATAAAAGCAGAAAAGCATGTCAGTGAGTGACAAAGTATGATAGTGAAGGGGATGAAAGATAATAGGTTAAAATAGATGAGAATAGCTAAAATCAGATTAAAAACAATCTATACTTGGGATCTTAAGGCATGACGTGCTGCAACTTGCCAATTTCAACCTTGAATATGTCAAGGTTTGGCGAGCTGACAGCGCTTTCTGGGAGGGCATTCCACTGAACGACTGCCAGTGGAAAAAAAGGAATATTTATAAAAGTCCTTCCCTGTGTGAATTTGCTGGAATGTCATAGAATGGCCACGACGGGACGTACGGGGGTTGGGTTTGATGTAATCTGGGAGAGGTACTGCGACCATGTTATTGACAATCGTAGAATAAGCAGAGACGTGAGTCCGCACGTCTCTGCTCAAGAGTACGCCAACCCAAAGTTTCAAGCATGGCAGAAACACTTGCCATTCTGTCCAAGTAACAGATGGTCCAGCGAGCAGCCCGCCGTTGGACTTTCTCAATTTGTTCAGTTTTCAATTTAGTATGGGGGTCCCAAATGGCCGCAGCATATTCGAGTTGCGGTCGGACCAGGGTATTGTAGGCGGCCTCTCTCACTCCGGACATTTTTGTTCTAACATTTCTTTTTATGAAGATATCTCAAACTATGGCTTAAGTCAAGGTAAATTTTGGGTTCTGTTGTTTTAGTTTTCTCTATGTTCATTAGATCTGAACTCTGTCATCTCAAACTACTGTTATCTCAAACCAAATTTTCCAGTCGCTTGGAATTTGAGGTTGACTGTATTTGTATTTAAATATAACAGGGTAGCCATTGTGTTCTTAATTTGAGCCACCTCGTGACAAAACCAATAAAATGGCATACGCTTTAATCGGTGACTCAGAGTAGCCTGGGCAATTGCCTAATCTGATCAGAATCTTCCATGTGCGCTTAGTGGGTAGTTAAGAATAGCTTTCTCCAAGCGGATATTGAAGAAGCTGATCAGACTGGGAGGACGCCCAGGCAAATCTGAGTCTTCGATTGGCGTACAGATCACTTAGTTGGTTTTTTCACGTGACGGCTCTATTGTACTCAGGGATTTTCGATAAGATCATTTGATTACAGATTATTCGACATTTTAGGAATGCAAAATGAGCCGTGCCATGAGATAATGGTATTCATCGTCATTCGTAAATGCAAACTTCAAATGCACATGTTCAGACATCTGGAGGGGCTAGAAGCCTGATTCTTGGTCGTTCTCTACTACACATGTGCGAATAGTGAAGGTTCTGATGAGACTGCGCGGATGCACAGTCTCCCTTGAGCCTTCACTATTGGCAAATGCGATAAGTACCATTATCACACTAGCTGACTTAAATTATCTTTTGTTTTTAATATCTTAATGTTTTGAAAAAAGAAGGCGTAAAGGATATAAATATTGTAAGTTACTGTAATGACCTATGAGGTTTCTAAGATACATATACGTTTAGTCAAGCACCGTTTTGATGCATTTAGTCATTTCTAATTCATACAACCTCCCTACCCCCCACCCCCCCCCACCCCCCGTATAACACTATTGTTGAATTCTAAAGCATTAACCGTGTTACATAAAGAACCGTGTTATATCTGACTTTAGTGGGGAATTGTAATTTTTGTTGGGAGACGGGCCACAGCAATGTAAGCAAGTTTCATGTGCGCTCAACGAAGATGCGATTCATCACGTTCATCTGTCCATGTTGGTAAGATTATTCCATGTCCGCAGGAAGAAGCATTGGATCCAGCGAAGACTGTGATCAGACTGTCCAGATGCACCTTCCATGGGCGCACATATGAATTGAAGGAATTACCGTCCTCTGGCTCGTTTGATATGAAACATTAAAATGAGGAAACGGTTTTCTAACGTAAGGGGTAATCAGCCTCGTGTCATATTCGGCACAACTATTGCAGTCCCCGGAACAAATGCTTGGGCAATTTAGCATCTTATTATTTCAATGTAGACGAGGTTGCAGTACGTCTTATTTGATATGTCAAATAAGTATTTTAAAGCCCAGATAGCTGAAAATATCTTCATTTTGCACAGGAAATAAGGCAAACAGGAATATCGGACTACCCTTCTCCCGATGAAATTGAATTTAAAATTAGCCGCTTGTTTTTCGAGCCCACACCTATCTTTTCCGACGCAGAAATGAAAGTTGTTGGGAAAAGCATTGTCCGAATTTTCAAAATATTTCTATGAAATTGACTGAAATTCAATAAATCAGGAGAACTTGCCCGTTTGTTGACATTTGGATGTCTTGTAAGTCATGCCCGGAAGTTCGCGTAAAGAATTTGAGTGCATAACCAATGGCTACCCTTTACGAGATTAACAGGTGTGACATCGAATATTTCATCTCAGATATTGTCTGATAAAAATAATAAAAAAAAATCTTTATCAACTGATCAATTGTCCAAGATCACATTAAAAGGACTGGGATCTCTTGGTTACACCGAACAGAAAGTAGCGGAGTCACGTGGTATATTGTTAGGGAGGATAATGATGTAAACAAAATAATTCGGGCGTACGTACGGATATCCTCCTCTACCTCACAGAATGATTTTAATTAGTCATTTTGGAAAGACCAAACGGACTACCACGGGACTGGAATTTTTTTTTTTTTTTCCTTTAGCATCAAAAATGTCGCGAGTGGTTATTTTAAATCCAGAGGAATTCAATGAAAACATTTAATATATAGTTTTAGTTATGATTAATAATATGTGCGTTATTCGAGATTTATTGAATGTGAGTTTAGAGGACTTAGATCAACAAAAACTAGAATTTTACCATCACGAAAACACGCCTATTTAAATACATAGAAAATTTCACCTCCAAAAACTGAAAATTATCAGATAAAAAACTCTGATACCTTTTATAATTCTGCTCAAAACATAGATTGTGGGTACTCGTTAGAACCGCCTCGTCGAGACGGTTCTAACGAATACCCACAACCTATGTTTTTGAGCAGAAATAAGAAAGATTTTGTATACCCCTTTAAACCCCAGTTTTACTTTATAAAAGTTGGGTTTAAAGGGGTCAAAATTACCTGGGTATGTTTTCGTGATGCATGGAGCACAATATGAATGAAATTCTCCCAAAAAATAACTGTACATATAGTCAGCGGAACACGCAATGTCCTGATTCAAGTGGACTTTCAAGATATACAGATAATCTCATTTTCATTACGAAAACACGCCTATTCAAATATATAGAAAAATCCACCTAAAAAAACTGAACATTTTCAGATAAAATACTCTGATGTTTTTCATATTTTTGCTCAAAACATATATTGTGGGTACTCGTTAGAACCGCCTCAGCAATCTACGTACCCACAATCTATGTTTTTGAGCTGAAATAAGGAAAATAATATATATTCCTGTGAATTCCAGTTTTACTGTACAAAAGTGGGGTTTAAGGGGCACAAAATAATATAGGCATGTTTTCTTAATGCATGAATCAGGTGGATCAAAGACATTTGATTTGGTTATTTTTTTAAAGGCGGGGTTCAAAATTTAACATGGATACTGGGGGGTCATACCTTTTCGTTGGCGCAAGTATTGCAGCTGGGGATGACATGTAGTTACCAGAAGACATAGTTATTGCAGAAATTTGTTTGGACGGTGAGAAAGATATTTACTTTCTTCATATATATGGCTCCGTTCTCGATGGGTTCGTATTTTGATTCCTTAAATGGAAGGGATGTGAAAAAGCACGTGGGATCAGCCTTACAACCGAAATTGTTAAAAGATTTTACTTATTTACCCCAGGATAGCTAACCTGGCCAGGAGATACGAGAAAAAAGACATACCGACAGAGGTGAAATACGAGGTGGGGACGGGCGTGCATGTCACCATAAGTATGTTATAAACATTTTTTGTATCTTTAACCCTTGTCATGCCACACCCATTTCTAATTTCCAGCCAATCAGATTACTTGATCCGCGTCTTTGATAGAAATTCGTATATTTAATGACAAACAGTGCAGCTCCAGATCAGTTGGCTTCTTCAAAAGCCAACTGATCTCGATCTACACTGTTTGCTAAGACAGGGCATGCCGTGTTCAGCGAGAGAAGGGTTAACTAGGTCATTTTTGTGAGAAAAAAAAAATCAATGAACAAACTGATTACATAATATTTTGAATGAATAGCGGCATGAGGACAAACAAAAAAAAACAACATTATTCTTCAAGTAAATTCAGGTCAACAAACCAAAATTATAAGACTAAAATCGTAACGTAAACGAAAGCCGTGTCAAAGAAATTTGGACCAACTGAGATCAGCCAGGATATCCATGTAAGCAGAACGTGCTGAGAATGTACCCCCACCCCCACCCTCCCCACACCTCACCCCCACATACACCTGTTTATCTGCTTAAATATCCAACATCCCACAATTGCAAATTGCAAAAGGGTTAAAGAAATACTCGACCGAAACAAGTCTAGAAACAACCACCTTATAGGGAGTGACGTTTATAGAGCTTTTTAAGTGTTGCCACAAGTTAAGCTTTAAAGGTAACTTGGTGACATCAGTCTTGACGTTAGCAGCCTACCTCTTTCAATAAAGTCTTGGTATATAGAATACGCTCTGGCAAAATGGATTCATTGTGAAACCTATACACGGTATGCCAGTTCAGAAGGAATATTGCTGCTAAGAAATAGAAAGTTCACTTCGGGGAAAGCTGAAGTCATCCCTCTTGTTTCGGGGGTGGACAACAAAGATTTTTTCAAAGATTCAAAGAGTTTATTCGATTGGTAAAGGCCAATGGCCCTTTACAAAACAATATATACAATATTCATTCGAGTGACAAATCAGCATTTAAATTGTCATAATATTTGATTGTTGTTCTTACTGATATAACAAATGCAATGTATAGACAGACTTTTGTGTTAAACATGTAAATTAGTATAATATCTTGATAATCTACGAACCTCAATTGTTTGGTACAGGTATTTAGCTTAGCATCTTGCTTTATATTAATCTTCTGTTTTCATAAAATCATAAAAATTATCAAATGAAACATACAGTAACATATCATAAGGAAACAATTCGTATTTCAAAGGTTCATATTGTATCATATTGAAAGGGAACCTTTATTATTTGAACTTCTTATTTTTCCAAACAAAACCGCCTTGGAACACGTAATGGAACAGACGAAAAGTGAGGTCATATACGGGAAGACTAGACAGATTATTGCGAAAGAAGAAAAAAAAGAACGTAAGTTTTCCTGAAAAATTATGTTAGGAGACACTATTTTAATTAAATAACACTGATAAAGGAAAACGCGTTTAAGGTGAAAAAAAAAAAAAAAAAAAAAAAAAAAAAAAAATGATATGAATTTCGTATGTAGATAATACCTAAAAGTTTATTTTTTTTTTATGTGTCGTATTTTACATTATCTTTACGTTAATTTATATCCCTTCCCCTACACAAAGTTTGGAGTGAGGGGTATACTGTTTAAAGTTGTCCGTCCGTTTGTCTATCCGTTTGTTCGTAACACTTTGTTGTTTTTTTACGACATATCTTAATAATATTAGGAATCATCATATTTCATAGAAATGTTAATATTCATGTGATGTTGCTGCTACAGAAAAAGGAGGGTCAAGTGATCAATAGTGTTATAGTTATTCCCCTTCGTAATTCTTTAGTGCCCGTATAACTTTAGTTTTTCCAGTCTATCTCGCGTAATAGTTTTAGGAATCTTGTAATATTTTGCATAAATGATGATATTTATATTATTGCTAGGGGAAAATTATTGCGGGGGAGGGGAGTGGGTGAGGGGAGTGGAGTGGTTCTTTCCTCGATTGATTGGAGACACAAGTAGAGGGATATTGTTTTGTATCTTCTAACTTTATTAGATGAAAATACAACTATCTTTTGTTTTCGTTTTACTGTGTTTTAGGTTGACAACAAAGTTGAAATCCAAACAGACAACGAAGTGGGGGAGTTGTTCCCAGGACATCAGCGATATCCCACGGAGAAAACAGAAATTTCTTTGTCCAATTTTCGATCCATTCACTAAAAAGATTTTCTCAACAGGTACGCTCTGAGATGCCGTAAATCAGACCAAAGCTGAGAGAAAACTCAATACATTGTAGCATTGTAGTGTGTAAAAAAAAAAAATAAATAAATAAAAAAAAAAAATAAAAACAAAAACGAGAAAAAATGCCTTGCCAAGCGGGCTTACCGTTTTTAAGCATCAGGCCAACGTAAGTTTCGTTGTCGAGTATGCGAAGAATTATTTTTGTTCTCAAAAAGTCTTGTTAGTACACCAAGACATACTGGCCACTAGACATCAGGGTCCAGTTTAAACGCAGACCAACCAGTTGCCATGAAACGTAAAATATATACTTATCATAAATGTGGGTTTATTTGCGAAGACAGAAAAAAATCCGTGGTCGCACAGAACCGTGCATTATCAAACTGAAGAGGAGGAAAAGCGTTTCAGCCTAACCATGGGGACAAACAGGTTCTTCTCCGCCGTGGACAGAAGAAAAGGGAAGCGTCGCGAGTGGAGAACTGGAAAAATATAAGCAACACATGCATCTGATTTTAAAACAATGTGAAACAGAGGATCGCTTGACAACTCTGTACAATTTTCCGGTCACAGACGTCCTTCCAGTTGATCAAATGATAGGTCAACTTGAAGAAATTTACAAAGACAATGAGCTTCGTTTAAGATTAACGCATCGATAGGGCTAGTATTCAGACACATCGAACTAGGATCGTACAGATATTTTGTTCCTTATCATAACGATATATTGTTTTCTGTTCGTCTTTACATTCATAGTCGAGATTATTACTGCTGGACGCCGCCGATTACGCCACCAGGCAACGCTCGAATACTAAATGGAAACCTGTAATGTTGACAAATATCGTTTATCAGGTATATAAGACTTAATGACTTTAACTACCGTAATAAAGCCCTTACTGCCAAACTTCTTAGGCAGGGCTATCGTTATTTTAAACTTCGTAAGGCGTTTTCGAAATTTTATCGCAGACACAGTGCCTTGTTAGAAAAATATAGCGTCAGTCTGAAAAGACTTCTGCAACAAGGTATATCGGAACCCGAATTTTACGGTGACTTAGTGTACAGATTTAGAAAAATTGTAGGTAAATCTAACTTTTCGGAGCAATTCAGAAAACTTATTAACCGTTATAAAAGCATTGGCCATAGCGTGGATATTATGCGGCAGACTGCATGCCTAGTTGTCAACCCAATCATTGTTGATGGCAATGCTTCACTCTTTAATTGCACGACGGCAGTTCGGGCCTCAGACTCAATGACAGCCTCTTCGTAAAACTTTAACCAGTGGGTTGGGGCTTGACGATATGTCTTTGGCTTGGCCCGCCGTGGTTCAACTATTAGTTTTCATTTACTCCGGCATACAGTAGAATTAGCCATGAGTACTCGTCTTTGTTTATTATAGTGATTAATTTGATTTTTATGTTTTCGCTTTGATGCATTGACGGAGTTGGGAGCCTTTATGCCAACCGAATTTTTATGTATTTATGTATTAAGAGTAGCATCGGGACCAGGGTGAAGTTAGCTAGCTGTAAAAGTGCTTTAAACCCCACGGTGGTTTGCTCTACCGACCGTTCTGAGGCGGTGGTCCCGGTGTTAGTCTTACTCCTTGTTGCTTTGTGGTTTATTCTACGAGGCGATTTGTTGTATGTCTTTCCGTGTGTCATTTTGTTCTTATGTTTTTCAGTCCTTTTAGTATTTTGCGATTACCTCGCTTGGGGAAGAGAGAGCTAATCTTAGTGCTTTTCCTACGTTTGTTCGGTTTGTGCTTGTTTAAATTTGTCGGTTTCCTCTTCCTCTCGGGGTCTGGGAAGGGCTGCGGTTTGTGATTGTGGCACTCCCTGGACTTTTCTCTTACTTTTGTTTTTGATATCCTCCAGGTCTGATCACAAGGCTACCAGATTTTGTGTCCAAATTTAGAATTATAATTTCATTTGAAAGAAATCCAAATACTTTAAAGTTGTTTAACGATGACCTTTCCTTCTTCAAGTGTTTGGCTTATCGCAAAACTAAGAAGCATACATGCGAAACTATAACGAATACATTGCACACTCAGCGGGTCAGGCATACACAAAAAACACGGGATTAGATCAAATAGAGTAACGCTAGATAAAATTTCAGATTTGGAAAAATGCTTTGAAACCAATATTAAAGCGTTTTGTCTGAACGATGATAAGACAGTTTGACTTTGCTTCAAGTCACGATAACAATGTCACAGGAGAGACGGAAAACCGATAGTAATGAATTTGAATTTCTACGAAAATCATCTAAGTTATATTAAAACCAGAAAATGCCTAACGTCATTATGGACGGGTTATAAAAGGTTTTTCAAAAGGTAAGCTTCGGACGACGACCAATGCTCGACGCCCGACCAGACATCGCTATTTTAAAGGACGGATTTAAAAAAAAAAGAAAACACCGTCAAAAATCAATTTTGGTTGCAGAAACTTTCGGCTTCAGGGGAGATAAGTCAGAGTTGTCAGTCGTGGACATGACACCCCTACTGGTCCTTATCTATGCCTCTACCAAATATAATCAAAATCTTTTAAACCATTAAGAAGTGCACAAGAATTTGGCTAAGAAATTCGTTCAGGGGATATAACTAGAAAAAAAGAACAAACCAGTTGTCCTTCTTGCATGTAACATTCTTACTTGACCTGATTTAAGTCCGTATTAAATATTATCAAACAGTGGGATTTGTGGGCTGCACAAGATTTTAGTTTCAAGGAAAATAAGTACATAACAAAGAAAGTGAAAGTTGTCTGTCTTGCACATGATACCTCTTCTGGTCCTTATCTATGTCTCTGCCAAATATTATGACAATATTTCAAACCATTTAGAAGTTATGGAGTGCATAAGAATTTGGCTTTGACATTTGTTCAGGAGAGATAACTAGAAAAATAACAAAGCAAGAGTTGTCCTTCTTGCATGCAATACTCCAACTTGACCTGATATATCTCCCTACCAAATCTTATCAAATTATCTCTAACAGTATGGGAATTATGGCCTGCACAAGATGTTGGCTTCAGGGGAGAGTAGTACATAACGAAGCAAGTGAGAACTATTTCTCTTGCAATGTTTTACAAAAATGTCGCTTTCTAAGACGTTATTCAGTTTCAATGTAGAATACAATGTGTACGGTGGAGGCAAACACGTCTCAGCTAATACTGATATGGCAGTGAAATATTCGTATGAAAAATAAGACTTTCTCTGCTGTATTTGAAAAGTTTGCAAAAAAAAACAAAAAACTTGTAAGATGTACCCGGCGGTAGTTCAGTATATCTATGAATTTCAATTTAGTGTTGGCCAAACATGTATAATTATTTTTTTGAATTTATGTTTGATTAGATTGAGGTCGTATTTCCCGACGACGAGTTAAAGCCGACGACGATGAGCCTACTGCAATAGTTTATAGTTTTGAACGAGATATAGCATGTTATTTCGTGTCACCTTCGGCGCTGTATTTGAGTCATTAGCATTGCTATAAGTTTCGTCGCCATGATTGAAATCAGCAACCTCCCAATCGCTGTATTCGACGTTCACTTTATTGTGTGTTTCTACGCGTTTTAAAAAGGAATAGTACGTGTTTTCTTTGCTCACCGCTTTAAGAAGATCTTAAGACGGCGGCTCGATATAAGCTGACTCCGAGCAACTTTGTCTGAAATCATTTGACGGACTAACCTCTGTATCAGATTCAATGCCTTCGACAGGGCTACACCATTTTTGTTCTGATTCGCCAAGCCTTTCAGAAACAGACCTCCACCTTTCTTTTGCCAATTTGTATACCTGTAGGGAGTCGGATGTCATATATTCTATCATTCTTTTGACGAGATTATCTTCGTTAGGGTCCAAAATAAAGTTTATTTCCTCAAAATCAATAACATTACTGGCCATGCACACACAAATAGGACGATGTTTAGATTGCCACAATGTTTAAATTGCCACATTTACGCTCGCCTTCGGCTTTGTCTAAAATTGCTTCCATGTCCCAAGTTAATAACCATGCGTAGTATTACAACGCCAGATCAACAATTATACCTATTTCGTTCATTTTTTTTTTCAAAGATAGTTTTCGCTGTAGAAACATACCCTCCAGGGAATTTAAGATTTTGACATTATCACATCGCTTAGTATGTTTTGTTTAGGTCATTGCTGGAGTCAAAGAGACGGTCGCACAAAATACTTTCAAACTTTTAACAATATGAGTTTAATTTTTGGACGTATGTTTTTTTTTTTTTTTTTTTTTAATCCGTTCTTTAAACTAGAGATGTCCGAGCAGGCGGGCGGGCGGGCGGGCGTCTGGCGTCGTCCCAGGTTTACCTTTTGTTTAACCTTTTTTTTTTTTTTTTTACCAAAGTTAAACGTTACCTTTATTCTTCAGTGGATTGCTTTCGTATTTGGAAGGGATGAAAAGGACGACCAATAGGCGTGTCGCGTGCAAGAAGACTACTATCACTTTCCTCTTTATGTACTTATCTCCCCTGACGTCCGAGTTTTTTTTTTCTTTTTTTGGTTAACCCTTCTTCAAAGTTTATATGTCACCTTTATTCTTCAGTGAATTGCTTTCATATTTGGTAGGGATGAAGAAGAGGACCAGTCTAGCGCAAGAGAGACAACTCTCACTTTCTCCGTTATGTACGTATCTCCATTGAACAAAAAAGGTAAGAGAAAAGTCCAGGGAGTGCCACAATCACAAACCGCAGCCCTTCCCAGAGACTAAGAGGAAGAGGAAACCGACAAATCTAAACAAGCGCAAATCGAACAAACGTACGAAAAGCACTAAGATTAGCTCTCTATTCCCTAAGTGAGGTAATCGCAATGCTAAAAGGACTGAAAAACACAAGAACACAAGGTAGGACATAAAACAAACCGCCCCGCAGAGCAAACCACAAAACAACAAAGAGCTCAAAACGTAAATAATATGTTGCTGTTCGCTTATCGCTTATACAACAGAATATGGATCAACGAAAGTTTTGATCAGCTTGCGTGGTTACGTACAGGAATAGGTGGGTGACCTCAAAGTAAAGTTTCAAGACTGGCCATATAACCTGTCACAATTTCTCAATTTGATTTGAAAGTATAACAAAGGACAAACCTTATTTATCACATGTAACAGTCTGTTTTGAAAGTTCTTAGACGTTTAGTCTTATGGTACACAACAAAAGGAAAAGCCCCAATGTCCTATGCGGGTAATAAAGTACTATACCAGCCTGTATAATCGCGCTGTCTGATCTGGATCCTGGATGCTTGCTTACAGAATCACTAGCTACTATAGTTTATGTCGACGGACAGAAGACTAAAGGAATGTATTGTTACGCAGGCTGATTAGACATTCTCTGATCGCATTTGAGCCAGCGCATGACAAAACCTACTAAATGGCATGTACGCCCAGCGAAGATTCAGATCAGACTGGGCATCAGCCCAGTCTGATCAGAGTCTTCGCTGTCCGCATGCAGAAAGCTTTGGTCCTTAGCTACCTATTGTGCACAGCGAATATTCTGATCAGACTGGGCGGATGCCCAGGCTGATCTGAGTCTTCCCTGGGCGCACATGCCATTTTGTAGGTTTAGTCATACACTGGCTCATTTGGCAAAATGGTCCCTTTTTCTCATTTCGCACCATAGATATTCCTCCTACATGTCAAAGAGCACAATAAATTTTATGGATAAAGCAGTAACTGACAGGGAAGCTGTACCTATTCAATCACGTTGCTATCTGGAGGTAAATAAACAAAACATCAATTACATAAAGAAGCGTTTTTAATTACATCATCATAGTAGTTTCCAGCTGAGAAGCAATTAATGTAAGTCTGTCTATTTGACAGCATGGCTATACTTATCAGTTATGGCTATACCTATCAGTTAAAATTAAGCGTTGACTCTAGAAATCCATTCGTTATCCAGCTTTTACCAGTGGAGTTGTTAAAGACATACATGTAGCTAAAATGAGACCAAATGTGGTACCACTCAATAATGATTTTATTGACCCTACCTAGGCGCTATGCAAAAAGACAGGTCATAATTACGAAAACACGCCTATTCAAACATACTGAAAATTTTATCACCAAATAATGAAAATTTTCAGATAAAAAATTCTGATATTTTTCATGTTTCTGCTCAAAACATAGATTGCGGGTACTCGTTAGAACCGCCTCGTTGAGGCGGTTCTAACGAGTACCCACAATCTATGACGAGGCGGTTCTAACGAGTACCCACAATCTATGTTTTGAGCAAGGCGGTTCTAACGAGTACCAACAATCTATGTTTTGAGCAGAAATAAGAAAACTAATGTATACTCCTGTAAACCCCAGTTTTACTATATAAATGTGGGGTTTTAAGGGGGTCAAAATTATACAGGCGTGTTTTCGTAATGTGAGATCTAAGCAGGGGGTGTGAAGAGGTCTTCTGAAGGGTATATTTTGTTGGTTTATTGTCATCAGCCGTTCAAAGTAGGTGAACATTTTTCAGTTGATGAAAGGAAATACAACATTATTTTAACCAGAATAAGGCATAGGTATAGCAGTATAAATGCAGATCTTTTCCAGGTCAACAAAATTCCATATTCAAATTGCAGTTGTGGTGCCTTATTCGAACGGTTGCTCATTATACGACTTTGAAACTAACAAACTAATTACATTAGCAGTCTTAAAATTCCTCAAATACACCGACAGATTTGACTAATTCTCCATTCGTGTGCACTAGTAATATTCCATACATTTCACTTTCGTTCTTATTAAATACTAATATCAGCATATCGAAAAATTTGCCCTGTTAAGGACCACTAAGCCCACAGAGTGGTAGAGATTAATGCCTACGCAATGACAATTCACTGGAACCTGGTTCGCTTGTGTAGGCTTCAGCCATTTCAGCGGACATGTTTCCGAATCCGTCAAAAAGGATATTCTGATAGAAAAGATAATAATAATAAAAAAAAATAATAATAAAAAAAAATAAGTGAAGATACTCAGAAAATGCCACAATCACGAAGCACAGCCCTTCAGAGGCATCAAAAGAAGGAGAGATGAAGAACAAATAAGGACAAAACAAACGCCACATTTTAAACCACCGACACACAAACAAAGAAGAACTGCAACAGAGGAACCGCCTTGGAATGGTTAGTAGGAAAACTACTCGTGGCTTTTCCAGTTTTACTCACGCGAAACCTTAATTCTGATGCAGCTCCAAATTACAAATACATTACAAAAACATGCCTATTCAAATATACTGAAATTTTCACCACCAAAAACTGAAAGTTTTCTGATAAAAACTCAGGTATTTTTTATATTTCTGCTCAAAAACATAGATTGTGGGTACTCGTTAGAATAGCCTTGCCGAGGCGGTTCTAATGAGTACTCACAATCTATGTTTTGAGCAGAAATATGAAAAAAATATCAGTTTTTTATTAATCTGAAAATTTTCAGATTTTGGAGGTGAATTTTTTAATATATTTGAATAGGGGTGTTTTCGTAATAATGAACAAACACAACCATAAGACAACAAACAGGAGAAAAAAAAATGATGAAAAGACCCGCGGCGAACGGCCACAAGGGCCCACAAAAGAAACAAAAAAAAAAAAAAAAAAAAACAAACAATAAACCCCCCCCCCCCCCAAAAAAAAAAAAAAAAAAAAAAACAACAACAACAAACAAACACTAGAACCATCGCCTTAGAAAGTCATTAGTGTGGTGGAAGGGGCGCCTCCCCAACTTCCCCCTCCAACAGCTGCCTGTGCGAATTGTTTTACGACTGATATGCTTGCTTCGACGTTAATAATTTACCTCCGCTTTCTTCATCTACCCACGCCCGGGTCCATATTTAACCATTCTTGTTTACAGAAGCTTTTTGCTGACTGGAAATCACGCATCGCTTTAACCTTCAACACTCTCTGGGCAGAATCTGCGGACGAAAAATTGATGATATCCTTTTTTTCTTATTTTTGCATGAAAATAGGATTTGTCATTCCCTGCAAATTGTCTCCAAAAGAGATAATTTGCAAGAAATTGCAAAACCTATTTTCTGGGGAAAATAAGAAAAATATTTCAAAATGTCGTCTACTGAACTTTGACCCAGCATGCTAAGCGTTAATGGCATATGTCTTAACATGCGAGTCATGCGAGGTAAAACCGACTTTAGGATTTATGTTAAAAGTGAACTCTCGGATCTCTCCGTACAGTCTAGTTAGTGAACTGGCCATTCGATAGTACATGTAGTTGCTTCATTATTCAGATTACATGTATTTAGTGTTCTTTAAGTACCAAAACGACAGTTCTGATTAGACGGCGTGGATGCGCAGAATCTGTGCTTTGCGTAAAGGTAATTTCTATGTAGCGAACCTCACGCACAAATGCCAAGGACGAAAGACACTGAAGTTATGGCAAAAACAGACATTGACAGACAAGTGTAGCCTTTCAATCACGCAACTTCATTGAAGTAGATAAACAAAACGCATAAATTACATATCTAAGCATCTTCAATTACATCATCTTAATGGATCCCCGCTGAGTGCCAAACGAGCCGTATCGCACTGAAAATGGCCCTACTGCGCTACAAATGATCCTATGATATAATGCGATTAATGGTACACATCTACATTTACGTCTAAATTTGTTATTTTCTAGTTGATGGCATTGTGCATTATACACTGTCAACTTTCAAGACATTGGAGAAAAGTTCTTTGACCCCGCAGCTTGAGTTGAGAATGTGCTGGTCATATATAAAACGTGCGATGTCATGGCACCCGAGACAATTTACACATGTGTCAGATTGTTTGGCATTTAGGCGGGACGGTAAAGAAGAAGGAAAGCATCTGTTGCGCTTATCAGCTTAACCTTTCTCATGCTGAACACAACATGCCATGTCTTAGCAAACAATGTAGATCCAGATCAGTTGGCTTCTGATCTGGATCTGCACTGTTTGTCACTAAATATGTGATTTTCTATCAAAAACACAGATTAAGTAATCTGATTGGCTGGAAATTAGAAGTGGGCGTGGCGTCTTAATTTATTCTGCATGACAAAGGTTAAAAATCAGAATGCTGAGCTACGTCAGCATCGTTGTTTTTGTTTCTGTTTGTGTTATTTTATTTCATTCCATGGTTTATTTGTGTCTTTCTTCCTTCTCTGTTTATATTTTACGAGGGTCTTGCAAAAAGTTTTGTCACTGGGTTCGGATTACTTCTGTGCTACGTTTTATCAAATTTTTTTTTATTACAAACCTTCAAAGTATTCCCCCTTTACTGAAACACGTTTTTGTAACCTTTTTACCCAGTCGAGAAAAGCAGATAAATAGTATTCTTTTGGTATCTGTTGGAGACACTGATAAATAGCGCTGCCAAGAGAACTTCTAGACGTATACTTATTTCCAGAAAGCATTTTCTTAAGCCTTGGAAATAAAAAGAAGTCACAGGGACTCAGGTCAGATGAATAAGGTGGATGGTTTAAAACTTTCACCTTTCCAGAAGCCAAAAAAAGCCTTAACAATCTCACATTTATGAGAGGAGGCGTTGTCATGTAATAGGTGGACTCCTGACCATCCTTTGATTGGTCGTTTCTTATTGTAAAACTCTTTCACTTTCTTCAGTACAGAATTCTTGTAGAATCAGCCAGTGACTGTATGACCAGATGGACAAGACACTTAAACGACTGGCCCACTTGAATTAAAGAAAATTGCGTACAACATCTTTTTCGAACTTAGGGTTCTCTTGGCAATACATGGACGTTTTCGATCTTTTCGCTTCCATTACATATTATCAGTCCTTCTTTGTGGCTCAAACATATGCACCCAGGTTTCATCACCTGTTAGCAAACGCTTTTTCAGAATTGTTTGCACACTGCCTTCTGATATGCCAGTACAACTAGCTATATCTTTGACAGACAGTCGCGCATCCTGTTCGACCACAATCTTTACAGCAGAGATGTTAGCCTTGGTAACAGAGGTTTTAGGCGTACCAGGACGGGTATCATCTTCAACAGAAAATTTCCCAGCTTTAAAAGCTTTAACCCACCTAAAAACTGCGCATTGAAATGGTCTGAGGTCCATATACACCACACGATCCATTAAATATCTGCTTTGAATCTATATTAAGCCTTACACGCATTTAATATAGCTACGAATTTTAGTCTTCTGATCCATGTTCCAATGTAACAAGTAAATTGGTCAGTGTATATGACTGCATCTATTTCAATTTGAAATAACTCGGTCAGTTGAAAAGCAATTTGCACGAAATAAACGGGTATCGTTAGCTATTCTACACACCATTCAAGTGCAGTGAAGCATTTTTTAAGACATCTGGGATAAAACCAAGGAAGCCTATTAGTGACAGAACTTTTTGCACGACCCTCGTATATATTTATATTGTAAAAGTATATTTTACTACATTTTTATGTGTCTTAAGTAGTGCTAGATGAGTGACAAATAGTGTAGACCCTGAGTAGACGCCGAGTTCAGCGGCTTCTGATCTGGGTCTACATTGTTCTGGCATGTCTGTCCCAATATTTAGGGTTATGACGATAATCCGATACTCTAAATCAAAGAGACGTAAGGCGAAATAGCCTACCCTTTCAATCCCGATTTTCTGAAATGGACTCTACCGTCTTTAAATTTGGACACATTCATTGTAACAAATGGGGATGACAAGCAACAATGAAAGGTAGAAAGGCAAACAGTGTAGATCTAGATGAGACGGCTCGATACGAGCCGTCTCATCTAGATCCACACTGTTTGCATAGGTATTTTGTTTGGTCTGCCGGAATGTTAAATATAGATACAACAGAAGGTGCCTTGGAAATCACAGCGTTGGTATTGAGGGCTTAAGTCAGGTCTTAATATCCCCGCCGCCCCGGTAGTTTTTACAACTGACCGTTCTAAGGCAGTGATTCTGAGGCTGTTCGTTCTTTGAATGGCCTTGTAGGTACTCACTGCGTGTGTGTGTGTGTGTGTGTTTTTTTTTTTTTTTTTTTTTTTTTTTTTTTTTTTTTTTGGTGGGGGGGGGGGGGGGGGGGTGGGGGGGGGGTGTTCTTTGTACAGCCTTGAAGGGCTTTTTACATGTTTTATCCTGTCTTATTGTTTTGTTTATTGGATTCTACTTAGCATTGTGATCTCCTTATTGGGATAGAGCGAGCGGGCTGCTTTGTTTTACTTTATCTTGGGTTTGAAGCTTATATACTGTCTGTCTTGGTTTGTTAGCTCTTTCTCTTGGTGTCATTGGTAGGCTATGTTCTGTGTTTGTGGGACTTCCTGGACATCGTATAGCATTTTATGGGTACCCAAACCTTATCCTTAGACCTGGGCTCCTGGCCCCGAGGTTATAAAACTTTTTTCGTACTCAGTTCAGCTGAGCATGAAATTTGTCTTGCTTATAATCTCAAATTACTAACAATTGCAAATTCTTTCTTAATATGAAAATGCCAACTACTGTTGGCATTTTCATATTCATTAGCAGGGAAAGTTTCATGCTCAGCTGAGTTGAGTTGATCACGTAAAAAGTTTTATAACCTCAAGGCCTGATGAAGTTCCATCATGCCTGTCTACCATAGGGGAAAATTCGGGTGATGTAACAGTGTAAAAAGATCCCGTAGATTTTACGGTAAATACTGGCAACTGGCTGTCAGTACATGTACCGTAAATTTTACGGGCGTCTGTAGATTATTTACGGTAATAATTACGCATGGTAGAGCAGTGTAGGGCAAAGTAGGTAACCTATAGGACAAAGTAGGGATGTGAGCTAACGAACCGTATCTTAAGCTTACACATCTTTACCCTATCCGACGAGGTAATTCCTGCAAAACTTCTACGGGCCCCCGGAAAAATTTACGGTAAAGGCGCTGCCAGCCAGTAAAAGCTATGGAAAGTTTTACAGTGTTTGGTACCCTGTCTACGGTTTGTAGTAGCAAATACGTTAACTTAATATATGAAGTAAAGAAATATATATGTTTCACTAATCTTTATTTTCAAGTTTTTTTTCTCACACACTCAAATTTTCATATTCATGTATATGTTTCACTACTCTTGATTTTCACAATTTTTCTCACACAATCATATTTTCATAGACATGTTTTCATGACAGAATATTTTTGTTTAGTATTCTCGTGAGACTTTTGTCAGACCAGCCAGTATTTCCCGCTACGACAGAGTTAATAAAATGTTGAATTTGGACGTTTCACCGTTTAAAGACAGTAATAGATCTCTTGATACCATTTTTGATATACGGGATATGATAAGACTTTATGTGACTCTTGGCACCAACATGAATAAATAAAAACAGTCACGCAAAAAGGACCCTGTCAGTACATATATGTGAACTGGGACGGGAAGGCTCAAATCGGTATGCTTTCTGTATAATCTAACGTCCACCAAACCTTCACATGTCATCTGTAGTTTCTACCGAATTCACACTAGTTTTAGGAAAATAATGTCGGCCGTGATCAGAGTGCTGAAACGCATCACAAAAACATACGTATATAATTTTGATCCCCTTAAACCCCATTTTTATATCGTAAAACTGGAGTTTACAGGGGTATATTTTCTTATTTCTGCTCAAAAACATAGATTGTGGGTACTCGTGCGTACCGCCTCATCGAGGCGGTTCTAACAAGTATCCACAATGTATGTTTTGAGCAGAAATATAAAAAAATATCGGAGTTCTTTGTTTGAAAATTTTCAGGTTTTGGAGGTGAAATGTTCTGTATATTTGAAAAGGCATATTTTCGTAATGTTACTTAAACACACATGCAGTCGAACCTCAATGGCTCGAACATCTTTTGGACCATGGAAATTTGTTCGAGATATGGTAGTTCGAGCCACTGAGGGTTAGTCAATGTGTCAGGTCAGGAAGCAAATGGCGATAATTTTTAGAAAATCTGTTCAAACTTCTATACAATAACAGTATGTTAAGTGTGCACATTAGAATCGCCGCGATGAGGCGACTCTAATGAGTAAACACAACATAAAATGTCATGTTAAAATAAGAAAATTTCCCTAAATATTTGTTGTTGTTTTTTGAGCTATTGGAAGAATTTCGTAGGGACAAAAACACGATTTCGAATTAGCCATGATAAACGAACCATCGGTGTTCGAGCTATTGAGGTTCGACTGTATATAAAATATGTGCACATTAGATAAGCCACTGTTTTACCTTCCCCACCATATAGTAATAGAGAAATGTACATATTACATAGATTTGTTGACGTAATTACATGAAAGGTCCTTCTTTGCGCGACGCTGATCAAATATTTCCCAGAAATGTTAAATATCACTCTATCCTCACAATACACAAGGATATTGCAATTGGCTTTAACTGTATAATATTTGTCAGTGGAAGTCCCATGTTTGACATGAGATCTACCATTACTGCCATCGTAAGTTCAAGTCTCAGATAATTCTCAGAACGGAAATAACTGTCGACATTTACAATCGTTTCGAATGCACTTAGAGCTCGTCAATGTTTAGTCCTTTCATCCCTGCAGACCAGAACGGATATCTCTGCAAACAGTGTAGATTCAGATGAGAGAACTCGTAACGAGCCGTCTCATCAGGATCCACATTGTTTGCACTTATGTTGACATATTCGCAACACTAATCATGCCCAAATTCAGTGAAGAAGATTCCACGTCTGAAACTGAAGGGTGAAGCGGTTAGAACCGAGAGCGGAGAAGTGTAGGGTGTGACAAAACATAGAGTTCTATTATCAGCTTTGGGCTGGGAATGGCATGCTTCGTATTTTCAAAGAAACTTATTTTCGAAAGATTTTTTTGCGGTAAGACGTTTCCGAATTTGGTATACGACCACTTTTATTCAAAACTGAAAGAATACATCATTTGATGGATGAGTGGCCAGATTATGTCCCTTCAATAAAACTTCAATGTTGGACAACCAGCTTCAAAGGTAACAACGTCAGAAGCGTGTCAGCAATTGCACACAGAATTACATTTTTTTATCACTCTGTTGAAATTCTCACAGTTTTTTTACGAATTCCATGCCTCTGTTAATACATTAATAAAATGGTGTTTGTAAAGCTTTTAGTCAAGAATTATTGGTGGCAATAAGGTTGACTTGAATTCCATTGCACTACTACCAAACAAATCAGGGTTATTTTCAAAAGCTTTTCAGCAGTAGGTAATTGGTGGATTGTTTTCAAGACCGTTGTATTTAAAAAAAAAAACAAAAAAAAAAAAAAAAACGGCGGATTTACGAGATTTTAGAGCATTGTTTCTTTATTCAATTTTATGCATAGAACATCTGGCGGAACCAGTATAAAAGTGTACACGTTCCACTATAACTATTAGAAAGTGGCATATCCTCTTCTTATATGCCATTTGCTACTAGATCTTAAGGTTTTTCACATAAAGTCATATTTTATAGAGATATGCATTCACGATTTTGTATTCTCGAGGGACTTTATTCAACCGTCCCGTGTTTTCCTCTCCGACGGAATTTGGACGATTCGCCGCTTAAAGACAATAATAGATCTCTTGATACCAAGTTTAATATACGGGATTTGATAAGACTGTATGTGACTCAATAAATACAAACAAGAGGCACATGGGCCACGATTCGCTAACCTGAGAAAACGCACTGCATGTCTGTAGATGAAATGCAACATTCTTCCAGTATTGTCAAAGCAACTAGGACACAAATATGACAGTGCCGTGAAAAGGTCAAAGGTCATCCTAGGAACATCCATTAAGAAAACACGTTTTCAGATAAAAATTCTGATATTTTTCTTATTTCTGCTCCAAACATAGATTGTGTGTACTCATTAGAACCACCTCGACGCGGTTCTAACGAGTACCCACAATCTATGTTTTGAGCAGAAATAAGAAAAAATAATATATACCCCTGTAAACCCCAGTTTTACTATATAAAAGTGGGGTTTAAGGGGGTCAAAATTATATAGGTATTTTTTCGTGATGATCTGAACATACTTGGTAGATCCTGAGCCCCCGTCGCTATATACCAAGATTCAGCCTCAAAACGTTTTTGGTTCCGGTGAAGAATATTTTACGTGTATTTTACCATATATGGGCATGGCGCCCATCTTATTCAATGATGCGGGACCATTCGAACAAGTTATAAATGCCTCTTCGACAGAAGGCCCCATGTGAAATTTAGTAAAAATTGGTCGAGCGGTTTCAGAGAAAAAAAAAAGACGTTAAAAGATTACACATTTTATACATGTATATAGCCAAGGGGCAAGGGCAGATATCCCCCGGGGGACAAAATATTTATTGTAACTGAAAAGGTGTACTGTTTTCATCAAACGTTGTACATTTCAGCCATCAATCTTTCATAATTTTTGAGAAAATGATTTTTTAACATTTTTTGCCATACAAATTTATGGGGAAGCAAATTCTAAAAAAGGTCAAGGTTAACCTATGATCATCATTTGAACAAACAAGGTAGACCTTAAGACCCCAGTGCTATATACCGAGATTCAGCCTCAATGTTTTCTTGGTTCTGGAGTACAAGATTTTTAAGTGCATTTTTTTTACCATATATGGGCATTGCGGCAATCTTGTTCAATGATGTGAAATCTGTTTTAACAAATTGTCAATACCCCATTGACTGAAGGCCCCATGTAAAATCTGGTGAAAATTAGTCGAGCGGTTTCAGGAAAGAAGACGTTTGAAGATTACAAGATTTTATACATGAATATAGCCTAGGGGCAAGGGTAGATAACCTCCGGTGGAAAAAAAATGATTATAAATAAAAAGTTTTACTACTTTAATCATACATTGTAAGTTTCAGCCATTAGTGTTTAATACATTTCGATAAAATCATTTCTCAACATTTTCCCCATGCAAATCTATAGAGACGCAAATTTGACCTTGCCGTAAAAAGATCAGAGTCAACCTACGACAATCGTTTGAACAAACTTAGTATATCTTGAGTTCCCAATGCTATAAAATCAAAGTTCAGCCTCAAAGCTTTCATGGTTCTGGAGAAGAAGGTGTGTATTTGTTTTTACCATATATGGGCATGGCGACCATCTTAATTTACGGACCGCGACAATTGGTATAAATTTTCAGTCCCCCATATAACAGAAGGCTCCACATTAAATTGGAAGGAAAATGGACCATGGGTTTCAGATGAGAGGTCATTCAAATGTGTGGACGGATGACGGACGGACGACGGGCTGCAAGTGATCACAATAGCTCATCCTGAGCCAAGGCTCGGGAAAGCTAAAAGACCAAGATCCAAGAGTATCAAACTTTAATTCGTCATTAAAAAGTTCATCATTAAGTCCGGTTGTACGAAAGTTCTAATCATCATTACGAAAACACGCCTATTCAAATATATAGAAAATTTCACCACCAAAAAACAGCAAGTTTTCAGATAAAAAAATCTGATATTTTTTCATATTTCTGCTCAAGACATAGATTGTGAGTACTCGTTAGAACCGCCTCGACGAGGCGGTTCTAACGAGTACCCACAATCTATGTTTTGAGCAGAAATAAGAAAAATAATGTATACCCCTGTAAACCCCAGTTTTACTATATAAAAGTGGGGTTTAAGGGGGTCAAAATTATATAGGTATGTTTCCGTGATGACGATGTTCGTCATTAAATCGCTTAATTTTAAATTAATTTTAATGATAGCCGGGGGGTAATTTTAACCAGTCTAATAGCGTTTCGTACACTCGGTTCCATGTAATTATCAAAGAGCCTTCTTTGTGCGACGCTGGTCAACTTTTTCCCAGAAATGTCAATTATCAACCCATCATCACAAAGCACAAAGATATTGTATTGGACTTTAAATGTATATTGTCTATGAAAAGGTTCCATGTTTTACATAAATTGTAAAATTACCGTCATCATAAGTTCAAGTCTGAAACAAGTCTTAGAACGGAAGTAACTGCCAACATTTACAATCCTTTCGAATGCACTCAGAACATGTCATTGTTTAGAACCGTGTCGGGGATGTTTAGGGTGTGCAAAACATGGGGTCATATTTTCAGCTGGAAAATATGGAAATGGTACGAGCGTATACTGTTTAGCATGATTTTGATTAAAATAAATATACAATCTTACTTGTAAAACTGGCAAAATGAAAAAAAATAAACTGTTCAGTGATGAGAGAGAGAGAGATGTATACAATTTTCATAGGTGTGTTAATTTAGCGCCCTGTGTTTTCTAGGTGTTCCAACATCCCACTCTTCGTGGAAGAATAAGACTGACATTATTTGACCTGTTTACTTTAATTTGGATTACCATATCTAACGTATCCAATGAAGATATGGTGAAAGCGGAATCCTATATCCTATATAGAATGGCGTTTTGCAGCGTCTCGTTTAGCTCTACATTTTTGCTGAAGCCTGTCTGTCCCAACACTTAAGGTTATTATGGTACTTACTTCAGTAGTAACAGAGTACGTCTGGGATAAAAATGCGATGCATTAACACTAAGGATGCTGGTAAAATTTTCAGCAGACGACATATTGAAATACTTCTTGCTTTTTTCCCGGAAAATAGACTTTGACTTTTCATGCAAATTGTCTCCTAAGGAGACAATTTGCATGAAAAGTCGAAGTCAATTTTCTGGGGAAAAAACTAAGACAAAATGTCGTCTGCTGAGATTTTACCCAGCATGCTAAGCGTTAAAGCACTTATGTGCATCTTAGAACATTGAAAATAACAGCCAAATCAATTTATTAATATTACTCATGAAAGATGTGTGATTATACGAAAACATGGCTGGTGGCTTCATCTCTGCATGAAACTAATACATTTAGAGACAGCCTCATTCGCGGCCAAATTTGTACCTGTGTATGTTTAGAATTCGCTTAAATAAATAAATGAGAAAATTAGATTTTCGGACGGTCAGCGTCTGCATGAGGTCTTTGATGGTGTATTTACATGGAATAACTTGAGTCTTCAAATTTCAAAGAATAAACAAATTTAAGGGAAATATTATATCTTGGCTGTACTGTTTAAGAAAATATGGCCAAAGTAGATAGCCTTCTGTTAGATATTATAACAATAATATACTAATACCGAATGATGGAAAATTTGACCTACCACAGAAAATGTTCATTTCGAGTTTTGTAACTAAACTTGTCAACACAAATTTCACGAAACTAATTCATCCTTAAAATTCTTATCTTTTTTGTCTTTGAGAGATGAAAATTGTGGAAAGTCTTACACCGTTTTTTCGAGAACTATTGGTATTCATTCACTTTCATCGAAACTATATGTACCATATTGCATGTTTAGAAGAGGGACCATGCCTCGAAATTATAAAACTTTTTTTTTCATGCTCAACTCAGCTGAGCATGAAATTTTCTTAGCTAATAAATACATGTATGAAAATGCCAACAATAGTTGGTATTTTCATATTTATTAGCAGATAAATTTTCATGCTCTGCTATGTTTAGCAAGAACGAATTTGCAATTGTTAGTAATTTGAGATTTATTAGCAGGACAAATTTCATGCTCAGCTGAGTTGAACATGAAAAAAGTTTTAAAACCACGGGGCCTGAATCTTTACCGTACCTATTCTAAGTAGTCAGGGAAAGGGGCCTAAGTTGACAGTGTAGATCTAGAACAAACTGTTCCTAATGGCCGATTTAATCAGGATGTACGCTGTTTGCCATTTTATCAACATCACGAAAACATACCTACAAAATTTTGACCCCTTTAAACCTCACTTTTATATAGTAAATTGGGGTTTACAGGGGTATATAATATTTTACTTATTTCTGCTCAAAAACATAGATTTTCAGCGAGGCGGTTCTAACGAGAACCCACAATCTATGTTTTGAGCAGAAATATGAAAAATATCAGAATTTCTATTTAAAAACTTTCAGTTTTTGGTGGTGAAATTTTCAATATATTTAAATAGGCGTGTTTTCGTAATGAATAGTTTCAGACACGTTATCAGGTAGTCAAGTAGGTTCGTTCAAATTTTAGGATAAGTATTGTAGTGTCCGAATATTTACATATGCGTAGCGCTCAGTACGCACATTACGCATGCGCGTAACATGCGTAAGAAAATATTGACAATAATGTGGCATTAACATAAAATAAAATATTTTGCTTCTTTACGTAAGGCTTCCCTTTAAGGAAAGAATTTGCTCCCGCTGGGTAATTAATGTTGAAAATAAAGTCGAACCTCAATGGCTCGAACATCTTTGGGACCAACTGAAAGTTTGTTCGAGATATGGGTAGGTCGAGCCACTGAGGGTAAATCATGGCACCAGATCAGGAAGCAAATGGCGATGGTTTAGCAAAATCTTTTCGAACATCTACACAATAATCGTATGTTGAGTGTATTCATTAGAATCGCCTCGATGAGGCGATTCTAATGAATGCACACAACATACAATTTCATGATAAAGTAACAAACTTCCCTAAATATTTGTTTTCTTGTGCTATCGGAAGAATTACGTAGGAACTTAATTTCGAGTTCGAATTAGCCATGGTAAACGAGCCATCGGTGTTCGAGCTATTGAGGTTCGATTGTATTCAATTTGTACCATGCTTGTGCGCGATGCTGCGTTTTTTTATGTGAGTACTAAACGGTTGCCAAAATATGAATGTGTCACTGCAGTGCAGTTAACTTTCAAATAAGATGCAAATTGATTACACCCCTCTTATCATGATAATGATATCAATTACAAGTCGCAGCAGCCAGACCTCGAGAGGGCGCCACTGAAGACGTTCGCGAGTTCTAAATCAGCTTGGTGTCGATTATCAAAGCGACAATCAGTAAAAAAGTTAATCTTCTTTTATCAAAACATAAATCACAACCACGTGAAAATGCAAAACAAGGTGCAAATGAAAACAGAAATCGGCATGTGCCCTTCTTCGCGTTTCGCCCGTTGGCTGGATAGGACCACGTTTCTATTAGGCGAGCAGCGGAGGGGCTTGTTGGATTGCGCGGATGCGCAGGCTGACTTGGGCGATAGGTTGCGCAGATGAGCGGCCTAATCTGGGCGGACAACGTTTCCATATGCACAAATGTCTATTTTGCCGGGCGCTGCCTATGATCAAGGCGCAAGAATGTGGCATGTGGCCCGTCTCATGCCTTTAATTTCACCATCATTTACTCTGCTGAGTAGACAACCTGCAAACTGAAAATAATAGAGGGTTCATACATGTTTTTCATGCATCCATACTTACCGGGTCGCGAGGAACTTGTCTGAACACGAGGTCGCATAGACTGGCTCCAGTCTCCAGTGACTAACTTTTTTTTTCTTATAACCTATTTAATAATCCACTAAAATAAAACCAAAATAATAAAATAATGTCATGACTATAAAGGTTGGTCACTAGTGACCAGCCTTTAAAGTCATGATATATTTTTTTTTTTTTTTTTTAGTTTTAGTAGATTATCAAACATGATTATGAGAAAAATATTTAGTCACTGGAGACTATAGACAGTCTAGAGGTCGCATGTCGAATATTCAAATATTTTCTGAGTAACCTGGCAAATATTAATCAACGTAACAAATATGAGCGATCGCTGTTCTTGCTTTTTTGTATGATTCCATTTTAGAGTCTCGTCGAAAAGTCTGATATGTCATAAAAATGGCCCCAGAGGACTTGTTAAGGAAGAGTATTTGATAATAACTTTGGGATAATTTTCTCAAGTTCTCCTTAAAAACGTATGTTGTGGGTACTCATTAGAAGTGCCTCGGCAAGGCGCTTCTAATGAGTAAAAACAACACCTGTTTTTATGGAGAAATAAGAAAAATTATCCTAGACATCACAAAATACTCCTCCTTCATGAACTCTCACTGCCACAGGCGACAATAACAGGCTTTTGCAAACAGGATAGATCCTGATGAGACGGCTCATATGAGCCGTCTCATCTGGATCTACGTGGTTTGACATTCAGTTTTTTAACTTTACGTGTAAACTTCTTTTCAAGCGATAGTTTGTTAATAAAGTAAAGCAAATTTGGCACCGAAAGAGTTAACAAATCCTCTGGGTCCCATCTAGCACTTGTTTAAAATGACATTATTCCGTGATGATATGAATTATGTTGACCTTAACGTCATTTGCACTGACGTCCTTTTTGTATAAAATTTATTGCTACTTAGCAATTTAGAAAAAGAAAAAAAAGCATACAGAATTTGTATTCTGATAAAAGATAAAATAGATATAATCTATGACTGCCAAATACCCGGGCTGAGAGAGAGAGAGAGAGAGAGAGCCTGAGAGAGCGTTGTGAGAGAGAGAGAGAGAGAGAGAGAGAGAGAGAGAGAGCGTTGTGTTTGTCTGTGTGTGTGTGGGGGGGGGGGGGGCACAGGGTTCAAATGCTGGTATTCGTCATTCATTGGCGACAGCTGTTGACTTGAAAGGATAACACTTTTGAAATTTATAGTTCTGTCAAAATTTATCGCACAATTAAAATTGAATTACATTTTTCACTAAAAGTGCCGACATTTGACGCTTCAAAATACAAAACTAACGAATTTTTAATTGGTCTATTACCATTTGAATAATGTAATAAAATAAAACATAGACACTTAATATAAGCAAAATGTTATGAAAACGTTGAATATCATATTTTATTTATTATATTCTAAACTGTAATGAATTCAGATGGAAAACCGTTCATATAAAAATATACAACATAACACGCCCCGTCATTTACAATGTATATAACCTTTGCCACTCTTCGCGCTAATTCAGCAGACGACAAATTGATGATTTTGTTTTCTTTTTTTTTTTTTTTTTTTTTTTTTTTTTCAGAAAACAGGATTTGACATTTCCTGCAAATTGTGGGAGACAATTTTGCATGAAATGTCAATTTCTGTTTTCTGAAAAGAAAAAAAAAAAAAAAAAAGATCATGAGAAAAATATGTTGATATGTCGTCTGCTGAAAGTTTAACCCAGAGTGCTAAGCGTAAAGATGAAAATTCTTAATAGAAGATCACAATTCATATCCGAACAGCGAAGTCTTAATCAGCAGCGTTCTGCAGCATAACATCTGAGTCTAAACTCTTCGAGCCAAATTATCCCAATACTTAGGGATATTACGGTATTTCATATGTCTAGCATGTACTTAATATATAATATTCTTGGATACAGATAAAAATAATTATTTCGATGTCGCTTTAATAGTGAAGACAGTTTGTGAACTTCGATAAAATATCATTGCAAAAGCGTGCAACAAGTACATGTATTTGTCTTCTTTCGCTGATGACTCTCTTCAGAAGAAAAAACGCCTGGTTTCCGACGCCCATTAATACTAATTAGCACTCTGAATAAAATTTCAGCAGACGACACATTGAACTATTTTGTCTTATATTTCCAAGAAAACAGGTTTTGACATTTCATGCAAATTGTCTCCAGCGGAGACAATTTGCTTGAAATATCAAATCCCGTTTTCTGGGGAAAATAAGAGAAATATCACCAGTTTGTCGCTGAATTTGACCACAGAGTGTAAATGTTAGAGACACTGATTTAAACGTCGCGGTCCTCTTAATTTGGTTCTCGGTTCGGCGGGGTGTGTTCAGTGCATTTGTTGATTGTGACAGAATCGTTTGATATGGTGCACAGAGATTTGCCATTCGTCACCGAAATTTCCGGTGGTAATAAATAACACGAAAATAGGGATCCACGAAAGAAGTATCTGATAAGACGAGATCCCTACAAAGGTCATATCTGTTCTTTCTAATTACTTTAATGTTATAAATTAGTTTTCAAGGTTCTCTTTAAATCAGCCGTCTCGGCTTTTTGATAAAACTTTAAATTATGACGGAATAATTGGCGATATTGTTAGCGTTCTCGGCGAGCGGAAGCGTTTGTGTTTGCGTTTAACGCTTGGCATGCTGGGTAAAAAATCCACAGACGCCGTTTTGAAATAGTATTTGTTATTTTTTTTCTCTCCAGTAAAAAGGCTTTGACATTTCATGGAAATTTTCTCCTAAGAGGACACTGCATGAATTATCAAAGCTTATTTTCCAAAAAAATCACCTGTTTGTCGTCTGCTGAATTACCCAAGAGAGCAGAAAAGATTTTAAAATGTTGTCTGCTAAATGTTTCGCAGCCTGCTGAGCGTTAATAAATGAACGTCTGATAAGATAATCGCCAATTTTAATCATTTTCATTTCAAATAAATTATTAGCCATACAGATATCATTGAAGTCGTTATAATGTTGGCGTGCACCACATTACGTAATATTGAAATGGACAACCCTTTCACGGACGCAAAGTTGCAGCCACTTTACGCTTAGCATGCTGGATAGAAATTTCAGCAGACGATCTCCTTTTATATATTTGTGTACTACTTTTTTTTATATTTTTTTTGCAGTTAAAGGCTTGCATGAAATGATAAAGCCTATTTTCTGGGAAAAATAAGAAAAATATTGTCAATTTGTCGTCTGCTGAATTAGCCCAGCGAGCTGCAGAGGCTCAATAAAGGGTGCGTATGGCATGTGTGACCAGCGAAGGCGCAGATCAGCCTACTCATCAATACACTCTCAGAACCTTTGCTTTCCGCTTATGGAATTGTTGGGAACTGTAGAATTCATTCTTCTGACCAGGATGATACATCCGAACATTTTGACCCCCTTAACCCCTCTTTCATATAGTAAAACTAGGCTTTACAGGAGTATACATCATTTCTCTTATTTTGCTCAAAAACATAGATTGTGGGTACTCGTTAGAACCGCCTCGCCGAGGCGGTTCTAACGAGTACCCACAATCTATGTTTTGAGCAGAAATATGAAAATTATCAGTTTTTACATGAAAATTTTCAGTTTTTGTAGGTGAAATTTTCTATATATTTGAATAGGCGCGTTTTCGTAATGTGGGCCTTCGCTGCACACATATAGCATAATGTCTATTTTCTCATGTTCAGACTCGTTTATGAAAATAGAGCGGATGGTCTGTCATTAATCATAATATTATGACATGCTAAATTATCATATTTTTTTCTTTTTCAAAATTTTACTGAATGGATCTTTATGCTGCATTTTTGACACGCATCCCTAAACGGAATGTCAAATGAACCGATTCGTCAGAAACGTACCTTCGTCATGTGCACCAGCAAAGATTTAAATCAGCCTGCGCATGCGCACAACCTGGTCAGAATCTTCTTTGTCCGCACGAAGGAACTTTGCTAGCCAAAATGCGTCAAGCGAAGATTCTGATCAGACTGCGCAATTGCGCAGGCTGATCTGAATTTTCGCTGGGCACAAATATCCGAAGGTTCGTTTCCTAACGTCGCGCGTAAAACCTATGGAATAATAGTCGCCCCTGTATTCTCCATTTTGTGATTTTGGGTCTATAATTTAACACGTCTCTATAAGATTAACACTGTGCATGCATGGTAAAAAATTCAGCAGACGAGATTTTTAAATAGTTTTCTTATTTTTCCCGGAATTTCATGCAAATTCGACAAATTGCATAAAATCTCAAAACCTTTCTTTTGGAGGAAAAAAAAGTTTGTCGTCTGCCTAATTTGCCCAGAGACTGGTAAAGATAAATATGTCTTTGCCACAGCTCTAGATAAGCTATTTTTAACCAAACATAAACTTGTATTTTTCCATATCTCCTCAAAAAAAATATGTAGTGGGTAAAGTGCAAAAAAAAATCCCGTAAATCGGTAAAATGTACCGGCAACTGGCTGCCAGCGCATTTACCGTAATTTTTACGGGCGTCTGTAGATATTCACAGGAATAATCACGTATGGCAGGGCAGAATAGGACGGCAGGTGAATTAGGACATAGTAGGGATGTGAGCTACGGTACTGTCTCTTAAGCTTACCTATACTTACCCCATCCTACGAGGTAATTCCTGCAAAAGTTCCACAGGCGCCCGAAAAGTCGTTTGAAAATCCTGAGCATAGCTCAGCTGAGCTAAAAATAAAAACTTTTTATTTTTTTTTGCATTGGTCAGAACTTTAGCTGCGCGACTTACAGAACTGTGAAGGAAAATTCTTACTGAATGTTTGCGTTTTTCTGCAAGATCATTGATCTGTTTAGGCAGTACTGACATTAGTCTTTAACCACTGTAATAAAACTAAATGAGACAATGGAGATTAGATAAACAATTGCATAAACTAGCAGAAATTATTTGGATTTCCAAATTTCTTCTCTGGAATTACAAAATTGGAAGCTAGTTTATCTTCTCTCTATCCTTTCTTTTTTTATCTATTTGACTTTTTAAGAGGTACAATCTTGTGTACCTTGCAATGGTATAATCGTTTATGTCCCTGAGCTGAAAAAGATAGCAAAACCGTGAAACAGAATCAATGAGACAAATAAAGCTACAAGGAGTAATGGATAGAAAGATATAAAAGACAAGTGCAGAAACGTATGGAGTCAGTCTGGCATAAAACCAATAAGATTTGACCGGTCACCGTAACTGGAATATTGGCATATCGATATACACAAACTTGTGAGATCCGAATTAAAATTAATTCGAACAAGCATTTTGTTGTTTTAGGAAACCTGTGTCTTGTTAGTGCCGCAGTGTGGTTTGCAAATTTAATCCCTTTAATTTAAGATTTGCTTGGGAAAACACCCATAAAAGAAATATCGACTGGATAGGATTATTACTGGTCATTTTGTTTGCGTCCTATTAGAAAGCCAGCATTGTGTAGTCGAACAGCGGATGCACAGACTGGTTAAGACATATTGTTTTGTTCTCATCCGAAAAGTGATTGGTTCCAAAATATCCGTCTCCTTTGTGCAACACCAAAACTTTATGAGATACATGTACATGTACATTGCATTAAGTCACTAACTCGTCACTATGGTGCTTTTTGGGAATTGGCAGAATTAAAAGTAATTGCTAGAGCCGGTGGGTATCTGTCTAATACGTTTATAATCTAATAAACATAAATTGAGATCAGGCCAAATGAAGACAATATGAAGACAACATTTGCCCTCAACGATTCTTTCTTTCATCTCTTCTTTTCTGTATGGCATGTCTTGTAATTATGCTGCTCCATGGGAAATCTTATTAGCCATATCATGACAATGGTAAGATAGATGCCAAATGCGAATGGCAGGAACAGACCAATGCGTGCATCTCTGATCTAAAGCTTGCCCCTTTTTTTTAAAAAAAATAATTTCTACACAAATCTAAGGAATATGAAGGCGGATAACTAAACCATTGGACAAATTGTCCCAGTAAACACAGCACAACAACATAGTATCGACAAAGCCAGGGGCGTAGCCAGAAACTTTATAAAGATGAAGCCTGCTCATAGAACAGCATCTCTGATATTTCAGCTGAAGCACAGCATTTCCTACAAGATTGCATATGCGCCCTAAAGAAAGCTTAGATGTTTGGCAAATCGGCGCAAAGCAATGACTGATCAGCCTGCGCATTTGCGCAGGCTGATCTGAGTCATTCCTTAGCGGACATGTGGTCTTGTAGGAAATGCTGTGGCCCGGCCCATTTGATGCCATCTGAATAAGTTTGAGGTGAAAATAAAGTTAGATTATCAAATTTATGTTGAAGCCCGGCCCTCATAGCTTCCGCCTGGCTACGCGCCTGGAAAAAGCGACGTTGTGTGCTTGCAGGGTATGCATATATACATGCTTATTAAGGCCTTCCAATAACCCCCAAACACCCCTTTCTCGTGTCATGGTCCATGTGCGAACATCCAAGGTACGGATTTACAAATATGTAAATATGCAAACACCCCGTCCATTTGGGCTATATTGCCATTAGCACTTTCTGTTTCTGTAGAACGGATGGAGTGCAAGCTCTGTAATGTAAGCTCTGTAATACAGACACCCTTGAATAGGGACAAGCAAGCTCTGTAATGTAAGCTCTGTAAAACCGACATCCTTGGGGACAAATAAATCTGTTTGTTGTAGGGAGGTGACAGTTGCTGTGAGGTAGCATTGTAAGGCAGCATCTTGGAAATCAGAGTAAAAGCTGTTATATGGAGGTGATTGTTGTTGAGAGAGCCTAATGACCTACCATTTGTGGTGGTTCCGCTGCACTTTCAATATTATATGGCCGCGAGCTTTTTCGGTAGGTCTGAGCACAGCGGGCCAATCAGGTTTCTTCGAATTCTGTTAAACTGCCATTTAACTTCGTGGATACATCGAATGCTCTAGACTGGCTCCAGTCTCCAGTGACTAATTCTTTTCCTTATAATTCTGTTTGATAATCCACTAAAATAGAACCAAAATAATATCATATCTTTGAAGGCTGGTCACTAAAATAGAACCAAAATAATATCATGACTATAAAGGCTGGTCACTAAAATAGAACCAAAATAATATCATGGCTATAAAGGCTGGTCACTAAAATAGAACCAAAATAATATCATGACTATAAAGGCTGGTCATTAAAATAGAACCAAAATAATATCATGACCATAAAGGCTGGTCACTAAAATAGAACCAAAATAATATGACTATAAAGGCTGTTCACTAAAATAGAACCAAAATAATATCATGGCTATAAAGGCTGGTCACTAAAATAGAACCAAAATAATATCATGACTATAAAGGCTGGTCTTTATAGTCATGATATTATTTTTGTTTTATTTTAGTGGATTATCAAACAGAATTATAAGAAAAAATATTTAGTCACTGGAGACTGGAGCCAGTCTACGGATGCTCGTGTAGTTAAGAAATACATTGCTGCGGTTTTAGACTTAAATCTATTTTTTAATTACCTGTCTGTAAAGCATCTTTAGAACTGGTCCTTCAAACATGACTTACTTTAAAGCCAGTTAAACTGTAGATACCTTCTGACAAGTAACAATTTGTAAAGTTTGCAAAATTGACACAATCCATTCTAAATACCTGAAATACAAGTCTGTGCATCTGTATAACTGTTGACAGTTTTACATTAAATAAGTAATGCAAGAAAATGGCTATTATGCCATATACGAGTTGAGCTCCGCATCCACATGTCTAATAAAGGTCTTTTTTGTTCGTTGATATATTGTATATTAGAGTCGTTGACTTTGCAATCGACAATGAAGGCCTTGGTTAGAGTATGCAAATTCGCAGGATGATCTTAGCTTCTGTTGCCCACATAAGGTATAAGGGCCTATTTCTTGTGATGAACATTATTTGACACCATATTTATCCTAAATATTAGGACACATTAACTCATCACCATATTTGTTCTAAAATTTGAACAACCCTATTTCACAACCAGTCGATGCGTCCAAAACTGCTGGATGAGTGGCAAACAGTGCAGACCCAGATCAGACGCCGCTATGCGGCGTCTGATCTGGGTCTACACTGTTTGCTCAGGCCTGTTTGTCCGAATATTTAGGTTAAACATGGGACTAGTATAATTATGGGCTATGAAATCCGGCAACATGGAAGTGGGTGTGTAGATTCGCTGTCACATTCGGTTGCTGGCATTATTATTTGACGGTTACATTACATCCGGGTAGTCAAGTGAGAGGTTTCTGTCCATCATGGTGGATCGAATATGTCAATGCAACAATAGAGCACAAATCCAATATTTCCAGCGTGACACGTGCATGTCCATATAAAAGTCATAAGACCTGTAAACGAACCGAATTCTTTTACACAAACTTCTGCATGAAATATTTGATTCTTTGAAATGCAAAATACACCTATTGTCTGTTCGTCGCTAGGGCTATCATATATGTTTCCTATTCGTTGTTTGGACTAAATACCATGGAGAGCAATGCCCGTTTTCCCTAAATTAGAGGGTTTAAAGGTTAAGAGAATAAAGGTCATTTTAGTTTGTTTTACAAAGATTACAGAAAATGGATCAAAAATAAAGATTTGAGAGGTCTATGATTGTAAAATAAAATTTTCCTTAAGATTGCAACCGCCCCCGCCCCCTCCCCCACCGCCCCCTAAAAAAGAACATTATATATATATATGTTTCAATTATATATATATATATATATATATATATATATATATATATATATATATATATATATATATATATATATATATATATATATATATATATATATATATATATATATATATATATATAATTGAAACATCTTATGTTAAAATACATGATGTATAAAGAAAACGAGGACTTCCCTTATACTTTATTCTAAATCAGGCACAACAAAAATACCAACACAGACCTGTGCGAATTTAGCCTCACTGTATAACAACTGCACAAAGTTTAAAAATGTTAAAATTCTAGGGTTTGGCGCCTGCCTATCAATTTCTGATCAGGCTCACCGTTGTCTACGCTCAACTATCAGCGCTTACAATTTCCACTCCGTTTCAACTGCGAAAAAAATGAGTTAGCAAATCTCTATGCAAGAGAGTAAACGTTGTCCTGTTTGAGCTTGTGTTCTGGCTTCCGATCGCCATTGGACTTTGCTTTGTTTCATCACAGTGTTTGTAATTATATGTGTTTCAAGGTGCTGTTTCATAGATGAGGTAGAGGGCCGCTATGCGGATCAAACATGTGTTTGTAATTTTGAGCTGCATCAGAATTGAGGTTGATGTTTCGCGCGAGTAAAACTGGTTTAAGCACTTCCAGTACCCAGCAAACATACAACGTCCCGACAGCGTCGTTACAACTTCGCTGCAACGTTGTGACGTTGCAGCGACGTTGTAACGACGTTGTTGCGACGTTGTGTGTTTTTGGGTAGTTTTTTTTCTTTTACTACTGACCGTCCAAAGGCGGTTCCTCTGTTTCAGTTCTTTTTGTTCATGTATCGGTGGTTTCATATCTGGCGTTTGTTTTGTCATTATTTGTTTTCATCTTTTCTTCTTTTAGTGCCTCAGGAGGGCTGTTTGTTTGTGTTGAGGTTTTACGGCCCCGTCAATCCATTGGGCTCATGTCGAGCGCGGTCAGTTTTCCTGACCACACATTTCCGGGGCATGCTTAGTCCTCTAGGCGGTTAACCAGTATTGTGCACATTCTTTCGCCGGAAACTGACAACTGCCCTTCTTGAATCGGCGGAAGGGAGAGAAGGACCTTAGAAAAATATTTCATGATCAATCTGCCAGACCCGGTGAGGGTCAAACCCGCAACCTCCTGATCTCCAGTCGGACGCGCATCCAACTGAACCACCGAGGCCGGCTAGGGAGGGCTGTGCTTCGTGTGTGTGGCATTACCTGGGTACCTTCAAATATTTTTTTTTATCATAATTAACCTAAAGATTTGGGAACTTTTACTCCTAATTGTACTTTCCCAAAGGAATATCTGTTTACATCAAACACGATGGGCACTCACTAGAATTGTCTTCGTCAGGCAATATCACCTCAGTTATCACTAACCTGGAGCTATGCACTGCAGCCCACAGTATACACTAGACTGGAGACGTATCAGCAATTTAACCCTAAGTCTTCTGGTCCAGGATATGTCATGCCTTTGCAAACAGTGTAGATCCAGATCAGTTGGCTTCGTCAAAGCCAACTGATCTGGGTCTGCACTGTTTGTAATTCAGTATGTGACTTTGTACCATCTTACTGGATCAAGCAATCTGATTGGCTCACAATTAGAAGTGGGAGTGGCATCTTAATTTGTTCATCATGGCAAGGGTTAAGTGGAATGAATACACTTCCATGGGGAGGTATTCCTGTCAAAATTGTTTTATCCCCTTGGGAACAAATTATTTCCTTTTGAAGCAGACTCATTTACGGAAGGGACTCACGTGTGCAGGACAGCAAACAAGAAGTCGGAAAACTTGTCTTCCTTGTAAAAATGACCACAAATATCCAACTGCACCCATCCATACGATACTGTTTCTACTGCATACAAAATGTGACCTCATACCATACTTCTCATTGCGTCACATTACGAAAACACGCCTATTCAAATATATAGAAATTCTTACCTACAAAAACTGAAAAGCTTCAGATGAAAAACTCTGATATTTTTCATATTTCTGCTAAGGAAAATATGTATATCCCTGTTTTACTATATAAAAGTGGGGTTTAAGGGGGTCAAAATTATATAATGAAATTTCCTTGTTTCATTTTTGAGGCGGGCAGCATTATTCGACTTAGTCGTATGCCCCCATCGTCTTGAGCAGCTGTATGAAATCACGAATATGCCATACAATCGAAAAGAATCTGCACAACGACCTTTTCTGTTATTACCATAAAAGGGCACGCCATCTTAGTCATTGTACATTATGCTTTGAAAAGTGTTTTTAAGATCACGGTAAAACTGCGAGGTTAAGACAAACCTAAACAGGAAAATACTAAAAAATAAAAACAGGATATTTATAATTCTTTTCGAACGATACTGTACTCTTTGTCCTTCCATACGCACATTATTGAGTTATGTTTATTTTAACTGTAGAAAAATGTAGCTGCTTAGCAATATATAATTAGTTTTCGGACGGCACCGAAACAGCCCCCATATCCCAGTCGGGAAAGGGTTTGCCTACCATGCGGAAGGTTGCGGGTTCGTAACCCAGAATTTTTTATTTATTTATTTTTTTAATGTTTTTCCGTCCCGTTCCCTTTTTTCATTGTTATAAGCATGTAAATATACTTTCGTTCCTACGTCGTGTATATGTTTTTTACAGATATTACTTGTCTTTTCTGCTTTCAATATACAGTCGACTCCCGTTATCTCGAATTCCAAGGGACTCACTGAAACACTTCGAGATATCCGTACTATGACATATCAGAGTTGAGAGAGTGAGGAAAACAATAAATTGAACAACCACATTTAGCAAATGAATATGTAATTTGACTCCTGAAGTTAGAAATATATATATAAAATAATGTGGAAAAGAGGAGAAATTGCTCCTTTCCACATTATTTTGTTACCTGTTGTCATAGTTTCATGTTAAAACAGGGACCAGATTTTCACTTCGAGATAAGCGGTAATTCGAAATAAGCGAGTTCGAGATAACGAGGTTCGACTGTATCTTCGCGCCATTCAGAATTTGGAAAACACATATCTTACGACGTGGCGCAAAACTTATTCGAGTCAGAGTGGATTAATATAGATCTAGATACTTTATTAGATTAGGTCAAGATAAGACGGCGCTACACAGTCCAAAAGAAAAGGTACCTACAGTAACAGCATATGCGAAAGCGCAGATCCTGGTCATTGCTTGCATCCATGCAATCCAGTCAGAATTTGCAAATTTGTCTACTTTAGCCCTTAATACCAAAATCGTATTCCAGAGAAATCATAGTCGATATACACAAGGGCAAAATTAGGAATGTTCAGACAGACAGACAAAGACCCAACATAAATGGAGTGTAATCAGGCAAAATTGTACCAGACGACGTTCTATAGTTATCATATCATTTTTTTTTATTTTTATTTTTTTTCAGAGAAAATAAAATTTGTCATTCCATGTGAATCATATGAAATGTTAAATCTTATTTCTCTGAAAACAAAAAAAAAAGTTTCAAAATGATTTGACGTCTGCCACAAATTTGCTTAGCGCTTTATCTAAAGGGTTAAAGAAACCCAATATGCAATGTCTTGTTTTCTCTGATAAATACACAAAAAGTAATATAAAATAAACTAAATATAAATAAATAATTATAAAAAAAATAACAAATATGTCGTGTGCTGCAGTTATGATGAGTTGTGGTTAATTACTTAGCCTTGTATGATACATATAGTTCTAGTTCTTTATGTATGTACATGTACTAAGGTACATTTAATTAATTATCTTGATTCGAATATATCATAAAGTTTGGTATTATAATATTGCCTGCTGTTTTTGAGTATCTTGTCAAATTTATCACGTTTTTTCAAGCCATTCCTACAGTGTCGTTAATCCCGACACGACCATTGACACGGCGGCGATTTTATGGCTATTCAACAAGTTAAGTGGAATGGGTACGTGACTTTCCAGGAAGACAACTCTGTGAAATAGTTTTGCATCCATTCTGAAAAGGGGTTTACTCTAAAAGGAAAGAATTTGCTCCCAAGGGGAGGGAGCAAATTCTTTCCTTTTAGAGTAAATCCCTTTTCAGAAGGGACTTCATCTGGAGATAACCTAACAGAAGATCGCAAAAGTTGCCTCCCTTGTAATAAGTTACGGAAAATGTACGAATGTATTTAGTTACCTTAAGATTTAATATCACCAAGGTATAGGATTTATAAGTGCCTATATTGAGGCAGGTTTGTTAAAAAAAGGAGCCTTTTTGTTAATATACGGGTACTGAAGGGCCAGTTGCTGCGTGCATGCACAGGCTGATTTTCGTCTTCAATGTACGCCATTGCCTTCTCTTGTATCCAGGGATCCTGCCACTGTGCAGAGAAAGGTTAAATCGGACAGTGTGCATGCGCATGTTATGATGGGTTCCACTGTTAGCGTTATGTTAACAGGTAGCATTTGCTGGCAACCATCTTTAATAATGAGCCGCAACGTCAGAAAACGTACCTTCGGACATGTGCGCACAGAGAAGATTCAGATCAGCCTGCGCATTTGCGCAGTCTGATCAGAATCTTCACTGGGCGGGTTCTGGATAGCCAAGGATGCAAAGTTTCTTCACGCGGACAGCGAAGACTCTGATCAGACTGCGCGGATGCGCAGGCAGATCTGAGTCTTCATTGGGCGCACATGTCAGAAGGTACGTTTTCTCACGTTTAGGTTCAATTACAAATTCAATTTTGTTTGCCCCACGCGACAGTATCTAGTAATCGTCACTTAAAGTATTCATTTTTTCTTTACAAACACTTTCAATATCTTCGCGCCATTTAGAATTTTAATACATCTTTTATCATATTTAAATCTGTTGGCTTATCCCAGCAAGGTTATTAAAAATATAGATAAGCTACAGGAGATAGCAAGTCTTACAACCAGCGATGTGGCACTCTGGGTGAAATTTTCAGCAGACAACATACTGAAATATTATTCTTATTTTTCCCAGAAAACAGGTTTCATATTTCACGCAAATTTTCTCCAACGGACGGAGACAATTTGCATGAAATGTCAAATCCTGTTTTCTGGGAAAAATAAGAAAAATATAATTAGTTTGTCATTTGCTGAATTAGCCCAGAGCCTGATAAAGTTGAACAGCAAAATTCAGCCTGTACAAATGCGCAATCTGGTCAGTATTCGCTGTCCACATGGACAATGTATACAGACCACTGAGAATACACAAAGTGTGGGTATACAGGTTGATTTAAGTTTCCCCTGATCGCACATGTCTACACGTTTGTTTGCTGTGGCACTGCTTTTAAGAATAATACAGCTAAATCTGTTCAACTCTGAGTTTCTAAAATAGACTCTTTTATCTCTGCATTTGGACACCTCCAATGCTGCCAAAAAAGGGTGACAGTTGTAAATCAAGAACGGAATGGCAAACAGTGTAGATCCTGATGAGACGGCTCATTATGACCCGTCTCATCTGGATCTACACTGTTTGCAAAAGTATCGGTCTTGGTCTGCTGGGCTGAAATGGTTCATAGCTTGTTTCTTTGAATGCACATTGGCATTGAAGTTTTAGGTTTTACCTAAGTTTTATGATTATCACTGTTTTTGTGATTATACAAGTATTTAAGACATCATGCTACAAACAAAAAACACTTTGCTTTTCTCCAAGTGATTATGAATAAAATTTAAACTGCATTAGCTCATAAGCCAGTGTCATTAATGGTGCTTTTTTTTCGACAGTGGCGCATAACCTGGCTTTTGACCTACAGTCCAAAGGAGATGATTGGCCAAAATAAAGCGCACTTGCAAAATCAGACTGTGCTATCGAAAACACATTGCAGAATGATCAGATCATATGTAGTATGATTGAAAGATCTTGTCAAGTGGGAGCTGATAACAGATTCTGGATGTTCCACTGTGCAACAGCGATTGCATTTTCATGTTCATGTTTTCAACGTTCCTCTAAGCATCACTGAGCTCGAGATGATTGAAATACATCATAAAGGCATCACTCAGAAAGGGCCTTATCACGAAAACACGCCTATATAATTTTGACCCCCTTAAACCCACTTTTATATAATAAAATTGGGGTTTACAGGGGTATACATTATGTTTCTTTTAAAAAACAACAACAACAAAAAAAAAAAAAAAAAAAAAAAAAAAAAAAAAAAAAAAACAAGCAAACATAGATTGCGGGTACTTGTTAGAACCGCCTCTTCCAGGCGGTTCTAACGAGTACCAACAATCTATGTTTTGAGCAGGAATATGAAAAATATCAAAACGTTTTTATCTGAAAATTTTCCTATTTTTGGTCGTAAAATATTCAATATATTTGAATAGGCGTGTCTTCGTAATGATAAGCCAACAGCCAAATCTTGTTCTCAGCATGAAGAAACTCAAATTGGTTGATAGATTCCCTTAATTTCTCCAGTCTGGGAGAGGAAGCGAAATACAAACACAGGGCTACACATACAACGCCAAGGGCAAATTTATGTAAAAACAGATCTAAGCACATGTGAGAAAAAAAAAAAAAAAAAAAAAAACACTAGAATTTCAGTAAAAGCTTAATAGGAATATTACTTAAGAAATAGCTTTAACCGTTTTTAAAATTTACCTTCGGGTGTTTATATTTCACATGTTAAAATTCTTTCTTTTTAAGTTCTCATTATGACTTCATGAAATCCTTATGAATATCAATGAGGTACATTAAAGACTTTCAGAATACAGATTCAATCTCAATTGTTTTTAAAATCTCCTTATGACGTCATAAAATCCCATTGCATATTATTAGGTACATTAATTTTTTTTCCAGCAATAGATACAGACTACAGATTAGAAGCGAAGTATGAAACTTCCAGAATTATTGAACAAGATGGAAATTTTAATGCGGTTTACATCACAAGCCTCGGGAGATTTAGTTTGATTATTCTGTGCTGCTTGTCTGGGTCATTAGCCTGCAAAATCTGCACCATTTTTTCAACAAACATATAATGACATCACTGTGTCTCAAATTGTAATATGTCAAGTTACAATTTAAACAATATATATCAAATCCCACAATACTGGCGAATTTACCGTAAATTCAATGTGCCCCTGTAGATTATTTACAATAACAACGCATGGCAGGGCAGAGTAGAGCAAGGTAGGTAACATAGGACATAGTAGGGATGTGAGCTACCGCACCGGATCTTAAGCGTACCCATCCTTACCCTATCCTAGGAGGTAATCCCTTCAAAAGTTCTACAGGCGCCCGTAAAATTTACGACTGGCAGCCAGTCTACGGGATTATTTTTTACGGTGTATTAATCCAAAGTATGTGAGCTACTACCTTATGCCATAGGCACTCTGCGAAGATTCAGATCAGCCTGTGCATGAAAATTCAAAGCCTATTTTCTGGGGAAAAAAGAAAGAAAAATATTTCAAAATGTCGGTGTGAACAGTCAAGAATTCAAGGCTTCTGCAAGCGTGCAATAGAGACTGATCAGACTGAGCGGATGCGTAGGTAGACTGGCTCTAGTCTCAAAGAACAAAATATATTTTCTTGTAATCCTTTTTGATAACCCATTTAAATAAAGCAAAAATAATATCATGACTATAAAGACTGGTCACTAGTGACCAAAATAATATCATGACTATAAAGACTGGCCACTAGTGACCAAAATAATATCATGACTATAAAGACTGGTTAACTAGTGACCAGTCTTTATAGTCATGATATTATTTTGGTCACTAGTTGGTCACAAGTGACCTGTCTTTATAGTCATGATATTATTTTGGTCACTAGTTGGTCACAAGTGACCAGTCTTATAGTCATGATATTATTTTGGTTTTATTTTAGTGGATTATCAAAAAGGGTTATACGATTAAGTATTTAGTCACTGGAGACTGTAGCCAGTCTAACTGCGTAGGCTGAAGTTCGCAGGACGTAGGGTTTTAAGGTAAATTTTCCCGCGTTGCGGCACACACTATTCCCGAACGTTTTGTGCAATTTAATCCGCATAATACATGTATCTAGACAGTCGAGTACGCAAATATTGACTGCGTTAACCTTTACCACTCTCTGGGAATTTTCAGCAGACGACAAATTGGTAATATTTAAGAAAAATATTTCAAAATTTCGTCTGCTGAAAATTTTACCCAGAGTGCTAAGCGTTAAAGCGCCAGAATTTGTAACGAGGGACCCTGTCATCCATTTCCGCTACAGAAAAACTACCAGCGCTGCATGCAATCTGTCCAAAACCGAATTCCTCGTAAACCAAATGTCGCGTAATTTATGTGTCATTGTTGGACAAGACAACAAAAATGATTACAAACGTCTCCGCCGTAATTTAGGTTTTAATTAATGGGAACGTTTAATTTCGGAATGTGCATTATGCTGATTATACATCGTCCCTGAAATTATTAAACGCTTAGCATGCTGGGTAAAAATTTTCTACTCACGACATTTTGAAATATTTTTTTTCTAATATTCCTTGAAAGTAAGCTTTGCCATTACATGCGAATTGTCTCCTAAGTTAAGGTCTATTTTCCTGGAAGAATATCATCGATTTGTCGAATGACCACTGGGAGGACACCATCTTCTATGAGGTCCACATATTGTGTCATGATATGTTCACACTTGGTAGAAGATCACGAACTACAGTAAGTTCGTAAAATATTGTACTTAAAATAAAAACAGAAAATACCTTAAAATATTAAACTCTAAATACTGCAAAATACACACTGTCATTTAATGCCATTGTTGGACGACAACTGAAATAACTACAAACGTCTCCACCGTAATTTATGTTTTAATTAATGGTCTTATATACATTTACAAAGGATCTAGGTATTTAAGCACTCGTTATGTTACATCACGAAAACATGCCAATATAATTTTGACCCCCTTAAATCCCACTTTTATATAATAAAACTGGGGTTGAAAGAGGTATACATTATTTTCCTTATTTCTACTCAAAAAACATAGATTGTGGCGGTTCTAACGAGTACACACAATCTATGTTTTGAGCGGAAATATGAAAAATATCAGAATTTTTTATCTGAAAATTTTCGGTTTTTGGAGATGAAATTTTCAATATATTTGAATAGGCGTGTTTTCGTAATGAAATCATCAAAAATTTCTTAGTTTTCACCCAAAATAAAGTGTGCGGATATTTCATGTCTTATGGTAGAACCTTAAAGAATTCCACCGGTAACAGTACCATTGAATGTTTTTACGTGATCATTGCCAGTAGGGATAAAAGTGGAGAAGTTAAAGTTTACAGGCAATATATGTTAAGCCAACGCTAAACAAATAAAAATATCTCTTTGTTGTTGATGAAAACTGAATTTGGTAGTATGTAAATGAAAAGTACGGAAACGTGTTCTTCGATTCCAAACACAATAACAAAATGATAATGTATATATAGAAAATATAACAAAAAAAACCACCTTTATCGTTGTTAAAAGCAGTTGTGTACCCAAAGTTATTTCTGATATGATAAACTAGGGCATGTTACGTTAATATCTAATTTAAAGACTTTTAAAGGATCGTTATTACTGTTTGTATCAATAAATGAAAATACCCTATCGATAATACGGTCATTTCCCATAGTTTCTACGTAAAATGTTAACGTAATTTCCCGTAATTTTATGATATTTTAATCAGTTGCCAGGACTTTTACCGTAAATATTTACGTACAAACAGGGAAGGAGTTCTACTTGTTAGTTCATGTAAAAGTTTATATTGATGACTGGCTGAAACATGGTAATATAACATGACTAAATTAAACCGTTTGGTGTACTTTTCGGAATCCCGTTGTGTTTATGCACGTGTCTTATTACTTCACCTCCATAATTGAGTCTTTTATTGAACTACGATCAACAATAAACACATCCTTGAGACGGAGATTAAACCTCCAGATTATCACAACCATCTCTGATCTTTTCATTAGCACGATCACCGGTTCAAATTCGAGTATCATTGACCTACCAATCCGCTGTCACCCGCTTTACAATGTATGGCGAGTTAAGAAAGTAGGTACCTTCCGATAAAATTATACGAAACACGGATGCGTGGCTCTGCGCGTGTACGCGCAGGCAGAGCTACGTATCCGTTTTTCGCATACACAAAATCTGGGTAAAATAGATTTCAGATGCAGGTAGCCTATGGTGTAAACTCTGATCTAACTGCGCTGATTAAGCTGAGCTGGGAGTACGTTATCACTCAGGGAGCAAGGGACGCTTTCGCTTCCCTTGAACGGAACAATGAGGTCCACACTTTAGCCGCACGGGGGCGCTTCATCTAATGCTAGCCATTGTCCTCTCTGTTCAGGTATGAAAAAGGGCTTTCGATTTCAAACAGGGCATCTGTAATGTGCCCCGGGGATAGTATATGTCAATCGAAGCGAGAAAATGAAAAGAGACAGCAATTATATTGATGATGGTACTTAGCGTAACCTTACATTATGTAGAGATGATGTGGTTTTGATAGCGAAAAAACTTATAATTAAAATTAATCGGCCAGTAAGTAGATGGTGACTCCATACCAGGTACCAGAGGCGAGGCTGTATCCTAGGGTGACTTGGAACGATGTATAGCTCCTAAATTTATGATAATTAACTGCTCTGCAATATCCATTTCTTTTAGTCACTTTTAATATCAAAGGGCATTGATTTAGGCCTAAATTATGGTTAGATTATTGTGTCGTATATACTCGTACGTACAAGTTTTAGCTTATTTCTCAAGAATTACAAGGGATGATACATTCCAGTCAAGTTGTTAAATGACTACCAAAAAGTTAGTTAATAACTTGAGTTTTTTTTTTTTCCTTTCATACATCAGAGATTATTTTCAAAATTCACGACTTCATCATGGCAGATCTGGGTTCTCATCACGAAAACATACCTATGTTATTTTGACCCCCTTAAACCCCACTTTTATATAGTAAAACTGGGGTATGCAGGGGTATACATTATTTTTCTTATTTCTGCTCAAAAACATAGATTGTGGGTACTCGTTAGAACCGCCTCAGCGAGGCGGTTCTAACGAGTTCCCACAATCTATGTTTTGAGCAGAAATATGAAAAATATCAGAGTTTTTCATCTGAAAATTTTTCAGTTTTTGGAGGTGAAATTTTCTATATATTTGAATAGGCGTGTTTCCGTAATGTGCAGCGCTACATTACCGTTCAGTTGCGTATATCACAGGAACTCATCCACGCAGTGAGCCACATCAAATTCCAAATGTCCAAGGGTTTAGCTCATTCGACCCAAACGTTCCCTGAACCTCAGGAGAAACGGACATGTCAGGGTAAATTTTTTTTAGGCGGACCTCGACAGTTTCCTCCGGTAATTTGTAAGGTATGTACCAAACCAAACGAATTGATATTCATTTATGGGTAAACAAATTAGAGATTAATGCAAATTTAACGACAGAGATAAGTGACAGAAAGAAACGTTAAAGTACGAAAAGATATAATCTTTATCATAAAAGTATTTTAACAGTTATCATTCTTTGACCATATGGACATACCAATACGATTTCAAAAGATGTTCGCAATACAGTCAATAAACCATGAATAAATATACACGTGAAAGCTAGTGCATGTCTTTTTTAATACATCACTTTTGACAATACAGTTCTGAAAAACTGTCAATAAAAACTGTCAATAAAATGTAAATAATAAACCTTTAACGAATGTTTCAAAATAGTGTCCTGATTTTGGAATAAGAGCACTACTTAGGTGTTATTGCAATGTCTGATAGTTTGTACATGTAAGGTGGTCAGCCGAGACATTAAATAATAGAAAACTACTTTGTGACATGGTATGAGGGTCCTGCAAAAAGTTTTGTCACTGGGTTCGGATTATTTCAGTGCTACGTTTTATCAAACATATTTTTATTACAAACCTTCAAATTATTCCCCCTTTACAGAAACACGTTTTTGTAACCTTTTTACCCAGTCGCGAAAAGCAAATAAATAGTCTTCTTTTGGTATCTGTTGGAGACACTGATAAATAGCGCTGCCAAGAGAACCTCTAGACGTATACTTATTTCCAGAAAGCATTTTCTTAAGCCTTGGAAATAAAAAGAAGTCACAGGGACTCAGGTCAGGTGAATAAGGTGGATGGTTTAAAACTTTCACCTTTTCAGAAGCCAAAAAAGACTTAACAACCTCACACTTATGAGAGGAGGCGTTGTTATGTAAAAGATGGACTCCTGACCATCCTTTGCTTGGTCGTTTCTTATTGTAAAACTCTTTCACTTTCTTCAGTACAGAATTCTTGTAGAATCGGCCAGTGACTATATGACTAGATGGACAAGGCACTTGAACGACTGGCCCACTTGAATTAAAGAAAATTGCGTACAACATTTTTTTCGAACTTATGGTTCTTTTGGCAATACATGGGCGTTTTTGATCTTTTCGCTTCCATTGCTTGTTATCAGCCCTTCTTTGTGGCTCAAATATGTGCACCCAGGTTTCATCACCAGTTAACAAGTTAGAAATAACCCGACTATTACAGTCTTTGTATGTTTTCAAAAGTTCCCGGGCACATTTAAGGCGTTGTGTCTTTTGCTCCTCAGTGAGCAAATGAGGTACCTACCTACCGCAAACCTTTCTCAGGTCCAAACTCTTTTTCAGAATTGTTTGCACACTGCCTTCTGATATGCCAGTACAACTAGCTATATCTTACAGACAATCGCGCATCCTGTTCGACCACAATCTTTACAGCAGTGATGTTAGCCTTGGTAACAGAGGTTTTAGGCCTTCCAGTACGGGTATCATCTTCAACAGAAAATTTCCCTGCTTTAAAAGCTTTAACTCATCTAAAACTGTGCGCATTGAAATTGTCTGAGGTCCATATATACCACACCATTCATTAAATATCTGCTTTGAATCTATATTAAGCCTAATGCGGCATTTAATATAGCTACGAATTTCAGTCTTCTGGTCCATGTTCAACTGTAACAAGTATATTGGTCAATGTATATGACTGCATCTATTTCAATTTGAAATAACTCGGTCAGTTGGAAAGCAATTTGCACGAAATAAACGGGTATCGTTAGCTATTCAACACACCATTCAAGTACAGTGAAACATTTTAAAATATATCTGGGATAAAACTAGGGAAGCCTATTAGTGACAGAACTTTTTGCACGACCCTCGTACGACAAACCTAGACTCAGATCAGCAATGGTCACCAATATCATTTATCGACTTTTAAAATTCTGTAAGCGAACATGGTAGATCCTAATCAGTGAGCGCGGATACGCTGTTTGATCTGTGTCTACGATGATCGCATATGTCATAGCATCACTTTCCACTTGGGGAACTCAGTTAATAAATATTACAAAATTCGTTATGCCAACAGCCTTGCCAGATCCAGAGAAGGCAAAGAATCAGTTCACGTATATATGCATGTTATAAGTTTTTTTTTTTTTTTTGTTTTTTTTGTTTTTTTTTTTTTTTCCGAGACCTAAGTGAGTAATAGAAAGGATGGATACGAGTCCTTGAGGCCGTACCAAAGAAAAAGCTGTGTTCAAGTATATAATAAATGCGCAAATTTAGATCAAGCCCATTCACATTATCTCAACAGGTCCTTTGCAGTCTAGTAGTGAAATATTTTGTAAGCGGACAGCAAAGACCCTGATCAGACTGCGCGGATGCGAATCTGATCTGGGCCTTCGGCGTCCGCAGATGTCAAACACCTTTTCGCTTGGTGAGGATCAAGTTAAGAATTGTTAAATTTTAAAATGAAAAATTTTTGGTTCTTTTAATTATACACCAATATTTTTTCTCCGGCCATAAAATATCTGATACGAAAGATAAATGCTTAGCATGCTGGGTAAAAATTTCAGCAGATGACATTTTGAATAATTTTTCTTATTTCCTTTTCAAAATATAGGATTTGTCATTTCATGAAGATTGTCTCCATTAGAGACAATTTGCATGAAATGCCAAAACCTATTTTCTGGGGATATATATATATATATATATATAATGACTTTTTCGTCTGCTGTATATACCCATAGAGTGGTAAAGATTATAATATAATTCGTCCAGTGTCGGCTTTTCATAAGGTTTCATAATCTTCTATGGTTTCTATAAGGTGACATATAGGCTGTGAAATTAAAATTTAATTTGAAATTATAAACGCTTTAATACAAGTACCGTACGTATTCTAAGGTTTTTGACAGAGAGGTATCGGCAAAAAGTGTAGACTCAGATCAGACGCCGCAGAACGGTATGTACACAGTCTGTCCGCCATTAAATTGTAGACACATCAAGAGGTAGTAAGGCATACAACAGGTATGAAAAGAGAGCGGCATAAATCATAAATCAGGCCTGTTACAGAGGGTACCCCTTCTTGAGAATCCATTACTCCCTTGATTTTGCCTCAATTTCGATGGCATTGCCACACATATTTTGCCAATCGTATGAGGTCATTTTACCAGGGAAGAAATTATCACAGGACTTCCAGTCACGTGACAGTCACGTGGCAACCGGGAATTGTTTAAAAAAAAAAGTTACAAGAGACAAGCTGTGTGCTATTCAGAAAGAAACGGGTAACAAACGTGGGTTCTACTATTGCTCTTCTTCATCCTCACTGGAAACGATTTAGGTGTTATGGGCGTTTTCTTTTTCTTTTTTTTTCTTTTTTTTTCCATTTGTGAAATTGTGAAAATTGCGAGTGCCGACTGACGGCTTGAAATTCAGTGTACTCGGTCTTTATTAGCGTTGGTAAAATCCTGCACCTGACTTTCTAATGAAGAGCAGCATGTTTGTATGAAAACATGTTTCGTCCTGTTGGGAGCACTTGCGCTGAATAGTTGCACCTGCCCAGTGGGCACACAACGTTAAAATGACGTCGTATCAACGTCGATGCGACGTGATCACGTCGCATCGACGTTGATACGACGTCATTTTGATAATATGTGCCTACTGGGTGGTGTAGAGTAAGTATGACAGGCTTTAGAGTTATCCCTCCGAAACGACAATAGTCTCGAAATGCACTTTAAATGTTAAGACATATATTTGTGGTATATACGGTATTTGAATACCCTATAGCGAACAGTTTCGCATAGTAATGTCGATATGGTAAAATATGGGCCCTATCATGGTTTGGTGTATCATGTCCCTTTCAACATTATTTTAGTCATATCGAGGAGATGATTGGTCAACAATTTTTGTTGTATATATTTGATAAAAACAATAAAACAAATACAGACTTCATATTTGCCCCAAATATTCGAATAAATATATCTCAGCAAACAAAATAGATCCAGCAGGGAGGCAGCTTTTTCGATTTCTTCCTATTTTCCTGCACACGAATTCCCGAATTCCCTTCTGAAAAGGGTCTACTCTAAAAGGAAAAAAATTGCTCCCTCTTGGGAGCAAATTCTTCCTTTTTAGAGTAGAACCCTTCTTAGAAGGGAGGTAAGAATTTGACAGAGTTACCTCCCTTGAAGGTGTATCCATTCACTTTAAGGTGTCCGAATATTGAGGCTAATTATGGTATGCGATATCTACAGATACAAGTACGTTCACTAAATTCTGCTTTATCGTCACCTTTTGTTATCAATGTTATCGATACATCTTACAGCAATCAACATTATCTTTATATCATCAATTCGTCCTTAGGTTATCAAATCAGAATAATTTTCCATCCAGCACAGGTGCAAACATGATAAATTTGAAATTATCCCTTAAAGCGCTAGCCAAAGTTGCAGCAGACGACATTCTTTCCACTGAAATAAAACCAAAATAATATCATGACTATAAATTTTAAATCCAAGGACAAATTCAGCAATTTTTCATATTTTTTTAGAAAATATAGTTTGCACGAGACGTCAAACATATTTCCTGGGGAAAATAAGAAACATATTTCAAAATGTCATCTTCTGAATTATTTTGTTTTCGAGTATGGATAAACCGATATTCTCAGTGGAGACTAGATACACTTGCTATATACTTTTCATTTTCTCCAAGGGAGACAATTTTCTTGACTTCCTGTTTGCTTTACTGCATTCCAGACCCCTTCTGAAAGAAGATCTACTCTGTATGGAAGAATTTATCTCCCATAGGGAGCCGTTTTTTCCATCCAGAGTGGACTCATTTTTAAAAGGGGGATAAACACACAACAGTTCTGACAGAGTTATCTCCCTAAAAGGGTATCAATACGACTTAAGACATTCAAATATACAGTCGAACCTCAATGTCTCGAATGTCTTTGGGATCATTGAAATTTGTTCGAGATATAGGTAGTTCCAGTCACTCAGGGTATATCATGGTGCTAGATCAGGAAGCAAATAGCGATTGTTTAAGGATATCTTTTCAATATTCTACACAATAATGGTATGTTGAGTGTACTCATTAGAATCGCCTCGATGAGGCGATTCTAATGTGTACACACAACATACAATTTTATCATGAAATAAAAAAAAAATCCCTTAATATTTTTCTTGAGCAATCGGAAGAATTTCGTAAGGACTCAAAAAGTAGTTCGAATTAGCCATGGTAAAGGAGCCATCGGTGTTCGAGCTATTAAGATTCGACTGAATGCATAGACGAAGGCTTTATTTGCCTGCTTACAGAATTGTTGGGTGCAGGCTCTTTGTACAAACAGCAAAGGCCGTAGCCGACTACGTGGAGTGTGCCTTGTTTGCCAATATACTTTTTTCCACTTTATCTAATCTGCGACCTTAAACGCACCGTATTTTCATTGCAAAAATGTTACGCCTAACTGAAAACATGTAATTTGTCAACGTACCCGGCAATAAAATTTCAAAGAAAATATTATCGAACATTTCAATTTATTTAATCGTTTAATAATACGCAGCAGCTCGGAAAAGCACCTAGTGAGTTTGAACCGACGCAATAAGATTTAGTAAAGCCATTTCATTTTAAGGTCATAAGCCAAGATTGAGGACAAAGGCGAATAGCATCAATGCTAGGCTGCCCGCCAAGGGTATCGCACAGGCGTAAATGACACCTTTTTGCGAAAACATTTTTGACATAAAAGGAAGAAGTCACATTTTAGTGCAGACTTTCAAGACGCCAATAAAGCTTGTTTTGGCAATTAAGCATTAGTATTCGTACCAGTGACTAATTTAGTGAGGGACGTCGAATAAGTTTGCGAGTAAAGCTTTGTACAAAGTCATGCAGTGCTATAACGTGCTTCCCGCTTCCATAAACAGTTAGAGCATAGTACTTGATGTTTTCAGCAATTGGTGTGTGTGTTTTCTTAAGATCAGAATGTTGGATGCAGAGAAACCTTCCCCACGTCCGGTACCACCAACCAACAAAGAAGAGCCAACACGTGAGAAAAGGGTACTCATCACTTAGGCGAACAGCAAAGGCTCAGGCGAACCTGCGCATAAGAGCCTTTGTTGTTCGCCAGAGCCTTTGTTGTTCGCAGACATGCGGTAGAGAACTTGAGAAAGCATCTGGCAAAAACTCAAGCCCAAATAGGAGACTGAGCATGCGCATTTGAAGAATCGCAAACAAGAAAACCATAAACCTTCTGTTTTCCAATGTCGAATAAGATATTGTTTTGTTCATGGTGTTAATATTTCAACGTTTGCGAATCAGAAAACTCAACATTTGCATATTCAGTTTTGCTCGATATCGTTTGATACAAAAGTACTCTGTGGATGTGTATTGATCACCCCTCGTATTATATGAATAATTTTAAAATCAATAATTAATAAGGCATTTCGAATGCGCACTGCTGGAATTTACAATGTCCTATTCTGTAGGTTTCAAAATGTCAACTTTCGTCACATGTTTGCATAGATTTTTAACGAACTCTGCCATCATGCAAATTGAACTCTTTCAACCCTGAATTCTGAAGGGGACTCTCGCATCCTTGAATTTGAACTTTAATTTGGACACGTCCTCTGGTGCAAAAGGGGGTTTCAGTCTAAAATAAAAAAAGGTAGACAGTTTTAATCCTGATAAGACAGTCGTCTCATCTGGATCTACACTGTTTGCACAGCTATCTGTTTTGGTCTGCCGGGCGGAAAGGGATAGTATTATTTACATTTTTTATGCGTAATGCAGAAACAAAACAAAAATGTCATTACGAAAACATACCTATTCAAATATACTGCAAATTTTACCCCAAAAAATGAAAATTTTCAGATAAAAAAAATCTGATATTCTTCATATTTCTGCTCGAAACAGAGAATGTCGGTACTCGTTAAAATCGCCTCGGCGAGGCGGTTCTAACGCGTACCCACAATCTATGTTTTTGAGCAGAAATAAGAAAAATAATGTATACCTTGTAAGCCCCAGTTTTACTATATAAAAGTGGAGTTTAAGGGGGTCAAAATTATATAAGCATGTTTTCGTGATGTTTTATGGCATATAACTATAGTAGTGTGGTTGATATTTAGTTTGTTTGCATATATTAATTAGCACCTACTATAGCAGGTATGAACAGACCAAATCTCTTTTGCGTTCTTCTCTTACTGTCCATACTTTTTTCTTCTCTGACTGACCATATTTTTAATAAGTTCTTTCTGGTCTCGTTAGGGGAGAGGGAGCTGGTAGCTTTGTTTTTCTTTGGTTTGTGGTATGTGTACTGCCTGTCGTGGTTTGTTTGCACTTCCTCTTGGTGTCATTGGTATGCTGCTATGTTTCATCACGAAAACATGCCTATAAAATTTTGACCCCTTAAACCCCACTTTTATATAGCGGGGTTTACGGTGGTATACAGTAGAACCTCGATAATTCAAACTCCAATAATTCAAAATTCTCAATAATCCAAAATCATTTTGAAGTCCCGACTTAAATACATGTATGCATTTTAACCCTCAATTATTCAAAGTATCAATAATTCAAACAAAACTGTTTGGTCCCTTGGACTTTGAATTATCGAGGTTCCGCTGTACATTATTTTTCTTATTTCTGCTGAAAAACATAGATTGTGGGTACTCGTTAGAACCGCCTCCTCGGCGAGGCGGTTCTAACGAGTACCCACAATCTATGTTTTGAGAAGAAATATGAAAAATATCAGAGTTCTTAATCTGAAAATTTTTAGTTTTTGGAGGTAAAATTTTCTGTATATTTGAATAGGCATGTTTTCGAAATGTTTGATTCTTCCTGGCATACGAGTATTTTTTCAGTACAAATAAGCCAGCGCCAGATAAAACTTACAATAAGACCTGTGTGACCAGCAAAGACTCAGATCAGCCTGTACATCCACCCAGTAGGGCAAGGATTTTCATTTATCCTTCTTTGGATAACTTGGAAGCTCTCGAAGGTGCATGCGATCAACGAAGACTCTGATCAGAGTGCGCGGATGCGCAGGCTGATCTGAGTCTTCACTGATCGCACAAGTCTTATTGTAGATTTTGTCATGCGCTGGCTCAAATGGTGTATATGCATAACGAACTTACTTTATAGCAGGCAGGTATTTGGTTTAGTATGGAGTTAAACGGCCCAGTCAACACTATTAAGGTCATATCGAACAGGTCAGTTTATGTACCTAACCACATTTTCCCTGGACAGACTTGTCCACTAAGCGGTTAACCAGTACTTGAGCAAATTCTTTCACCAGAAACTGACACCTGCCCTTCATGAATCAGCGGCAGGAGAGAATGGCCGTAGAGAACTATTTCATGATCAATCTCCACGAAAGAATGTTGCCGAACCCGGCGGGATTCAAATCCGGGACCTCTTGATCACCAGTCGCTCGCGCATCCAACTGAGCCATCGAGGCCGCCCTGGTTGGCAGGTGGGCTGCAAAACGCATGCAAACTGGTCTGTGCTGATGAGATATAAACGCTTGTTTTCCTTATTCGGCCTCGTAAAGAGAAACTATATGCTTGATCATGCACGAAATGCGCATTCACATTAACCTGCGCGTGCGCACATCTTTTTTCCTCTGCGGATGTACAGTCTGATCTTGGCCTTCGTAGTCTGCATTTGCCAAAAATGCCTTTCCGCTTGGAGTGGCGCAATTATGACGTGATATGAAAAATAATTTTAATCCCACATATCTTAACAGCTTAAACTAATAGAATTATGTTTCACCGTATTACACCGCCAAGTACAAATAGGAATAAATTAATTTTAGGATAAGTCATACCATATAGCAGTCAAAAGTGAGCGATTAACCTTTATCACTCTCTAGGCATTTTCAGCAGACGACAAATTGATGATATTTTTCTTATTTTTCCCAGAAAACGGGATATGACATTTCATGCAAATTGTCTCCTAAGAGACAATTTGCATGAAATGTCATATCCTGTTTTCGGGGAAAAATAAGAAAAATATTTCAAAATGTCGTCTGCTGAAAATTTTACCCAGAGTGCTAAGCGTTAAACGATTATGTTAGAACGATTAGCTATAGACAAGAATAACCTATCATAGGACGACATTTTTTTTTTCAGTAAAAATATTTGAGCACCATTCTGTGACATGCACTTCCCAGTCAGCATTCTACGTAAATCTATATCGGGCCGTCATCGGCCCGTCAGGGTAGCTGACGGGCCGATGACGGCTCGATGTAGATTTATGTAGAATGCTAGCTGGGTTATTGCTCCCAAACTGTTTGAAAACATGAGCCTTGTTTTAAGCTGTTCTTGCGATATTATGCTGAGATAGTTTCGTTATACTACAACGCCAAAGTCAGCAAAGGAGCATATGATAAGAGGGACATTAATCAGCTCCAGTTGCTGACACTATGGGTACAATGGGCGCAGGCAATTTGAGTGATCATGATGTACATGTTTGTGTTGAAATTTAACGACACGTCAACCCTTGTGGGTCATTTTGTGTCGTCTCCCAGAGAAAGGGAGAAAAGAAATAGAAGAGACAGTAGAGAAGATGAAAGAGAGGGACAGTGAAGAAAGAGGGAAATGAAAGAAAGTGAAGGAACAGAAGAAATAACAATATTCCCACTCTACCCTTACCTGCTGCAAGGACAGCAGGCCTTCCCCAACTGTAAGCCAGTATCAGTTGGGCGCCCTGGTGACAAAAGCTACAGGTCACCTTCGCCTCACCCAACACCGCTCCACCCTACCCCCGTCCCCCCCACCCCCCATGATGTACAAGTACCAATACCTCTAACCACTGCGAGGACACAATCAAACGTTTCTAATGCCCTTTTCCCCAGGTACGTTTCGCCTTTGGAACAATCTGCCACAGCGTTCTTTTAACTGCACTACACTGGAAAGCTTGAAACATCAAGTGCAGTCTCTACACCTTCGCAAACTCCCTCCAAATGTTTTAACAACACAGTATTATAAACAGCCAACCCTCGTTACACCGACACTCGTTAGAACGACAAAATTCGTTAGAATGACAATTTGAATGTCACGAAACCTTCGCTCAAGAGGTGACAGTTAATAAGAAATTATGCAAGAATATTGCATTAAAACTTCAAGTAACACATGTTTTGGATATTTGTTAGAATCGCCTCAATGAGGCGATTCTAACAAATATCTAAAACATATGTTCTGTGAGAAAACAAGAATAAAACAAGGTCTTTCTTACATATCATTCTGTCCATTAAGGATTCTTTACAACAGCAAATTCATTTTAATGGTAACATCTTTTGGAACAAATGCTGTCGTTGTAACGAGGGTTCATTATATGGAGTTGTTTTATCTTACATGGCACAGCTACTACAGTACAATGCACTAAAGGTGGACAATTGTATATTAAAAGGAGACAGTCATGGTCTAAATAAAAATATATTATAAATCGAATCCTTAAACCAAACAGCAAAGACTCTGATCAGACTGTACGGACAAGCAGGCTGGCACGTGGCTTCTCAGTCAACCTTAACCCCGGAAACACCTTTATCTTTGAAGCAGCTAGTTAGCCGTTACCTCGTTCTCATGTTCGTCTATCATTACTGACAATGACCAATCCTAATCAACTGTGTGATGTGTTATTATTTGTGTGATCCAAGATGGCTGATGAGACCAATCTTAGCTCTAAACTGCCTGTTGCAGATAGAACAAGAGCGGTCTGAGGAAGAAAGCTATGTTGGTGATGCCTTAGCTCTGGCTTTCCGCTGTGCAGGTTTCTGCTCGGCTTCGCTGATTCCTTTTTTGCTTCGTAAGTAGTATAGGTTGCCACGTGTACTCATAGTGGTACCCTATACTACTTTCGTATTCACCAGCTTCCCTTCTTATGAGGCTTCGCCACTCTCTCTCTCTCTCTCTCTCTCTCTCTCTCTCTCTCTCTCTCTCTCTCTCGCTTTCTTTGGTCTAGGAAAATGTTGCTTTTTTCCATGAACGGGCCGGGCCGCTAATCAAAACTGTCAACAATTGCACGACGCGTACCTGTGCCTTCCACTTAACCATTACCACTCTCTGGGCAATTTCAGCAGACGACAAATTGATTATATGTCTTATTTATTTAACTTTTTTTTCAGAGAAAAACGGACTTGACAATTCATGCGGAACAATTTGCATGAAAAGTCAAAACCCTGTTTTCTGGGGAAAATAAGAAAAATATATATTTTGATATACCGCCTGCTGAAAATTTTACCCATCATGCTAAGCGTTAACATAAAATTGATTTAGAAGATTTTCCATGTATGGCCACTTCAAAAATCATGGACAAGAACGTTTCAAATTACAGTCTGTCGCCATTTTAAGTAGCCCCCCGATAAAGATAAAATGTCTGTAGCGTTTTTAAACTTTTTGACCGTTCGGTTTGAGTTTTGCACCATTGTCCCGCATTAGTCACGATACAGATTCCATTAACGCTAAGCACTCTTGGTAAAAATTTCAGCAGGCGACATAAATATTTTCTCATTTTTTTTTCTTCAGAAAAAAGGATTTGACATTTCATGCAAATCGTCTCCGAAGACAATTTGTATGAAAAGTCAAATCCTGTTTCATGAAGAAAAATAAGGAATAATCACCAGTGGTAAAAGTTAAAATTCGCCAGGCTGCTGGTTCCAGAGCGGAGGACTATTGATTTTTGTTTGGTAGATGTTCCTCCATTTGTACAAAGGAGAGACCTTTGGTAAGTTCCTGTTAGCTTTTCCGCGCACTAAGTCTCGTCTGAAAATGAATCTACTCTAAAGGAAAATAACAACAACAATAATAATAATAATAATAATAATAATAATAATAATAATAATAATAATAATAATAATAATAATAATGGTCACTAGACCACACTGTATAGCCAAGATATTATTTTGGTTTTATTTTAGTGGCTTATCAAACATGATTTTAAGAAAAAAGAATTAGTCACTGGAGAGTGGAGCCAGTGAACCGCAGAACGCGCTGACAGTCAGTGAAAGCGAAAACGCAGATGAAAATCTACTGGTAATGTTTCGGCAAACATTGCATACTGATTTTTACCTGTATACATGAATTTTAAAGGTAAACTTGTAATGTTTGTCTAAGGAAAAATTAAAAACTATCCATGTGGACGTGGTTAAGTACAGGTAATCAATTGTCTGAAAGTGTATCCATTCTTAAATGTGCTGTTATAGTAATAAGCTTGAAATTTATACTTGAAAGTGATGTCATGACGTCATGGAGATGAGATTGGAAGCCATGTTGTTCATTAATGTTACAACCATATAAAATGTAGCGTCTACTCTGAGGAAGGAGGGAATCACCTCCGAAAATTTGGTAAATAGAGCTAAGAACTTGTAATTTATAGACTGAGCCAAAGCAAGCCTTATACGCCACTTGGCCAAAGTTATTGTTCTTTAAGCTCTGTTTGGCTGAAACGCAGAAGTTCTGCATCCCTCGACCATGTAAGTTTCTTACGCCAGTAGCTATTGCACTGTAAAATAAATCCATAGGCTCTACAGTAAAATACCAGCGCATGTCCCGTTCTTTTTAACGGACGTCCCTAGATTATTTTAGAAAATAGTTTTACAATAATTAACAGGCTAGGACAAAGTATGGTAAGCAGGCCAAGATAGGGTTATGCGCTACCATATCATATAGTAAGGCTACCTATCCTTGCCCAATCCTTAATGATAATTCCTACAGAAGTTATACGGGTGCCAATTAAAATAACAGTACGGGTACTGGCAGCTGATTGCCAGTTATTTTACTGTAAAACCTACGGATATTTTTACAGTGGGTGGATGATTCAGAATTTGAAAAAAAAAAAAAAAAAAAAAGAAAAGAAAAAAGCGTAGTTGCAATCAGAAGAGTCTTGGAGCTTAGCACTCTGGGTAAAATTTTCAGCAGACGACATATCAAAATATTTTTTCTTATTTTCCGAGAAAACAGGTTTTTATAATTTATGCGACTTAGAGACAATTTGCATAAAATGTCAAAACCTGTTTTCTGGGAAGAATAAGAAAGATATCATCAATTTGTCGTCTGCTGAATTATCCCAGAGAGTGATAAAGGCCAATGGACAAACTGGATGGTTTCCTCAGATGGACGGCGACGACTTTCGTATCATATTTCTGATGAAAAGAAAACACTAACTAGTGCATTGCAAAAAAAAAAAAAAAAAAAAAAAAAAATAATTAGAAAAATAATAATAATAAATAAATAAATAAATAAATAAATACCTTAACTGGTGCCCAGTGCCCTGATTTTTTTTAATGCTGCACTCAATCATCCTTTCGGCATATATTTGGGCTTTACCACAATTACCATAAGTAATTGGATTATTTCTTACCGTACTTGTCCAAAAATTTCGAGAATTTATTTGTGTGCTTTTCCTCACAGTATTTGCAGAAAATGTTGAGAAGTTCAATATTTATATACAATATATCAGGTAATGTGTCTAAACATTGGTTGAAATAGCAACCAGTGTAGACCCTGATCAGACTGCTCCTTAAGGCAGTTTGATCTGGGTCTACACTGTTTGCTGGGCATGTCTGATTATGTACGGTATCCAGGGGTTTGGCAGCCATCCAGAAACACGTGAAAAGATATGATTATTATAGCTATTGGATTTACGATAACTTTTGATTTGAAATTACTTTGGCTTAAAATAAGAAACACTAAGTGCTTTATTGAGTCATAGTATTTCTCCTTTCTCGTGGTGCTGGTATTTTGCAAATCGTTCCTTTGTGTTCGATACTAAATGACTAAATACTCTCAATGAATACTACTACATGTACTGAATGATTCAAAGAATACTAATAGATTGCGTGCTGTCGAACTGAGACGCACCGAACATGTCATTCGCGCACGAAACATGGTTTCTCCTCTTCGACAGTCCCTTCAGCTTCTAAATTTCTATGGATATCATCTGCACGTACACTGTACCAAACTTCATTTACTCTTGACCATTATATTTCAGTGGAAAGTTTAAAAAGAGGACAAAGAGAAAATAGGAAAGGCAAATACTAGATGATAGAAGAATGGAGAAAAATCCTTAAACTGTGTCAAATAAAAAGATATCTTCTAGCACATGCGAAAGGGGCGTATTCAGATCCCCTCTTCAGTCCCTTTGCTGTCTGTTGATATATTCTACAATATCCACTGATTCTGTAAGCGGACAGTGAAGGCCCAGATCAGACTGCGCGCATGCGCGCAGTCTGATCTGGGCCGTCACTGTCAGCATATGCTTAAAGGATCCATAGACCTCAAAAATAGACATGAAAGGTTTATAAAAATATTGATACAATGATGAAATGTGGCATCTGACAGCCTGTAAAATTTCAGTTAGTCTCTCCTTTATGACCTGGATCAAAAATGAAATGCTTTTCATCGTATCTCAGAATTAATAATGGCGATCATTTCATTTTTTTATCCATTTCAAGAACGAGAGACTTACTGAAATTTTACAGCTGTCAGGTGCCACATTTTATGACCGTATTAATACCATATATCAATTTATTAAACCTTTCTTGAATAATAAAATGTCTATTTTTGAGGAATATGGAGCCTCTCCGCTTGATGCCTCCCAAATGGTCATGTAAGATTAAATTTAACCCAAATATCATTTTTACGCATTTTTGTTTTAAAAAGAATAGTTCAGATTGTTTTCTTAAAACCATGGCTCTCTTGTTTAATGAGCTTACAATCAAAGAAAAAAAAAAAAAAAAAAAAAAAAAAAAAAAACTGACAGGAAATGACAATAGTATAAAGATCAGTGAATAAAAACTTGTGACAGCCCAGTTGCTAAGATTATGGTAAGGGTCATATAAGGGTTCTTGTACATTTGGGGTCAGAGAGTTACCTAATAATTTGTTTGTAAATGATAAGCCAGCTAAAGAGCGTCACTTTAATCATGCCGATGTAACATAATAAATTGCTCTAAATTAAGGTAAAGAAAACGTTTTGATACCATTTAAGTCCATTTCCTAAAGGCGTTCTTGGGTTTCTATGGACTGGCGTATTAATACAAAGAAGACTTTCAACTTAATTACTTGTTTCTATGGGAGAGCTGGAATCTCTTTCTCTCTCGTTTCCGTTTGATTTTATTCTTCCCTTATCTCAGCGTAAATGGGATGTACCCACATATAAACCGTCTCATGGGAAATCCATAACGCTTTGCATGCTGGGTAAAAAATTCAGCAGACGACATTTTGAAATGTTTTGCTTCTTTTATCCAGAAAACAGGCTTCTTCTTCCTAGGGATACAATTTGCATGAAACGTCAAAGTCTGTTTTCTTGGAAAAAAATACAAAATATATCATCAATTTGTAGTCTGCTGATTTGCCCAGAGGGCGGTAAAGGTTAATTTTCTAGTACACTATAGGGCTGGCCCGTATCAAGCGAAAAGGCTTCTTTGAGCATATGCGCAATGTAGTTATTCAGATAATCAGGCGAATCCGCAAACTCACATCGTCTCGGAGTCCATAGATAAAAAAGTCAACTAGAAATATGTTTGCAAAACACTATGCCCCCAGCTATATGTATATACTTGTCCATACAAAATGTCAATGTTGGAAAGGGGCATAACTCCGCCAAAATTAATTCCATTTTTTTTTTTCAAGTTAATCAGGTGATGTAATTATCTCCAATAACCTCATCAAGTTTCAAAGCCCTAGCTTAAATAGTTTTCGAGATATCTTGCTCACAAGGTTTCATTGTGCCCCATAGGCTTACAGTCGAAAAAAGGGGCATAACCCCGGAACTACATGTCCGACGGAAATAAAGAAAAAATAAATACGGGTTCGCTTATTTTCCACCCATATATAATAATTCAAGATCCTATCTCTAACCGCTTTTGGTCGTATAGTAAGAGTGACGAACAGATGGATGGACGAACGACCGAAAAGCTATATGCCCCTCCAACTTCTTTGAAGTCGGGGGCAGAATCAAAATTATATAAATAAAGAACATGGCCTACTATGCATAAATTCCTAGCCCCTTGTTTGCTCAGGTGTCAACTGTTTTATGATACCCTTGCGTTATTTACATACTGGGTACCTGTCATAAACATAAACCTTACGTTTTATCCCTGCTATAATTGAAAAAAAAAAAAACAAACAAAAAAAAAACAAACACTTTTTTTCTCTGTACAGTAAAACCTCAATGGCTCGAAACCTTTGGGACCATGGAAATTTATTCGAGAAATGGGTAATTCGAGCCAGTGAGTGTTAATCATGGCGCAAGGCCACAAAGCAAATGGCGATAATTTAGGGAAATCTTTTCTATCTTCTACGCAATAATAGTATGTTGTGTGTAATCTTTTCTATCTTCTACGCAATAATAGTATGTTGAGTGTATTCTTTTCTATCTTCTACGCAATAATAGTATGTTGAGTGTAATCTTTTCTATCTTCTACGCAATAATAGTATGTTGAGTGTAATCTTTTCTATCTTCTACGCAATAATAGTATGTTGAGTGTAATCTTTTCTATCTTCTACGCAATAATAGTATGTTGAGTGTAATCTTTTCAATCTTCTATGTAATAATAGTATGTTGAGTGTACTCGTTAGAATCGCCTCGACAATGCGATTCTAATAAGTACATACAACGAAATATTTATGATAAAATAAGAAAAAATCCCTAAATATTTGTTTTCTGGAGCTATTTGAAGAATTTCGTAGAGACGCATAAACGAGTTCGAATTAGCCATGGTAAACTAAGCCATCAGTGTTCAAGAATTGAGGATCAACTGTATCTTTTAAAAAGGATTGTATACTCTTTCAAGGGGGTGGAGGGGGAGGGGGAGTGCGGGGGGTTGGGGGGGGGGGGGCAACTGTAGAAATTGTTTTGTCTCGCTTCTGAAAAGGGGTCTTCTCTAAAAATAAATGTTTGCTCACCAGTTTAGAAGGCTCTTGATGTCAAGGAAAGCAAACGGGAAGAAAAAAAAATGTCTCGCCTGTTAATATGGCGGAGAATCTACTAAGTGAATCCAGTCCCTTCAAGGTAAACATACGGTAAATGTCCTAAAATAACTTTATTCCATACTTTCTTGGCTTAAATTTTGCTTTTTTATGTATGTCTCTTAGAGGGCTTAGTTGAATGGCAAACAGTGAAGACCCTGATCAGACTGCAGGAGCAGTCTGATCTTGGTCTACATTGTTTGCATATGGCATTTTGTCAGAAACTTTGGTAAACGCAATTTCATGACATTTACCCTAACTATACGCAGTTTTAGTGTTGACACGCGTGCTTTTCTGTTTGTAACTTCGTCGCAGCACTAAGGAACAGATCGTTTGATTTTTATGTAGGAGGGGGCGGGAAGATGCGAGCCTGCCTTTTTAGTCACGTTTTTTACAAAGCGTACAATAGCATTTTACCCTGGTCCTGGCTATTTTTTTCGAGCAAAAGAGGGTCCTGGATTTTTTTTTCCAGAAAATCTTCCCCTTTCCACCCCTCCCCTCACCTACCCCCACACACCATAAAAAATCTAATGGTCGCTCCCTCAACCCTAAAGATTTGAAACTGATAAAGATAAATCAAAATATGGTAAAAGGAAAAAATCCTGACTTCGGATGCCATGGCCAAAGAAAGTCTTAACTCGGTCGTGTTTAAGATGAAAACGGCATAAAAAGCATATTTTAGAAATCTACGCAAAGCAATAGTTCCAAGATTTCTATTTCTATATAGAAGTAGACGTATCGAAGTATAAAAGCCGTTTTGGATTTGCTCTCAGCCAGTCAAATTACAAATAGAATTCTTACAGATTACGGCCGTGTGAGGACAAGACCAAACCTCCAGAGTTTGTGGTAGTTTACTGACCGGACGCTAACGGTTCAGGGAATATTCTTCATCTGTCTTCTGGGAATTTTTCTGCATTCATTACGAAAACATGCCTTTTCAAATACACTGAAAATTTTACCACCAAAAAAATAGCAATTTTTCAGATAAAAAATTCTGATATTTTTCATATTTCTGCTCAAAACATAGATTGTGGGTACTCGTTAGAACCGCCTCATCGAGGCGGTTCTAACGAGTACCCACAATCTATGTTTTAGAGCAGAAATAACAAAAATAATGTATACCCCTGTAAACCCCAGTTTTACTATATAAAAGTGGGGTTTAAGGGGGTCAAAATTATATAGCTATGTTTTCGTGATGAAACCTTTCATATACTTCATCAGTCCATTGCTTGATCTAATATTAAAAATTCCAAATCCCCATAATTATGAAACTGGACCTTTCATCTATTTCTCATTTAACTTAATGGACTGCGTCTACAGTTATCTTCTAAGGCGACGCATTTGCAATGTGATAAAACGAATATAAAAGCGTGGGTTTTATCTTCCGTCTAACGGCAAAAGCGTATAATTTTGGGGTGGTTAAAATACCGGTGTGAACATTACTGCGCACTTAAGTTCTCACTGATTAAAGGTATGTTTTGTGGCCCGGTAAATAGAGGGTAATAAAGACGTCAAAAGTTTGCATAATGCCATTACGAAAACAAGCCTATTCAAATATACTGAAAATTTTACCACCAAAAAACACACACACACAAAAAAAAAAAAGAATGAAAATTTTCAGATAAAAAAAAATCTGATATTTTTCATATTTCAGCTCAAAACATAGAGTGTGAGTACTCGTTAGAATCGCCTCGGCGAGGCGGTTCTAACGAGTACTCACACTCTATGTTTTTGCGCAGAAATAAGAAAAATAATGTATACCCCTGTAAACCCCAGTTTTTACTATATAAAAGTGGGGTTTAAGGGGGTCAAAATTATCTAGCCATGTTTTCGTGATGAACTAGATATTCTGCCAATTTCTTGTTTCAAGGGAGACAACATTTGTGACTTCCTGTTTTCTTTCCTGCATATTAAGCCCTCCCCCACCCGTCCCACAAAATGTGAACAAAGACTTTCCTTTTAGAGCAGATTCCTTTTCAAAAGGAGGCAAAAACTTTTTTGCTCCAAATAATTTCTGAACCGCCAAATGCCCCTTTGTTCTGTATCCTTTCGACAGCGGTAGCGTATTTATGCGTAAATGCTGTCCAACACTTTTTGAACAACCCTCACGGCAAGAATAATACACGCAATTTCCAGTTCTCGTACCATTTAATACGGTAGTATGCGGTGTAAAAATAGTATGAACAACAACTCTCTAGCATGTAAAGGAAAGGCGCGAAAGGCTTCCAAAGTAAGAAAAAAATGGTCAAATGTTCGGACCAAAAATGTTCGGTCTACCGTTGTACCTTCGTTATGCAGCCCCGTCAACGCCAATCAAGCGCGGCTCAAATAGCCCAGCATACGAAATGCGCAAGAAAAAGGCAAAAGAAAAGGGAGGAAAGAGAGAGAAAAACGAGGAAAAATGGGGGATTAAAGAAAAAACAACAACAACAACAAAAAAAAACAACATCATGCGCATACATGTTCCCACCGTGACCCCTGCGCCATGACCTTTCGCGAGTGTAAAATTTTGGTAGTGCTTGATTGTGAAGAATAACATATCTAGTTTCGTTTTCAAGTAAGCTACGTTTGATCAATTCCAGAGGTAAACATCCAATCCTACCCCATTTTGGCTGTATTTTTCAAAACTCTCGGCCGTTCTAGGATATAAAGTGGTGAAACGGGATCATTATTATCATAAGAAGAAGAAGTAGTAAACCGTCTAAATTTTGAACCGTGAGTCCATTTTATTACCTATCGATGTCACTTAAGTGCAGCGTTCAGCGACGTCTGATCTGGGTCTATACTGTTAGCTTACCAGTCTATCCAAATATCACGGAACAATAATTTTGTCATCGTAACATTACATGTCCACCATTTTAATAGCTCGAGATACCAATTAAAGAAAACCCTTCAAGTCTTACGTCAGCAGAAGAAACGGTCCTAAGAACAGATGAAATCATAAGGGACATAATGGTAAAAATATGTCATTATTAAGAAGTACCAATTAAAATGAATTATCTCGTATTCCCAAAGGCAATACATGCGATTCGGGGCATGGGACCACCTTTATCTTTGGGTCATAACAAGTCGTAACAAGAACCTATCAGACCGATATTAGTATCTGTAAATAACTTGACCCACGCAACCTTAAGATTAAATCTACCGTCTTTACTCTAAACCCCGGACATCTTAATTCCTTTTAATATACCTGTCCTAAAATTTGAAAAAAGTCAATTCTATTATCTAGTAAAGAAACTATGGATAAGTGGCAAATAGTGTACACGCTGATCAGACGCCGCGTTCTGCGGTCACTGTTTGTGGGTTCTATAAATTGTTCCAACTCTCACTACAATGTTCGCTCAGGCCTGATTTTCCTGATGCTTAGGGTATATACGTTATACCTCCCGATGGGGACCAATAAATTACGTCTACTTTTAAAAACATTTTATCTGTGTGTCCCATCCATGACACAGATTGATGTAAGATATACAGACCATCAAGGGCTTACGGATAAACGAAAATAAAACATCTATCATTTTAACAAGGAAATCATTTTGTTAAGGATTTAATTGTCCTGTTTAAGGATTTAAACCGCTGCGTCACATTTGTATCTTAACCGTACAATTCTGATACTCGATTGCGTAACAATGGTTACGTGCTGTAGGGTAGGATCAGAGACGTATAATTCTACTAACGGTAGATTATAAACTTCTCTAGGCCCAGTTGTTCAAAACATCGTTTGCTTAACGAGCTTAACTCATTTACTGTTGTACATTGATATGTTTGCTGCAAAAATGTGAGCTGTTCACATTTTTTTTCAGTAAAAAATATCGATGTATTTGCCATATTTCAAAATAGAAATTTTAGCGTCACGTTAGCTAACAACACGTTCTGAACAACTATGCCCAGGTTTTTAAGGGTACTTTCCATTTGAGAAGAAATGAATAAACTCAAAACAGGTCATTCAGTATCATTCCTATAACCAATGTAGCTTCTTACCAGCAGAATATCCGAACATTACGAAAACACGCCTATTCAAATATAAAGACAATTTCACCGCCAAAAACTGAAAATTTTCAGATAAAAAACCCTGATATTGTTCATATTTCTGCTCAAAACATAGATTGTGGGTACACGTTAGAACCGCCTCGGAGAGGCGGTTCTTACGCGTACCCACAATCTATATATTTGAGCAGAAATAAGAAAAATAATGTATACCCCTGTAAGCCCCAGTTTTACTATATAAAAGTGGGGTTTAAGGGGATCAAAATTATATAGGCATGTTTTCGTGATGAACAGCCAAACATACTCGTAATTATGAACCTGTGAAAAGATCAGTGTTGCAAAATGTGCCAGAGTTAAAATATTGACCACAGACCCACCCAGGGGCATGATCCATAACCTACTAATGAACCATTCTGAGAATTTTTATGGCTGCCACTAATGATTCTGAATTTCAGTGCGAATGTTGTCAAATATGTATTAAAAAAAAAGCTTATATGTACCACTTAAACGCAAATGGAGGTGAGGCTGACAACTAAACCAGGACACGAGAAGGCAAATGCGGCTGTTTTTGTAGAACCCTTTCAGGTGAAACAGAAAATACACTCTTATAGCTTCTGTACTATGATAAGCAGCAGTCAATGCTCGAGGTTTACAAATACCCTGTGGCGAGCGTTGGAGCAATTTAGAGACCCCCAAATAGTGCCCATGATAAAAAACACAACGCAATTTTCACCAGATAAAACCCTTTTAGTTCCCTCCAAAGGAATTACATGTATTGCTAGAGATGAAAAGAGGAAAGTCTTTTATCTATCTCCGAATGAAGAAAACTCAGGTACCAGCAGGCTACTAAACTACGAAATGACAACGTAAGAAAATACATATGCGTCTAGCGAAGAGACAGGTCGGTTTGGACAAACTTTCAGTCTGATCAATCTTTGTTGTCGATTTGAACCGTATAGTACGTATATAAAGGTTGTCCTTAGGAAAAAAAAACAACGCATAGAAGAACGAAAATCGGAGTCGAGGTTTTATTAAGACGCATTATATGACTTCAATGTACAGTCGACTCTCGTTATCACGACTTCGCTTATCTCGATTAACCGCTTATCTCGAAGTGAAAACATGGTCCCTGTTTAAACATCAAAATCTTACAAGAGAATCAAAATATTGTGGAAAATAGGAGAAATTGCTTCTAAGGAGCAGCAATTTCTCCTCTTTTCCACAATAGTTTCAATATATCTCTAACTTAGGAATCAAATTACATATTCATTTGTGAAATATGATAGTTTGATTTAATATTTCCTCAATTCTGCAAATTTAATATGTCGAGGTATGGATATCTCGAAGTATTTCAGCGAGTCCCTTGGACTTCGAGATGATGAGGTTCGACTGAAGTTTGCAGGGTTGCATACATCCCCTAGCACCGAAGACGAAACTCGATTTTCTGAAACACCAGCCTGGGTTCATGATCCCAAGGGAAACGAAAATTAAAAAATATACTATGGTGAAGTACAGAAAAAATAAAAAAAAATAAACAAATAAATAAAGATAAAGAGTTTCCTCCTCAAAAAGATTGTATCGGGTCTCTTTTGTATTTGTAGTTTTACGCTCAGTGGTATTTGTGCTGAAGATTTGTGGCGTCAATTTGTCATTTTTTTTGCATTTCGCGTTTCACACGTCAATTCTCAAGTATATTGTAAATATTACAAGGGGTAGGAGTAAACATTTATTCCTATCCATCAACGACAGTGCACCTCTTGTCATTAACGTCTTCTCTTGTAATTTAGTCTCTTCAGATTGATCGGTGTCAGGTTTTACCCAATAGCGGCATTATCAAATTTGTGGCATGAAATACTTTCTGTTTTTCAAGTACTTTTGATAAGCGTCTAAATTAAATCGCCCGTCAAGTGTGTTGCACACAAATGCATTCGTATATTATTGACAGTTCTACATTTTGAGTTGGTGGGTAAAAAGGTAACTTATGTCAGCAGGGATGGGTAAAACCCGCCTACGCATCCTTCGGCAGGCTAATCAAGGCGTTCCTTATTCGCCACCAGATTCTATTTCATAATGTGGATCCATTAGCGAATAGCGAGGGTTCAGATCAGACTGCGCATGCGCAGTGATCTGGATCTTCGCTATTCGCATATTTCTTAAGGTACCTCATTCTTGGTCCCCGGCTCATATCATATGCTAAATTATCTGTTATAAAATCCGCAAACATGAAGGTAGGAGTGTTAAATCAGTGTCAAACATGCCACGTGGTATTGAAAAAGTGAAGGGTGATTTATATCCGGGTACTGCAGTGAGAGGTTTCTGTCCATCATGGCGGATCGAATGTTTCAAAATGGAGTTCAGAAATTTAAGTGGGTGCATCCAGCATGTCGTTTATGCGTCCAAGTCAGCTTCATTCGGATTTGCTTTGACAGCATCCTTTTATATTCGCCATGTATGCAGATAATTTCATTGTTGACATGCGCCCGTTAAATGTTGTATTATCAAAATCGGATGAAACCGCGAATATAGTGAAATTATCCTCTACTGATTGATTAAGTTGAGGTTTTACGGCCCAGTCAACCATCAAGATCATGTCGAGCCGGTCAGTTTCCCTGAACCATACTTTTCCTGGGCAGCTAAGTCCTCTAAGTTGTTAACCAGTATTTGTGCACATTATTTCGCCAGAAACAGACAACTGCCCTTCTTGAATCAGAGGGTGGTAAAGAATGGCCGTAGAAAATATTTCATGATCAATCTCTGCGAAAGAATGTTGCCGGATGCGGCGGGGATCGAATCCGCAACCTCCTGATCACCAGTCGGACGCGCATCCGACTGAGCCACCGAGGCCGGTAAAACGATCCTCTACCGGAATTGCTTTTGTCACTGGTATGTTCTTCTGCAGCGTGTCATGGCGGCTTTTTTAAATGATCACTAAAAGGCTGCTTTGTTTCGTAATTAGTATATGAGCCAGCGCATGACAAAACCTACAAAATGGCATGTGCACCGAGAGAAGACTCAGATCAGCCTGGGCATCCGCAATGGGTAGCTAAGGGCCCAAGTTTTCTTTATGCGGACAGCGAAGACTCTGATCAGACTGGGCGGATGCCCAGGCTGATCTGAGTCTTCGCTGGGCGCACATGCCATTTTGTAGGTTTTGTCATGAGCTACCTCATATTGTAATTGAAGAATTATTTTGTACGTTAAATTCGTATTATAACCTACTCTTAAACTTTTTCATAATTTGGGTGATTTTGGTTTGTAACTTATTTTATACGCAGGTATAATGTACACATGTAGGTGAAATAAGTATTTTTGTTCTTTTTTTTATGTTAAGGGTTCCATTTCAGCAAAATAATATGGATTTTGGACACCGTTGTGAAACATCATGTCCTATCAAAAGTGATCAGTCATTCAGTCAGACTAATTCAGTTGCTATGAAATGTTGTTTTAATAATGAATTTGATTAATACTATCAGATATATATGAATATTTAATTCCTAAACTGGTTTATGATCACTTTCTGGCGTCTTTCGTTTGCAGTTTGGAGCTTGCAGCAACAAAAATATGTTAAAGTATACGTACGGAGCATATAAACCAAATTACAGTCGAACCTCAATGGCTCGAACATCTCTGGGACTGTGGAAATTTGTTCGAGATATGGGTTGTTCGAGCCATTGAGGGTTAATTATAGCCCCAGGTCAGGAAGCAAATAGCGATAATTTAGGGAAATCTTTTCAATTTTCTACACAATAATTGTATGTTGTGTGTACTCATTAGAATCGCCTCGATGAGGCGATTCTAATGAGTACACACATCATACAATTTCATGATAAAATAAAATAATTTCCCTAGATATTTTTTATTGAGCTATCGGAAGAATTTGGTAGGGACTCAAAAAACAGTTCGAATTAATCATGATAAACGAGCCATCGATATTCGAGCTATTGAGGTTCGACGGTAACACGCACGCGCTTAAAGGATTATAAAACGTTCAAGTGAGCTTCTTCTCATGTATGCATTGTCACGGGTAGGAAACTTCATAATCGGAGCCAGTGGCTCTGATAAGCAAATGTTGTGTGCGTCTTCCGGAGCACGTGCGGCTCTGAATATAGCGGCTGAAAAAAGTAAACAAAAGAGGTAGGTCGGTCACTCATCGAAAGTATCTGTTTTTGTGGGGCAGTTTTTTTCTCAAAAAGGAGAATTACATGCTGCTCCCAAGTCTTTTAACAGTTTCCTCACGTAATAGATAGTTTGTAAATGTGTACGATCTCTTCTGAATTACTTGTGGCGTGGGCTGATCGATGCTGAATAAACTGATCGTCGAAGGTTCAGCGACGCTGTTCCCGGTTATTTTTTCATAAAATGCATATGCGCCTGGACTGTTTGGCATTTTTTATGTGTGAAATGATTGTTTGACCTGTATCACTTACCGAAAAATAAAAATTGACAATAAACTAATGGAAATGGAGGGCAAATAAACAATGGCTCCGATGGTGTAGGGCGGCTCTGAATATATCGGTCGGCTCTGATAGCTGAGGGCTAATGTTTGCAGAACTGTTATTATAAAAGACAGCTTCTGTCCAGTTGCGAGTATTAAAGCCTTGCAGCAACGTCTGTCTCTTTTGATCTTTGGACATCTATTCTCTGCTGTAACTGTTGATTTTTGCTCTAAAATGTCTTGACGGGGACGTACAACCTTATCAAAACAAGCACAGAAACTGATTATGGCCTCTGGTAGTGGACTTACGTGGATTTTTCTGTTTCAAGATATGCGATGAAATCAATCACGTCACAGGTGCATTTTTTGTGGTCTCGTTTTAGCGGTAGGGGGTAACTATGTGTGATAGGGGATAGAGACATACATAATGTTTATAATAATAATCTGAACAAGCGATCTAGACGTAGACACTTTTCTTCCATAAACACTCAGAATGAAATCTAAACCAAGCACCATAAATAATTACAAGAATGGCGTTTGGAAGAAATTTTAGAGTATCATATCGACCAATTCATGTTTCAAGATTTTTTTTGTCTCACAAATTTATTTTTGTTTTAGCTTTCTAAGGAGTTGTTCTTGCTAGAAGTATGCCATATGGGTTATTTCTTCATCTTGCAAATTTCCATCTATTGATACATTCAAAATATGAATTTTAAGAGACAAACGTTGCTGCAAGGCTTCAATATTCGCAACTGGACAGAGGCTGTCTTTTATAATATTGGTTCTGCAAACATTAGCCCTCAGCTATCAGAGCCGACCGATATATTCAGAGCCGCCCTACACCATCGGAGCCATTGTTTATTTGCCCTACACCATCGGAGCCATTGTTTATTTGCCCTACACCATCGGAGCCATTGTTTATTTGCCCTCCATTTCCATTAGTTTGTTGTCAATTTTTATTTTTCGGTAAGTGATACAGGTCAAAGAATCATTTCACACTTAAAAAATGCCAAACAGTCAAGGCGCATATGCATTTTATGAAAAAATAACCGGGAATAGCGTCCCTGAACCTTCGACGATCAGTTTATTCAACATCGATCAGCCCATGCCACAAGTAATTCAGAAGAGATAGTACACATTTACAAACTATCTATTAGTTGAGAACACTGTTAAAAGACTTGAGAGTAGCATGTAATTCTCCTTTTTGAGAAAAACTACCCCACAAAAACAGATTCTTTCAACGAGTGACTGACCTAACTCTTTTGTTTACTTATTCAGCCGCTATATTCAGAGCCGCACGTGCTCCGGAAGACGCACACAACATTTGCTTATCAGAGCCACTGGCTCCGAATATGAAGTTTCCTGACCGTGATTGTGGTCACATCATCAGTAGTGACCAATTTTTTTTTCCTATTTCTTTCCGTGTGTGATTTGTTTGTTTGTGCTTTAATTCCCTTTGTGCAAGCCCACTGTTTTTATCATTATACAACATATGAACTACAGTAAAACCTCGATGACTCGAACACCAATGGCACGTTTACCTTGGATGATCCGAACTCGGTTTTGAGTCCCTACGCAATTCTTCCGACAGCTCAAGAAAATAAATATTTAGGGACATTTTCTTATTTTATCATGAAATTGTATCTTGTGTGTATTTATTTGAATCACCTCATCGAGGCGATTCTAAGGAGTACACTCAACATGTCATTGTTGTATAGAAGATCAAAAAGACTTCCTTAAATTATCACCATTTGCTTCCTGACCTGGCGCCATGATTAACCCTCAGTGGCTCGAACTACCCATTTCCCGAATTATTTCCATGGTCCCAAAGATGTTCGAGCTATTGAGCTTTTATTGTATAGTGAAGTTGTGGCACTAGTAAGATCGATTAAAAGCTTCGGTAGTTTTTACCGTTCTACGATGGTGGTTTTAGTATTTTTTGTTCTTTGTTTGGTCTTGCGGTGTGTGTGTGTGTGTGTGTGTGTGTGTGTGTGTGTGTGTGTGTGTGTGTGTGTGTGTGTGTGTGTGTGTGTTCCACTGTAGGCACTGCAACTAGATTATTAATGGCATACACTATGGTATTAAATGCGGAGACTTCAAATATTATTACTTGCTATTCTCAAAATGATTTGGAGACATGGCCACTTTATAAATATCAAGTCGAGTATTTCGCACACCACTAGACATTTAAAAACTCGAAATGATACGAAGAAGCCGTCTCTGTGGCCTTAATGACCACACATGATGTAGATTAAAAATAAGTCGGTGTCAAAATTACATTTAAATCTATAAAAATGGCTGATAATATCAGAAGTTGGGTTTACCGGTACACTTAACCCTTCTCATGCTGAATAAATTAAGATGCCACGTCCACTTCTAATTTTCAGCCAATCAGGTTACTCGATCCAGATTTTTCATATAAATTCACATACTTAATGGCAAACGGTGCAGATCCAGATCAGTTAGAAGCCAACTGATCTGGATCTACACTGTTTGCAAAGGCAGGGTATATCCGGATTCAGCAGGACTAGGGTTAACACTTAACACGTTACGGGCAAATATAGCAGACGACAAATCGATGATATTTGTTTTTATTTTTCCCCAGAAAATAGACTTTGACATTTCTTGCAAATTGTCTCCTTATCCTAAGGAGACAATTTGCATAAAAAGTCAAACCTATTTTCTGGGAAAATTAAGAAAAAATATACTTCAAAATACTATCTGCTGAAAATTTATCCACCATGCTAAGCAATAAGGAACGATGGAAAAGATATCTGTTTTAAAAAGTATACAAAAATGAGGCAAAGGTCAAATAAAATAATATATCTACTGACTTTGTCCAGCAACTCTTCTGAATCAGTACCACCTTAATTCAATGTTGGTAAACTGTCGGCGATTCATATTAAATATCTGGGTCCAGTTGTTCAAAGCGTCGTTAGCTTAACGAGCTCGTTAAGGGTCATTTCGTTAACTGTTTTAGCGGATTCAATATACAATAGTCTGATATTTTTTGCTGAAAAAATAATAGCAAAAAATTCCAGCATATTTGCGTATCACTCGATGAAAATTTTAACGAATTGTTAACTAACGATGTCGTTAGCTTTGAACAACTGGGCCCTGTTTATTTACCGACGTTAAAACTAGTAGTATTTGTGACGCAACATGAACACAATACAGTTATCACATACCATCGCATGTGGGGACAGGAAAGGCGTAGATCTGCTATATTTCAAATAATACAATAGCAGCTGTCGTTAAGAGCTTGTGTGAAGGCCATAAAACGCCGCCATACACTTCGAAATAGTGCTGATATTGTTACATTTTCCTTTCCTTTGTGATCACAAGATCTTTCTTTAAGTGTTAGTGTACATACCATAACACGCACTTCGATAGAGCTGATATTATAAGGAGTTCTTGTCTTTTGCTACAATTGGGCTTATATATTATTTGTGAAAAGAAAATTCCGTCCCAAGCTGCTGGGGGTGCGGAGTGATGGATGCTGCCTGTCATTCCTCATGAACAGACACGATAAAAGCCGAGTCTGTTATCTTCTGATTTTGATTCGTTCTGTATTTCTAAGGAATATTTTTGTGACCGCAACAGCTGTCGTTAACTGCTATTGTACTGCTATTGTGGCGGCCATAAAACGTCACCCGGTATTTCGATAGAGCTGATATTATTGAATTTGCTTGTCCTTTGGGCGTATTTAGCTCATATATTATATGTGAAAACAGAATTCCACACAAAGCTGCTAGGGGTTGGTGGGGCATGATTTTGATTTGTTCTGTATATCCAAAGGATTTTTACTTCGGAATATTTAATACCATCTACTGGTAGTATACTGACCTATTGTTGTTTGGTTATTTAATCTCCATAATTGTTGGTCAAATATCGTGTGGCCAAAGAGTTTAACAACAAAGAATAATCGTTTCAACCCCACAGACGGAATCATAAAACTTTCTAAACAGTCTTGAGCCAGTTGAGATAATCATCTCAGTACACTTTCTCTTTTCTGTTTATGATTATAGCGATCAAACATGGTTTTTCATGCATTAACATTCGCCAGGTCCCGTGGGAGGTGTTGAAAACCGAGGCCGAAGGCCGGGGTTTTCAACACCTCCCAAGGGACCTAGCGAATGTTAACGCTTTGAAAAACCATGTTTGATCGCTATTATTGCATAAACACTGAAAACATTTGCTACATTTCGCGTTATTTCTTGCACTATTTTGTTTCGCTTTTTCACCGATGTCTCGCGAACGAAATTTCCACTGACTATGCTCCTTCTAGGGCCGGGAAGTACACATCTCGTGACGGCAGCAAATATGTGGCCCCGGTACGATAATATTGAAAGTTGCGTAGTCATGCATTAACAGCGCGTGAATTGCCTTGTTAATACACGGCTTTTCGCCGGTTAATGCACGCTGTTAATAACGTGCGACACCGCTTTTTATGCAATAATTTAAATCAATGTTTGAACTAATGGACAGTTGAGTAAGCCACAACATGTATCCTATCAAAATATATAGATTTTAAAGAAAATGTCCATTAATTGTCATTTTTTTCTATAGAATCTGTACATTTTATACGACACTTTTGGGTCAGCCTTTAAACCGTCTAATATCCGAAATTGTCTTATGATGAATTGTTTTATAAGGAGGTTCCAGCGTATCAAATAATAAACACATGCCTTGGCATGTACTAAATTGCTGAGTGGAGGGATGTTTGTTTGTTTGTTTGTGTTGAGGTTTTACGGCCCAGTCAACCCAATGGGGTCATGTCGAGCGCGGTCAATTTACCTAACCACACTTTTACAGGGCAGGCTTAGTCCTCTAAGCGGTTAACCAGTATTGTGCACGTTCTTTCGCCAGAAACTGACAACTGCCCAGTGGAGGGATGTAACAGAGGCTGAAGTCAAAGGATGAACGAAAAAAGGAAGTCTGGAATAAACGGATATGCAGTCATTCCACTTTCTGACTTGGCATCTACTTCATTCCATCCGTTCTGCTTAACATTTTCAAAGTACATGCCACAGATTATTATTATTATTATTATCATTATTGTTATTATTATTATTATCATCATTATTATTATTGAACACTGCCAACACGAAAACATACCTATATAATTTTGACCCCCTAAACCCCCACTTTTATATAGTAAAACTGGGGTTTACTGGGGTATACATAATTTTTCTTATTTCTGCTCAAAAATATAGATTGTGGGTACTCGTTAGAACTGTCTCGGCCACAATCTGTGTTTTGAGCAGAAATATGAAAAACGTCAGATTTTTATCTGAAAACTACAACGTTGAAAATGCAAAAATGCAAAAAAATAAAATAAAAAGGAAGAATCTAGTGACAGACGTCTGGCAATAGCACAAACTCGGGAAAAGTGCTATTGCCAGACGTCCGGCAATAGCAAAATCTCGGGGAAATTGCTATTGCCAGACGTCTGGCAATAGCAAAATCTCGGGAAAATTGCTATTGCCAGACTCTACCAGGTTTATGATGCCATTGGTAAGTTGTAGCAACGCCTGAACTTTTCAGGTTTTTAAATCAATGCAAATATGTTATAACCGTAAAAATGAAAATTTTCAGATTACAAATTTGACCTTTCTAATTTCTTTAGAGCAGAAATAAGAACAACAATGTATACTCCGGAAAACCGACTTTTACTATATAAAAGTTGGGGTTGATGTAGTCAAAATTACATAGGCATGTTATCGTTCTGTTAGTGTCTCTATTATGCGGGTATACCGTAGGGTGCAGCTCCAGGATTTCTAAACTATTTTGAGAGCAGACTGCTCGATGGGACTGTTTTTCTGTCAACTCGAATCTTCAAGTATTAGCCTATAGTTTACATATGCGTCCAGCCAAGACTCAGGTCAGCCTGCACATCAGCGCTTTCTGGTCAAAGTTTTCGCTGGGTGTTTGACAGATAGTAAAACTTCCAATGCTTTTTCAGCGAAGAGTTCACATGTGAAAAGAAACGGCGTGTGCGTGTTATGTGAAACTTAGTGATTTCAGTTTCTAAAGGAGGCATTTCAGAAAATAAGATCAAGACAGATCAACTCTCGTTTTATTTACATATCATACAAGCAAACAAAACAACTCAGAAACATAGAACATAGAACATACATAATACTGAGTTCACAAAATATACGAGACAACGTCAAAAACCAAAAAAAAAAGAAAGAAAAAAGAAAAACAACAAACAAAAAAACAAATGACCGTTGACCTAAACTATTCAGTTTAAATCCAGCGACCATTACAGCTTGCTCTGACCTTTCAACGAAAACGGCCAAAATGTTAAAGTATGCAAAAGAGGGTACTATCCATTTCAATTATTTATGCAAATAAAATCTCGGCGTTTATTTGCCCACTGCAGCTTGTAATTATCTGATGAGCTTCACTGAGGAAAAACAACCCTTACGCATCATGCGAATACCGAAGATCTAAACAAACCTTAGCATCTATGCAGCCTGTTCAAATATTTCGCTCATTACATCTGTTTTCTAGAGCGTCCAGAAACAGCATGGTCAAATTAGGAAGATCCTTGCAAAAAAATGTGGATGAGCTGACCACCCAAGATCTTGTTCTTTGCAGCTTTTAGGAACTTTTCTCTCAGCATGACGTACATGTCACATCATGCAAATTCTGCATTAGAATGCATTGTCCAGAAAAAACAGTTGATAATTACAGCTGTCTTCGGTATGGTACAGACTTTTAATAAATGGGACAATTTAATTTCTGTTCACAATTTAAGACTGTGATAAATTCCTGGTTTAATTATTGCGATGACCTTTCAAGTCGTTGCAAACTTGCAGAAAATTGCTCCGCTGTAACGAATCCCTGAACATGTTCCATCACGAAAACACGCCTATATAATTTTGACTCCCTTAAACCCCACTTTTATATAGTAAAACTGGGGTTTACAGGGGTACACATTATTTTTCTTATTTCTGCTCAAAAACATAGGTTGTGGGTACTCGTTAGAACCGCCTCGCCGATGCGGTTCTAACGAGTACCCACAATCTATGTTTTGAGCAGAAATATGAAAAATGTCAGATTTTTTATCTGAAAATTTTCAGTTTTTGGAGGTGAAATTTTCTATATATTTGAATAGGCGTGTTTTCGTAATGTTAGGGATATTCTGAAAGAGAGGCATGGGCAAAAAGTGTAGACCCTGATCAGACGCCGCAGAACGCGGCCTCTGACCAGGGTCTACACTGTTTGCCAATCATCCAGCAGTTTTAGACAAATCAACAGGTAGTAAAATGGACGTTCAAATTTAAGGAAAAGTATGGTAAGGAGTTAAGGTGTCAGAATAGTTCGGGTAAACTGTACGTACATTTAGATTTATTCATTTCGTATCTTGTTTTAAGCTCTTCATTGAAGAAAATAATTTCATAATGCAACAGTAGGTGGATTTCGTATGTAGATGTGTTGTTTTGCAAGTACCCAAGACTTCACAAAGGCTAAAATCACAGTCGTCGCTGGGGCAGTAAGATGTAGAAAAATATCCTTGCTGAAGTTAATTCTTGTTTCCTAGTTTATGTTTCCTAGTTCCTGGTTCATGTTTCGGTTTATTGTTTCCCCATTCCTAGTTCGATATTCGGGTTACTTTTTTACTGTTTCCTAGTTCTTGGTTCTTTGTTCCGTTTACTGTTTACTGATTCCTGTTTCCTAATTCCTGGATTGTTATTCGTTTGCTATTTCCTATTTCGTAGTTCCAGGTCCGTGAACCAGGAACTAGGAAACAAGAAAAGTAAACAAATAACAAACACGAAAATGGTAAGCAGTCTATTAATTATTGACCAGGAACTAAAACAGGAAACGGTACACATAACGAACCAAGAAGTAGGAACTAGAAAATAGAAAACAATAAGAAAATAACGAACCAGGAACTAGGAAACAGGAACCAGCAAACAGTTACCCGAAAAACGTACCAACAGTTAGGAATCAGGAAACAGTACAGCAATAACAAATTAGAAAACAGTAGAGTTTAGACAGTAAATTAATAACTGATCAGGAACCAGAAAATAGAATTCATTTAACGAATAACGAACCAGGAATTAATAAAAAGTAGACGAATAACGAAACAGAAGTCGGATAGGAAACGACAAACATCAAATGAATAATGAACCAGGAACTAGAAAACAACATTTTATTAACGATCCAGGGACTAAGAAACAGGAATCAGTTAACATTAAATCGAGAAACAAACCAGAATCTAGGAAAAAGCAAACCGAATAATGAACCAGGAACTAGGAAATAGTAAAAATTAAACCGAATAACAAACTAGGATCAAGGAAACAGTAAACCGAATAACGAATCAGGATCTAGGAACTGGTAAACATTTAACCAAATTACAAACCTTGATCTAGGAAACAGTAAACCGAATAACGAATCAGGAACTAGGAAACAGTAGTCCGAATAATGAACCAGAAACTAGGAAATAATAAACAGTAAACCGTATAACGAACCAGAAGCTAGCAAACAGCAAATATTAAACCGAATAACAAACCAGGATCTAGGGAAACAGGAAACACTAACCGAATAACGAATCAGGAACTAGGAAACAGGAGTCTGAATAACGAACAAAAAAAAAAAAACTAGGAAATAATGGGCATTAAACCGAATAATGAACCAGAAACTAGGAAACAGATACTAGGAAACAGGAATTAATTTCAGCAAGGTACAAAATATTAATTTAACGCAAATGACTCTTTTATTCTTCTCAAGGCAATATTTTTCAATAACTCAGCCAGTATACCTTTCTCGTCCTAATATATAATTATACTGCCTGAAAATAGGTCTAAAATCTACTGCACGAGTGACACTGATCAGATGCCGCATCTGTGTCAAACTATTTACTCAGACCTCTTTGATTAAATGCTTGGGACAAATGCGGTAAGACTTCGTCGTTCGAAGAATTCGTCGTTTTTAAGTACATGTATAGGTTATTGCATAGTTTTAAATTTCGAGCCGTCAGGCTCGAAATTTAAAACATGCAATAACCGATTTGTCGCAATAACCCTTTAGGACCATATATTAACGGTTGAGATTATCATCAAAGTACATGTCTTATATAAAGTCTGTTTTCTTCCAGCGGGCACAGGAAGTTTATACAACGTTGCATCAACGTCGATGCAACGTCATGAAAACTGAATTTGGTATTTTATTCCGATGGAAATGAAGACCGGAAGATGCCCTCTGACTGTCGACTGTAATTGACGAATGAAAGCGTCAAGCAAAGTGGTTGCAGACGATATTCATTTTATTACTATTATTATTGATTATTAATATATATATCTTTTTAAAGGAGAATAACTTGAAATTTCATGTGAATCGACTGCATAACATGAACTGTCAAGCCTTATTTTCTCTAGAAAAATAAAAGCAATGTATTTTTATGCCGTCTACTGCAGTTGTGACGGGCATTTAGTTAAAACCCTTCAATCAAGAGTCCAGCCCTCGATAACCACCATGTTTCCTTTTTTTTAACCTTTAACACTCTCTGGACAAATTCAGCAGACGACAAATTTCTTTTCTTATTTTTTCAAGAAAACAGGCTTTGACATTTCATGGACATTTCATGCGAATTGTCTCCAGTGAAACAAATTGCATGAAATGTCAAAACCCCGTTTTATGGGAAAACTAAGAAGAACATTTCAACATGTCGTCTGCTGAAATTTTTACCCAGAGTGCTTAACGTTAAAGAAATAATTCATTCTTCCCCGTTTAAAGTGCATCCAAACAATTTGAAACAATAAATTTAGGTGCAGATGACAAGCGAACGATTCCTTACAATGCCGAACGAGCCATAAACGAAATAAGTTGAAATAGTCAATATTTTAACATTTAGCACTCTCTGAGCGAAACTGGCGGACAAAAAAAAAAAAAAAAAAAATGCTATTATCCAGGAAAATATCGCTTGAAAGTTCATGTAAATTCTCCTAAGGCTAGACAATTTGCATGAAGTGTCCAATCCATTTTCTGTGTTAGAAAAATATTTTAAGACATCGTCTGCTGCTAAAATATTTTAAAACGTCGTCTGCAGCTATTTAACATTCAACATACTGGCTAATAATTTCAGCAGACGACATTTGGATTTTTTTTTTCTCAGAAACAGGATTCGACATTTCATGCGAATAATATCCAATGGGGACAATTTGCATGAAATGTCAAATTCTATTTCCTCTGAAAAATAAGAAAAATATTTCAAAAGGTCGTCTGCTGAAAATTTTACACAGAGTGCTAGGCGTTAAATCCAACAAGGTAAAGGCTAATTCAGGGTTCACTGGAAAGAACAAACAAGGCAACCCCGAAAATGGGTTTTCAGACGAATGATCAAAAGCCCCAGTTTAAAGAAAATAAGTGGGTTTCGATCACTAAAGAAAAAATCTTACGCGGCAGGGCACCAACCGGAAACGCAAGATGTTATCTAAAAATTGGAGTAATGCTCCATTTTATTTTATTTCTTTGTAATATCTCAATAATCACAATATTATTATTAACGCTTAGCGCTCTGGGTAAAATTTTCAGCAGACGACATATTGCAATATTTTTCTTATTTTTCCAAGAAAAACAAGATTTGAAATTTCATGCAAATTGTCTCCAATTTGCAAGAAATGTCAAATCCTGTTCTCTGGGAAAAATAAGAAAAAATATCACTAATTTGTCGTCTGCTGATATAGCCTAGAGAATGGTGAGGGCTAACCAAGGTAACAGTTTATTAACCGTAGTGATACTTTAATGTTCAACATCTTTAACTTACCTGAAATAATTATTCAACCCATACACGAGATGTCAGTTATACCACCGACACGTATGCACAAAGACAATCAAGCCTGGCCACAACATTTCCTACAAGATACTCGGCTACCCACAGATTGCCCTGCGAATACTTTGATCAGACTACGTATCTTAGTAACTTGTTAATCAAAAAAAAAAAAAAAAAAAAAAATCAGGGCAACTTGTTAATCAAAAATTGCTAAAATTGTACAGATGAGAAATCCAAGATGGCCGCCACCTCTGCCGTCTTGAAAATATATTTTGAACTACTTCTCTGGAACCCAAAGGCCAACTGACTCGAAACTTGGTAGGAAATATCAGGGCGACTTGTAGATAAAACAAAACGAAAATCGTTCGGATGCGGAATCCAAAATGGCTGCCATGGCCACCATCTTGAAAATCTAGTTTTAACAGCTTCTCCTGAACAAAAAGGCCAGTTGACTCTAAACTTGGTAGGAAGTATCGTTGCGACTTGTAGATAAAAAAAAAATTGCTAAAATTGTTCTGATCCAAAATCCAAGATGGCCACCTCTTGAAAATCTATTTCGAACTTCTTCTTCTGAGTGGAAATGCCAACTGACTCGAAACATGGTCATCCCCATCTTGAAAATATATTTTGAACTCTTATCCTGAACGGAATGGCCATTTGACTCAAAACATGGTAGGAAGTATCGGGGTAACTTGTAGATAAAAAATAAAAAAAAATATCTTAATAGTTCCAGAAGGAAATCCAAGATGGCTGCCACGGATGCTATCTTGAAAATATATTTTGTAACTCTTCTCCTTAACCGAAAGGCCAACTGATTTGAAGCCTTCATTTGAAAGTCCCGAGGTGACTGTAGGATTAAAAGTAGCTAAATAGTACAGAATGAAAATCCAAGATGGCGACCATTGCGACCATCTTTAAAATCTACTTTGAACTTCTTCTCCTGAACCAAAATGCATTTGACTCGAAACTTGGTAGAAAGTATTTGGGTGACTTGTAGACCAAAAATAGCTGAAATCGATGTTGGCTGCCACGGCCGCCATCTTGAAATCTATTTTGAACCTACTCAGGAACCGAAAGTCCAACTGACTGGAAACTTCATAAAAGGGATTGTGGTGACTTGTAGATCAAAATTAGCTAAAACTGTTCAGATTTGAAATCCAAGATGGCCGCTAACTGAAAATCTATTTTCACCTTCTTCTTCTGAACCGAAAGGCTAATTGACTTAACATTTGAATTGAAGTATCAGGGTGACTTGTAGATAAAAGAAAACAAAAAAAAAAAACAAAAAAAAAAAAAAAAAAGAAAACGAAAAAAAAAAAAACAAAAAAAAAAAAAACAATAAAAATTGTTCTGATGGGGATTCCAAGATGGCTTTTTGGACAATTTAGCTCAGGTGAGCGATTTTTGGCCCTAAGGCCCTCTAGTTCTTTTAAAGCCGTTTAAAGCAGTATCTCCTGTAAATGTCATTACGCCTGCTTGTTTGAGATTTTCTGCTTTGATAAAATTATATGCACTCGCTTTCAGAATTATTCGCGTTATGATTGACAAATTAAGTAAATTGTGTAATCTTGTGAAATCTTTTTATGTGTTTTTTAACCATAAATCATTTCTCTTTGACAAGTAATGTTGGTAAAATTGAAATAATTGTTTCTTGACATTAGTTCGTAGTAAATGTAATATTGTATATTCCCTGAATATTTGGGAAGACAGGCATTGGCAAACAGTGTAGACTGAGATCAGACGCCGCATTATGCGGCGTCTGATCAGGGTCTATACTGTTTGCCACTCGTCCAGCAATTTTCAGACGTATCATCAGTTAGTAAATTGGAATTGTTCAAATTTTAGGGCAAATATTGTAAGGAGATAAGGTGTCCGAATATTTAGGGTAAATAAGGGGCAAGAAGCAAAGGCTGGTATGGGGTTCCGACAGTATCACCGTGTTATTTTTTTAAATATTTATTGGTCTCAACGAAAAAAAATTAAAGTTATAGTCTCCCTGTGCAAATCCATCAGGTGACAAGCTTGTGATAGTTTTCGTATTTTTCCCCAGAAAATAGGTTTATATAGTCGACTCTCGTTATCTCCAAGAGACTCTGTGAAATACTTCCGATATCCGTACCTCGACATATCCGATTTGCAGAAATTGAGGGAAAAATAAATCAAACAACCACATTCCACAAATGATTATGTAATTTGACTCCTGAAGTTAGAGATATATTTAAAATATTGTGGAAAAGAGGAGCAATTTCTCCTCTTTTCCACAATATTTTGTTCCCTGTTGTCAGATTTCCATGTTAAATCAGGGACCAGATTTTTCACTTCGAGATAAGCGGTTATTCGAGATAAGCGAAGGAGTTAACTAAAATCGACTGAATATCAAACCAATTTTCTAGGAAAATAAGAATTATTTCGATATGTCGCCCGTTGAATTACTAATGTATTCAGCATGCTAAGTATTACATTTCTTTTACAATTTCTTATCGTCTGTTAGTTCTGTTTTCGATGAAGTGTCGTTTTGTGACGTAGTCTCGTGATGTCATTTGTGTCATTCAACTCGTGACCGTGGCTAAGGAGGATGGGTGGGGCTGTACTCTGTGATTGTCAGTGGCGTAGCTTACACGGAATAATTTGTACGCAAATCCAGGAAAACTCTTAAAAAAAGTATGCCTTGAAGCACTTCTAAATAAGGGGCTGTTCTTAAAGAAAAGAATTTGCTCCCAGAGGGAGCAAATTCTTTCCTTTAAGAGCAGCCCCAAATGTAACGAACCAAATTTTTTATGTTAATGCCACTTTATCATAAAAATGTTTCTTAAGCGTGTTACGCACATGCGTATGTGCGTACTGAGCGCTACGCCCATGATTGTAGCCTTTCCTGCGTATCTTCAAATTTTACTTTTTGAACCTCCCCGCTGGTAAAATTTTGTGAACTTCTTCATACAGGAGGTGGTATTCAATATCTAATGTTTAGATTGAAAACGATGTTCGCAGTATAAAGGAAAAGTAAAAACAAAAAGAGACATGTATTAGTGGTTTAAATTTCTTCTCTGCATTTTATTAGAAATGCTTATGACTAATTTCAATATATTCACTGACACGATCATCATGATCAAATATGAAATTATTCACACAATAAATATCAATACTTTTCAAAACGTCAATATAAACATCGACATAAACAGAACAAGTTTTACAAACAGTAAAGTCACACTATTAATCTTTGCCATGCTGAATAAATTAAGATGCCTATCCCACTTCTAATTTTCAGCCAGTCAGTTTATTTGATCAAGGCTGTTGATATTAATTCACCTACTTAATGACAAACAGTGTAGATCCAGGTTGTGTGCAGTAAAGCAAACACAAAGTCTACCTGGGAAACAATGGCGGGATTTCTACCTAGAGTACTCAGTTCCCTTAAAATAAAATTTACAAATTAATAATTTTATTAACATTCATTTCAATGCTGTGACAGACTGGAAATTAATGTGATGTGTTTTCATTTCTGCCAGGACATGACAACACTTACACTGTTTCTGATAACACTGCTCGTCATTAGACGGTATACAAACATACAAAATGCTGGCTTGCAAAACATGAGTTAGAAGACGTTATTTTTCGCAAGTTTTTATAGCGGGACCAATGCTACCAATAGTATCTCGAGTATACAATATATGGCAACATTCTCAGCACTTTTTGCGGCATTACATATGTGCATAACAATCATTATTCATATTCCTGACATCTCTCCGAGCATGCGGGCACATCATTGGTCGAACCACTAGTCAGTAGGTACACCTTGGATCTGGTCGCAAGCCTACGGGACTCGATTCTTGTGTCACTTTGCTGATCTGAAACATTGAAAAAAGACAGTCTTTAACCCATATAAACCTGGGGTCCCTTTTGTGGGACATAGGCAAAGAGTGCAGACCTAAATCAGACGCCGCATGATGCGGCGTCTGATTTAGGTCTTCACTGTTTGCTTACAGGAATTAGTAATAGAACAAAAATGAAAATAATGCGCTAGACACCCCTTAAATGACTAATGGAATCACCCAATATATAAGGATGGGAAAGTCGATTAAGCTTATTTGGGTTAATAATCTCAATGTTCGCTCCATCAAATAAAATATATGAAGGCCGCATTTGGAGACAATTTCCTTAATATTATGTGAACGTGCCTTTATGACGTATGCGGACAGCGAAAGCCAAGAATAGCCTGCAGTCCCACAAGCTGATCAGGGCCTTCTCTGTCCGCCTACACAGAATTATTGGATACTGTAGCATATATCGATGTTTTGCAACACACTCTTGAGACGAAGTGCCCTGCTATTTCATGCACAATCTAAAGTACAATTACATAGATCAACACCTTGACAGTTTTAATCCGTTGTAGTCCGGAGCCCAAAAAAGGGTATTTAAGCAAACAGTGCAGACCCAGATCAGACGCCGCAGAACGCGGCGTCTGATCAGGATCTCCTCTGTTTGCAAACAGTTCAACCATTTTTCTCTCAGAATATCTAAATGACAAAGCCTGACATATCTAAAATCGAAGTTAGAATCTTCCAGTATAAAGTATGGGAGAGTTTATTCAGTCTACAATGAGCTAATTTAAACAAAAATACAACTTGCTCTATCTACACCAACAAGATAGCAGGCCAACAATCCATATCAGATAGTGCAGTTCTGCTGGCTGATCTGGGTCTTAACTATTTGCATATGTACCGAAGATGCATTTTCTCATTCGATGCCTTTCGGTGCCTCATTTTTTATGTATTTTTTTTTCATACAGAAAATTAAAATAGTAATTTCTATATTTCATTTCCTTTTACAATATTCTTGTAACAAATGAGATGTTACTGTGGAAATCAAGACCCTTTCAGTTATAAGAACGACGACCTACTCCCAGTGCTTCCGTTGTTCGGACATATGATTTCTAGAAGATATAGTCTACCCTCTTTACATCGACACTCGATACAACACAATTCATTATAATGATAATTTGACTAGCATGACTGAAACCTTCGCACTAAAAGTTACAGTTAATCAGAAATTATGCAAAAACATTGTATTTAATACTTCAAGAAATGTATGTTTTGGATATTTTGTTCTGATGATTGTAGGCTGGCCAAGATCTTCGCTGTTAAACTTTTTTCACTGCACGCCTCATACAATTGCATTTTACTTACCAGAGCTTAGCGTTTCAAGATCTTTTGTATCGCTCCCTTCAACATGAGTGCCACCACAACCTGAATAAAAGATAATAATATTAAAGAAAACCTTTAGCAAATAATACACATACTATTATGTATACTAAAACAATTAAAAAAGCAAGGCAGTCTGAAGGATAGCTATATCCCCCGCCACAGAAATACAATGGAGCTGCTTCAAAATTCAAGGCTCAACCTGGTGGCCTTCAACTGTGACCTTGACCTTGAGTCTGCATTGCTGAATTATAGTTTCTGCACATCATCTCACTAAGGCAAACATTTGACCTAAATTTAATAAATATCTTTCAAAGGGTTTAGGAAATATGGAGCGAACATGAAATTCAAGGCTCAAACTCGTGACCTTTAACTGTGACCTTGACTTTGAGTCGGCAAGCTTGAGTTATGGGTTCTGCACATCACCTCACTAAGGCAAACATTTGACCAAAGTATCATAAAAATCTTTTAAATGGTTCAGGAGATATGGAGCGAACAAGAAAGAGACGAATGACCTTCAATTGTGACCTTGACCTTGGGTCTGCTTCGTTGATTTATAGATTCTACACACCATCTCACTAAGGCGAATATTTGACTCAAATTTAACAAGGCACTCTAAATGGCAATGGAGCGGCCTCAAAATTCCATGCTCAAACTGGTGACCTTCAACTGTGACCTTGACCTTGAGTCAGCATAGTTGAGTTATGAGTTCTGCACATCATCTCACTGAGGCAAACATTTGACCAGTGTTTAAAGAAAATCCTTCCAGGGGTAAAGGAGATATGGAGCCGACACCAAATTCAAGGCTCAAACTCGTGACCTTCAACTGTGACCTTGACCTTAAGTCCGCAGGGCTGAGTTATGGGTTCTGCACATTGTCCCACCGAGGTGAACATTTGACCAAAGTTTAGAGAAAATCCTCCTAGGGGTAAATGGGATATAGAGCGGACACGAAATTCAAGGCTCAAACCTATGACCTTGACCTTGACCTTGAGCCGGCATGATTGAGTTATTAATTCTGCACATCGTCTCACTAAGGTGAACATTCGACCAAAGTTTAAAGAAAATCCTTCCACTGGTATAGGAGATACAGAGCGGACACGAAATTCAAGGCTCAAACCTGTGACCTTGCACTGTGACCTTGACCTTGTGTCGGCATGGTTGAGTTATGAGTTCTGCACATCGTCTTACTGAGGCAAACATATGACCAAAGTTTAATGAAAATCCTTCTAGGGGTATAGCAGATATGGAGCAGACACGAAATTCAAGGGCTCAAACCCATGACCTTGACCTGTGACCTTGCTCTTGAGATGGCATGGTTGACTTATGGGTTCTACACATCTACTCACAGAGGCGAACATTTGACCAAAGTTCAATGAAAATCTTTCAAAGGGTTCAGGAGATATGGAGCGGACAAGAAAGTGTTACGGAAGGACAGACAGACGGACCGACGGACAGATGGACAGACGAAGGCTATTTCTATAATCCCCCATCCGCTTCGCGGCGGGGGATTACACAGCTTTTCAAGACCAGAATACTGGTGAAAATGTTATCAAAACTGGTTAAGAGATAAAAAAAAAAATGTTATAAGGCTTCGACTATTTAGAAAAAAGCAATCACTGCATCATAACCATCTAATTAAATATGCAAAATTCAAATATTAAAGTTGCATCTGCAACATCCGGTTATTGCTATATACCAAGAAACATTTTCATATGCATACGTATGAACTATAGTCCTGCTGAACCTGGATATACCATGCCTTTGCAAACAGTGTAGATCCAGATCAGTTGGCTTCTGAAGAAGCCAACTGATCTGGATCTGCACTGTTTGCCATTAAGTATATCAATTTATAGCAACATTTCGGATCAAGCAATTATTGGCTGAAAATTAGAAGTGGGCGTGTCATCTCAGCATGACAAGGGTTTAAAGCAAATTAAATGAAATCTTCAATACACAAAGCCTTCAGAATGAGAGATGAACGTGTTACAACATCAACGAATGCCGTCAGCCCTCAGCGGATCCATCTCTCTACAACATACTAAGGGCTTAAATGGAACTCTACTTCATACTTGAACATACATCAAACCACAGCAACCTGAGTTACACAACATAGTCATAAAATAATATGTTTGTATTTATATTTGTTTTCGATTATTATGGTGTTTTGGGATTGTTATATTTTAAGAGTGAGTGAAAGTAACAAATACACACCTTTTTGTTTCAGAGACAGATGCACTGTCCTATCTCAGCCGTAGCTTCATCGACTGTTAGCAGCCAACATCAGGCAACCTTCGGTACAGTAGGGTGGTCCTATACAGAGTCGACATTCGACACAGGCTGTCGATTTTCTTCGTCCGTAGTGCTATCGTTCGATCGTCTCTGTGCATCTCTGTGCGAAACTGCCGTGTCGGTCGGTGCAGCCTGTCGATCTTCTTCATCGAGAGTTTCGTCGTTCGACGGTCTCATTACGTATCTCTGTGCAAAACCTCCATTTAGATTCCGTCAGAGACCAGCTTCAACCAAGGCTAACTCCCGTTAGCCATCTCAGTCTCGGCTACACTCCATGTTACCCGCGAGTTCCGCAGCTCTAGCTATGGCCTCCCATTCCTCTAAGTATGGTGCGCATCCAAAGTTAAGTTCCCCGAATCGAACCTTCCCTGTCATAAGAAAGAGCCCATCACCCTTGGTGATACCACATTTCTGAGAAGCCACTATAACTCCCTTCAGGGTCTGTGAGTTCTGTCTATTTCGATGAAAGTATGATCCACGCTGCCTTACTGTCTGTGATACGGCTACTTCTATGTGTGTTTTGTCGGTGTCTGGAAGATGCCGAACCGATTCCATACTGCCAACGATGACTGAAAACATAAACGAAAAGATCTTGCAGAAGTCAATTCCTGTTTCCTAGTTCAATATCCAGTTTACTGTTTACTGGTTTTTGTATCTTTGTTCCTAGTTTCGTTATTCTTTCACTGTTTCCTGTTTCCTATAGCTGGTTATTCATTATTCATTTGCTGTTCATGCTTCCGAGTGCTTCTTCGCTATTCATTGACAGTTCCCAATTCGTTATTCTGTGCAATGTTTACTGTTTCCTGGCTCGTTATGTGTGTGCTGTTTCCTACTTCTGATTTGCTTTTGTTTGTCGTTTCCTATTTCAAGTATCTGGTTCGTTATTTGTTTACTGTACTCATTTTAAGCCGAATAATGAAGCAGAATTAGGAACCAGGAAAGTTAACGAATAGTAAACTAAAAAACAGTAAATATTAAATTAGTAACTGATCAGGAACTACATAAAGGATACAGTCACCGAATAACGCACATGGAAATAGGAAACAGTAACTTATAACTACGCTGAACTAGGCAACAGCAAACATCAAATGAATAATGAACAAGAAACTAGGAAACATCAAACGAATAGCGAACCAGGAAAAGTTAACATTCCATCAAATAACGAGTCAGGAACTAGGAAACAATAAACCGAATAACGAACCAGGAACTAGGAACTATTCTGTCAACAGTAAAGAACCAGGAACTAGGTCACAGAAACTAGGAAATAAGAATTAATTTCATCATGGTAATGAGAAGCTGATGTAAGCAAAGATAAAGGCATCTATTTAATATTAACCACCAAATAATGAAGACAAAGCGGTATTCTGCAGGAGCATACATAAACAGGCTAATTTTCACAATTTTCCAGCTTTTTAAGCTTTTCCGCCATGGTGTTATTTCCTATCAACTGTTTGTATTATAGTGCTTAAACTCAAATCTTCCTAATTTTATCTCATTTCACTGCTTTAACCCATAAAGCGCCAAGCAAAATTTGTAGCAGACAACATTCAAAACTATTTTTTTAATTTTTCAGAGAAAACAGGTCTTGACAGACGATTCACATGAAATGTCAAGACTTGTTTCCTCTGAAAAATAAAAAAGTAAATTAAAAAAAAGTGTCGTCTGCTGTAGTTGTGATTGGTGATTTAAGGGTTAAAATTCGCGAAAATGTCATGGCCAACATAGCTCTACGTGTCTTTTTTCTTCTTTCTGAATTAAGTACACTTTGTGGGTAAACATTAAAAGCGCCTCGCTGATGTGATAAGAAGTACATACTTAACAAAGACGACATATTAATGTCGGGCTAACGTAATGAAGCGAAGGATTTGATCAGACTGTGTATGCACAGACCGATCTAGCTCCTTGCTAATCCCATATCTGTATAGTATTCTACGGCATAGCAAAATTAACCTTTAAAACGCCATGAAAACCTGCATCTGAAAATGTCGTCTGTTTATTTCGTCTGCTGAATATTCTTGCAAACTTTACAAACCTATTTTTGCATACAAGCAAACAGTGTGGACCCAGATCAGACTGCTCCTAAAGGAGCAGTCTGATCTGGGTCCACGCTGTTTGCAGAAATGACTTTTAAAATCACAAGCAGGTGACAAAGCAGACGAAAATTGTTGCGTTTGGCAGTTTAAGGGTTAACTATGGTTTTAACCTACCGAAGTCACTAAAGCAGAAGGCTTGCAATATCTCCGCTTTGCTGCATGGTCGACAATCTATAAAGAAATAAGATCGCTGATTTATGCATGATGAAATAAAGATGAGTGAGAACAAAATATGTTTTACCATATCTCGGGACCTAATAATACCCGGACTTGTCACTAAAATATGTTGTCTTGTCTTGATTTTAGCGCTATTTTACAGCACTATGGTCATTAAAAATGATTTTGGATAATTACTGAAGTTGTGATAAATTGTTTTTAATAGGTTTGGTTGAAAAGTGTCAAGTCATAATTAATAAAATTAAAGTTATACCATCGTTTTGTGTGAATTTCTGATGATTTTCTGCTGAAAGTGCCGAATATAGCAAAAAAAAAAACAAAAAAAAACGGGTACCTAGGTTTCTTGTTGATGTTTACAAAAAAAAAAATGTTCGATTTTTCCTTAAATATAATGCTGCAGTCTTAAAGTTAATATATTGAACTATTGCTTTATGAAAACAAATCTCAGATATTTGGAGAAATAAATGAAAACTTCATCATACAAAATTATGAAAACTCAGCCAAGACAGCATATTTCCAATAAATACAATACCTTTACCGTAGTTACTAGTCCAGTATATATTGGGTCCCAGACCATATGAAAAGAACTGCATTTGGGTTTGGACTGTCGCTATTCACACATATATGTATATATAGTTGTATGTTTGTATATGTGTCGTCTCATAAGCTTACATGAAGTGGTAATGTTTGTTCACATGAATGCAGAACATATCTTTGTATCGTTAGTCGCAAATTGTAATCAAAACTGATATCCGGTCAACAAGAATGTACTTTCCAATGTTATTGATGTTTTTTGGTGTTTTGTTGCTGTTGTTGTTGTTGTTGTTGTTGTTTTCAATAAACAGAAGACACCCTACTGCTCGATCCAGGTAAAAGGACTGGTGTATCGTATTTTATGACTATACCTGCGAAGAGCAGAAACCCTTTCCAGAACACGCAGTAGTTGCTATGGGCTTTTACAGTTGTTTCCGTATGGAAGAAATATGTAGGTTTTACAGTGGTGCGCCACCCATTACGTTTTCCACATGGACAAGTTTCAATTTGTAATTGTATGAACACAGTGTAAAACCAATTTCCAACAAAATATGCTGAAATGTTTATCCATGAATATAATCATTTTTGTTATCAACTGAGCGATGAATAATTTCTCAATTTTCTCAATTCTGAATGAAAAAATGAATCATATAAATGTTCAGCCGGACACAAAATACCTTACTACATCTATATTCTATTGTTACTCAATTATGTTGCTCGTGTAATATTTTCACTCCAAATTGTCTTAAATCATAAAATGGCCCCTAAATTTGGAAAATATATTCTTAAAGGAATAACCACTGAAAACATTGAAGACACTCGCAAAACTGAAAAAAAAAAAAAAAAAAAAAAAAAAAAAGAAGAAAAGTTAAGGAGTATTTGAAGATAATTCTGAGATATTTTCTCCAGTTCTACATTGTGATTTCTAATGAACAACATAGGTTTTCTATGGAGAACTGAATAAGAAAAATATCCCAGAACTATCACAAAGAAAAATCCTCCTTAACTTAACAAATCCTCTGAAAAGCTCATTGTATGGGTAATTGCGGACAGTCACAGTTCTAATGAGTATAATCAACTCAGTATTTTTCCAAGGCGGGCACATACATTTGTGTCACAACGTCAGAAAGCGTACCTTCGGACATGTGCGCCCAGTGAAGATTCAGATCAGCCTGCGCATTCGCGCAGTCTGATCAGAATCTTCACTGGGCGCAGTTTGGATAGCTAAGGATGCAAAGTTTCTTCATGCGGACAACGAAGACTCTGATCAGACTGCGCGGATGCGCAGGCTGATTTGAGTCTCCGTTGTGCACCCATGTAAAAAAGGCACCGTACGTTTTCTTACGTTATGGCTCAGATGGACTAATTAGCGATCGGATCACTCATTAGTCAAACCAAAACAAGCTTACTTATAAAGTGACAAACAAGCGGACATTGTAGATAAAGATCACTAACTACTCATCAAGGAATTTTGTATAGAAAATGGCATTTATAAAGCGCGCAACGAAGACCTAGATTAGCCTGTACAGTCGCGCAGGCTGATCAGGGCCTTTGTTACCCGCTTGCTGGATCATTAGCTGCCTGACGTAGAATATGTCGACGAATACGGAAGCCCTGATAAGACTGTGCGAATGCCCTCGCTGATCTAGGCATTCGATGTTGGCATATGGCACAAGGCCCTTTTTTGCGCGTTCAGGTCCACAAGGATCCCTTTAGATATACAATGCGCCGCATCATGCGAAAACGTGTCTTCGGGCATATGCGGACAGCGAAGGCCCAGATGCGCTATCTGCGCAGTCTGATCAGGACCTTCACTGTCCGCTAATAGAATCATTGGATACCACCAAATGACTGAATAGGGAGAAAAGCACCGGATCATACTTTGCGCATGCACAGAATGATCTGAATCTGCGCAGTTTGCGCATGTTCGAAGGCACCTTTTTCGTCTGACACGGCCCTAATAATTATGTGTCAGCCTTTGTATGTCGTAATGAGACCGTTGTAAGGAAAATAAACATTTCAGAAAAGACCTTGGCTACCCGCTAGTCTTTACATCCACTTACTGTAGTTTGGCCAATATCTTCGATTTGAACATAATACACTGTACAGTGAACAGCGAATTGCTGACCAGACTGTTGGATGTTCTGAAACATTTATGTTGAAAATTGAACACCTATATGCAGTGATCTTTGTTATCTTTTGGTACATGTAACCATTTAAATCACTGAAAAGAGTACTACTTAAGACCCAGAGTTATTCTAATCCGGATTATAAGTCGTTTCGAGATTCATGTGCGAGTACTTTAACCTACCTATGCCTAGTAGGAATTTCTATAAAACATACATGTATAGCCATAATAAAAAGTAACCAGACACATTGCTATTGGAAACAGATCGGTCCAAAGAACTAGACAATCTCATTTCAGGTCGAATGGTCAAACTGGGGCTCCTGCCGGAGAACTGCTCATTTCTCTTTTAAATGAGCAAAACCCACATCGCTACATTCATTCTACACAGTACTTCCAATTTTTATTTCACTATGTTACCAATAGTAAAGTTCTCTGCTGCAAAGGTGTGACTTTGAATAATAAAAAAGTGGGGGTGAATAGTTATATATAACCCCACTAAGAATCCCATAAAACTGGAAGAAAACGATGTTCTCCAAATGCATACACATCCTCAATAACGTACAGGTTAGTCAGCCTTACTGATGGCAGTACATGTATTGTCATGACCAACATGTCGCCAAATTAAATTCGTACACAAACCACTTTTAACTCAATCTTGAACGGCGAAATCCCTGTACCAAACAACTTGGATGCATAAACTCGCATGGGCCTTCGCTGATTGCACATGATGTATGAATATGTTAGCATGACATACCCGATACCACCGGTAATTCAAATGCATTAGTCAATGTTATGAGTCATGGTGAATTGCAAGAGACGTTTTACTATACTGGTCAGTCAAAACGCAACGCATAGATTCGCAGCAGACCATCTTTTTGTGTCAAACATGTCCCTTTTGGCCATGATAATTAATTATTGCAGCACAAAAAGTGTCGTTCTGTGCGAAAATTCGTCTACAATCAGGGATCAATTTTAGCACTTGCTAACTTGTTAAATGCTGGTTAATTTCCTCAAAAAGCAAGCTGCAATTTCCATCACTTGCTAATTCTAGCAAGTTGGAAGGATTCTCTTTAATTGGCGGAACCTGAGGCATTGTTGCTGAAGTTTTGCAATTTCTTTTCCAAAAGAAATGACGATCTTTTTCATATTTTTCCCTGAAAACAGGTTTTGACATTACATGCAAATTGTCTCCTATGGAGACAATTTGCATGTAATGTCAAAACCTGTTTTCTGGGAAAAATAAGAAAAATATTTTAAAATGTCCTGAATTTTTTACCCAGAGTGCTAATGTTTAAAGCCACATTTTACAGTGTTTATAAAAAGCAAGTTGGCTGAAAGAATAATGCTACTTGCTAATTTTAGCAAGCTGTTAAAAAAGTTAAATTTGAACCCTGACAATATCCAATAGATCTATAAGGGTATAAAGAAGTGCCTGATCAGACTGCGCCAATACATAGATTGATATGGACCTTCATTATTCGCATAACCGAAAATGTCCATTTTCTCTTGCTGGTATCTAAATAATAGCAACTGATCTAGGACTCTGCAATGGACGCATTTGAAGTGTTCCACTTTCAACATATTAGAAAATAAAACGCTAAAAGCTGAGATGAAAGGGTGCTTGCCCATTACCTACAGCACGCACCCATATTACCCAGAACAAATTGCAATTTTTATGAGCAGGAAACATGCACACATACAATACCCGGATTGTACAGGCCTCTCCACTAGCGCCCAGGTGTAAAAGACACCACTTTGCAGGCCCAGGTGTGATTATAACCTTAAACTCATAACATTACAAAAATTCTTTTCAAATTTGTCTCTAATCATTCCGTTAGCTTCACACTGAATGGGGCGAGCCGTGCCATCAGAAAATATGTCTTCGGAGCGATTGCGGGCGGCGACGGTCCGTCGCTGTCCGTTTACAGGGTCGTTCGGTAATCATCGGAAGAATGCACTAACGTATACAACTACGGCGCCGATCAGGCCGTACGGGTTGGCTGGCTGATCTGCGTGTTTATTGTTTGCATAGGCCCTCAATATACGTCTTCGCTCGGCGCGGTTCACTTTGACAGAGCCCTGCTGGGTTATTAGTCAAGGACATTTTGGCTACTACGTCAGAAAACGTAACTTCGGATATGTACGCCCAGCGAAGATTCAGATCAGCCTGCGCATTCGCGCAGTCTGATCAGAATCTTCACTGGCTGCATTCAAGTTGGATAGCCAAGGATGCGGACAACGAAGAACTCTGATCAGACTCTGCGCAGATGACGCAAACTGATTTGATTGTTCCTTGGGCACACATGTCAGAGGTACGTTTTCTCACGTTACGGCTCCTGTTCCTGTGTGGAGTTTTGAATTGGTGTTTATCATATTTCTAAATAATGAATGGCTTTATTGAAAAAAAGACTGAAAGCTTCAATTCACATTATTCTATACACGCAATGAGATTCATTCATTGCACAATAAACTTGCCGAAGATTGCGATTTTATCAATTCACTCATCTCTCCCCTTTTGCAGCTAGGCTGGCCACTTCAAAGAGAAGACTGTCGGCAAAAAACGTCATGCTTGTATTCTAATGTGAGGCAATTTAGAGTGCTTCAAGTTCAGAGGAATATTTTTCTCGTTTTTCAACCAAAACTTTTTTTTCCGAAATCTTGACAAATAGTTTTATTATAATAATCCGAGACACCCAAACGGGATAAAGGACAGGATTTTTCCTATAGCATATTTACTCTAAATATCTGGGCCCAGTTATTCAAAACTAACTATGTCGTTAGTTAATGTATTGTTAAAACTTTGATCATTAAATATGGCATAGAAATTAAACGATAATATTTTTGCTGAAAAAAAGTGATTTGCAAAAGCTACCCACGTTTTTGCAGCAAGAATACCTGTGAATTACGTATTGCACTTACTAGAACTGTTAACATTTTGACCAATAACGAGCTCGTTAAGCTAACGACACTTTGAACAACTGGGTCCAGGACACATTAATTCATTCCCACACTTATCCTAACATTTGAACAAAATAGTACACTGTAAAAAATTACCGGAGACTTTACGGTAAATACAATGTACTGGCAACTGTCTTTCAGTGCCTTTACCGTAATTTTTTACAGGGCCCGCAGAACTTTTGCAGGAATTTCCTCCTAGAATGGAGTAAGGATGTGTAAGCTTAAGATACGGTGCGGTAGCTCACATCCTACTATGTAAGAATTACCTTCAATTGACGGTTCAGAAAAGTCGTTTTGTTTTATGACGTCATATTGAAACGTTATCTTCTGGTACCCGAGATCTTCTGATAGGTCAGGTTCTAAGTACAATATAACAGGATGTTCCGATGACAAACAGTATTCCTTGCTGGTTCCCAATGCCGTCAGGAGTGGGACCATGTTACTGTCATTTAAGATATACTTCGACCTGTGTGGTGGAAATTTCGCGTTTAGAGCCTTATCCTTTTCCTGTGACACTTTTATTTTGGCATTTCTAGTTTCCAAGACAAAACACAATCGAAATGTTTCTGCAATTCGCGGCGACAGCTCAAGTCTGAGGGCACCAATCGGGTTGTACCACGTGACTGATCCTTCGTTGCAAGTGAGTTTGGCATTGCGAACACCACGTGGTACTTCAACGTCATCACTGAAAAGAAATGAAAACAAAATAACATGAAAAGGAACCGAGCAACTTCAAAACGTGCGAGCGGGGACGAATGAGATAATCAGCCGGCGCGTCAATCTGACCTGAGACGCCGGTCGCATGAAAAGTCTAGACCCTATTTTCTGTGAATAATAAGAAAAAAAATATCCTCAGTTTGTCGTCTGCTGAATTTGCCAAGATAGGGATAAAGATTAAGAGAAAAAAATGTCTCTGTAGTTAAATTCAGCACGCAACAAGTGTGAAATAAATGTTGCATAAAATAATGAGTTCAAGGTGGTTATAAAATCTTTCGTTTTATGTTTCTTTCGATGTGACAAAAGTAAGCAATAAAATGTAAATAAAACGCCATCTGCCAGGTAACTTTCTTCTTTCTTTTGAGTAACGCTTGGAAAATTTTATGTTCAAAATCCTTGAAAGTACGCAAATGTCTTGCGTCAAAATTTTGTGGTAATTTAAACTTTAATTCTGTTGCATGTGAATGGTCGAATCGTTTCTTAAGGGAACTGATTATAATTGATAGTTTTCCGTGTTTTACAAGGGAGACAACTTTTATGACTTCCTGTTTGCTTTCCTGCTCACCAGCCCTATTTTGAAACAGGGTTGACACTAAAAGGAAAGAATTTGCTCCCATCGGGAACAAATTCTTTCATTTTAGAGTTGACCTTTTTTAGAAGGAAGCAAAACAAATTTGACAGTTGCCTCCCCTGATAATGTATTCATTCCTCTTTAATAACTAAATGGTCATTTAGGTTAAATTACGTACATGTCAGTACATGAATAGCATTTTTTGTGCGTGCGTGCGTTTGTGCATGTGTGTGTGTGTGTGTGTGTGTGTGCTTTATTTTATCAGGTATTAATGCACTTAGGTCATAACCAGGAACTGGTACTCGGTTCTGTGGCGTGTGTTATTAATGGGGCCAAAAGAAACAACCACTTTGTCACATTTTCGTTTACAGAAAGATACACTTTGAGCATTACTGAGACTGGACACATCTGAAAGATTTTCGCCATTCTTTTCTCTTTTTTGTTTTTTTAGAAGGGAGTCAACTTTTTACTTCCTGTTTGCTTCCCTGGACACCAATCGCCTTCTGAAAAGGGGTCTACTCTTAAAAGGAAGAATTTGTTCCCACTGGGAACAAATTCTTCCCTTTGAGAGTAGACACCTTTACAGAAAGGAGCAAAAGCAATTTTAACAGAGTTGTATCCCCTTAAACTGTTTCATTTCTCCTTAAAAGTAAAATGCGAATTATTTTATCGTAATGTCTGTCTGTTCGTAATATTTGTTTTTGTAAATGGTCTATAGACAAAGAAATCTTTGTCTTTGTAACGTTTTCTCATCATTCTCAGAAACCCCATTACATTTACAATGTCGTTATATTAGCAGAGAGGCTTTAACCCTTGTCATGCTGAATAAATTAAGATGCCATGCCCACTTTTAATTTTCAGCCAATCAGATTGCTTGATTGTTGCTATAAGTTCACATTCTTTATGGCAAACAGTGCAGATCCAGATCAGCTGGCTTCTTCAGAAGCCAACTGATCTGGATCTACACTGTTTGCAAAGGCAGGGTATATCCGGGTTTCAGCATGCCAAGGGTTAAGTGAATAAAATTGTACGCTCTGAACAGCATCATTATAATATACCTAGCGGACACACAACGTTGAAACAGATACACTGACGTGGAAACGACGTTGTTTCAACGTTGTATATCTGCTGGATAGCATCTTCTTTTCTTGCAAACACACAACGTCGCAACAACGTCATTTAGACGTTGTTGTGACGTACTGATTTGTTTATTTATAGGGTTTATTATTAGCTAACTAGGTTAACTGTTGTCAGATAAAGTCTTGATAAACATTTTTTACGGTTATTGTGTATATGTATGGATTTGAGCAGAATATGACTAAGAAAACAAACTAAAAGATTCAAAACACAGATAGTAGGTCCACGCCTAATTTGTGGCCTAAATCTTAAACATTGACTTTATTGATTAAAAATTAGCATGCTGGTGTAGGAATTTCAGCAGACGACATTTTAAAATATTTTTAGAATATATTTCTTATTTTGTCCAGAAAAAAAGGCTTTGATGTTGCATGCAAATCGTCTCCTAGCATGAACTGCCAAAACCTATTTTCTGGAAAAAAAATAAGAGAAAAATGAACTGTCGTCTGCTATTTTTTCCAGCGTACTGAATGTTTTAGACGACAACGTCGCTGTATTTGTTTTAACTAGAGCGTAGTTTTGAGATAAGATGTGTGTGAATATTGCAACAAGGGCGCAATACAAAGTCCAGGGTTTCAAATTTTATTTTCTTATGGATTTATTTTAGCTCTATTTCTTCCAAGTTACTGAGATCGCTGTCGAGATTAGCAGGTTCAAGTGATCCTATCGACTCAACTATGCTTTCATCGAGCCCGACTAAATCTAATTCTTAGCCACTGAGAGTAGTACAATCAGACTAGAGATTAAAGAGACATAAAATGTAAATAAACAACGTCCCTGAAGATTGCACTATCTTGTTACATGTACACAGACTCGGTACATGTACAGACGCTCGGATTTTTTTTACTTTAAAACTACTGTTCGATCGTTTGATCCGAGCTGTTTGGATGTTCATTTTATGTTCAGATGTACCTATATTTAGTTGGACCGGGCTCTTTGCGTGTTGGTATAAAAAACCTAAACCCCAAATATTAGCCCATTGTAGTCGACAGACCCCTAAAAGGGTAATTGGCAAACAGTGCAGACGCAGATCAGACGCCGCAGAACGCGGCCTCTGATCAGGGTCTCCATTATTTGCAAATATTTTAGCCATTTTTCTCTTGGAATATCTAAATCTCATAACCGGGCGTACCTACAACTGAAATTGGATTCTTGCAATATATAGTGAGGGGAGTCTATTCAGTCTACAATGGGTTAAGACGCCTTAACTCCTTGCCATACTTGTTCTGAGATTGAAAAATTCCATTTGATGTGTCTAAAACAACTCGATGAGTGGTAAACAGCGTAGACATAGAGCAGATGTCTGGCGTCTGAGTCAGGTCCATATTGCTTGCTCACGTCTGTCCGAAATACCCAGAAAAATCTCAATCGCTTAACATCTTTGGGACCATGGAAATTTATTCAAGACGTGGGTAGTTCGAGCCACTGAGGGTAAATCATCATGGGCTGAGTTGCAAACAGTTTAGATTCAGTGATCAATTTTAGCACTTGCTAACTTGCTAAATGCTGGTTAATTTCCTCAAAAAGCAAGCTGCAATTTCCATCACTTGCTAATTCTAGCAAGTTGGAAAGATTCTCTTTAATTGGCGGAACCTGAGGCACTGTTGCTGAAGTTTTGCAATTTCCTTTCCAAAGGCAAAGGTGATATTTTTCTTGTTTTTCCCAGAAAACAGGTTTTGACATTACATGCAAATTGTCTCCTATAGAAAACAGGTTTTGACATTACATGCAAATTGTCTCTAATTGCATGTAATGTCAAAACCTGTTTTCTGGGAAAAATAAGAAAAATATTTTAAAATGTCTGCTGAAATTTTTACCCAGAGTGCTAAGGTTTAAAGCCACATTTAACAGTGTTTATAAGTGTGGAAAAAGCAAGTTGGCTGAAAGGTTTAGCAAGTAAAAAATAATTTAAAAAAAAAAGTTAAATTTGAACCCTGAGATTATGATCAGGTGCTGCAGAATGCGTTCTTCGGCGTCTGATCTGAGTCTGTATTGTTTCCTAAGCCCAGTCTCAGTCCATGCCAATACTTAGGATTATTACGATATAAACTCTGATAGGAAAACGAATATGAGGCATTCGTTATATTTTTTGCAAGTCATAGATAAAGGACTTGATGTTTTAATTTACATTTTGGACGCATGCTTTGGCAGCCATTCAGCAGCATTGTCTGATTCTTTTAATCTGGTTAACAGACATTCGATCATAAAACGGATATCCGTAGATGATCTTCAACAGGAGAAAAGGGGCCTACAACAAATGCGGACAAGGAAGGCCCAGATCAGCCTGCGCATAAGCGCAGGCTGATCAGAGCCTCCTTGTCCGCTCACATGATTAATGGACATTGTTGGCTACATCGACAAACGGAGGAGGCCCTGATCAGACTATGCAGATGCACAGGTTGATCTGATCTCGCTGTTCATAAATGGCATGAGGACCGTTTTCTTGCCTTGTCATCCGGACAATTTGGTAATTTTAGGTAGTAATTCAGGATTTTTTTTTCTTATTTTCCACCAAAACTAATGTGTGGCGCTCAGAAACGCCTCACAGATGTAGTACTAATTTTTTATCCAAAATATATGTTTTGGGGCAAAAATACATCTAACAAAAACAGACAAAAAAATCGTCTGAATGTCTCTTTCATCTGGAGTCTTGGATAACCACTGTTTTGCAATTCATGCTGATTTTAGTATAAAATAATTAGGCCAATGTATCAGGTTAGTTTGATGATGACATCACATCACTATAAGTAAAGTAACCATGTTCTGCAATTCATGATGATTTTGGTATAAACATAATTGGGTCAGTTTGATGATGACATCGCTGCCAAATACAGTACAGAAAATATGGAAAATACGCAGATTTTACCAAAATGGCTCCTGGTCTGATAAGACTGCACAGGTAAGCAGGCTGATCAGGGTTTTCGTTGTCTGCACATGCACGGAACGGTTCAGAAATGTTTTATACAGGTAAACTGGTAAAATGCGATTGCTTTATGAATAAGTTCCTATGTCACATTTACATGCGAACAGTGGAGGCCCTATTGCGGTGCTAAATTTCTTTTCACTGCGATCATCATAACTCGAATATGTTTCAATTTAAAAATGTGATTACGTTGTTCACCCACATTTGAACATTTCTTTGATTTCAGTGCGAAATTTTATACCATGAAAATCTTGGCAGTTGCTATTCAATCCTTAATAGGCTAAGTAAATTTGTAGCAGACGACATTCTAAAATTAATTCTATTACTTTTCATAGAAAATAAGACATTTCATGTGAATTTTCAAGCCTTATTTTCTATGAAAATTAAAATAAAAAATATCAAAGTGTTGTCTGCTATAGTTGTGATAAGCACTTTAAGGGTGTTTTACTTTAAACCCATAAAAAAGCAAAATACCAGCGCCTTCTCAGGGGAAATTATACCCAATGGTATCTAGCGACAGAGACAAAAACTGGCCTGCACAGCGACACCTTTCAAAACTGGTCTACAAGGCTCTTCAAATATACGTCCACGAATTTCATGTGGCTGTGTTTAGTCGAAATGCGCAGGAGCTGAGCCGAAATGGGCCTGAAGACGCAATTTGGCATAAAATATGAAAAATACGTTTTCGCTTGACCAACATAGTTGTAAGTAGTTATTCCTGTTACCTGTACGGACTGTCAAATCGTATTGTTTACGATAATGCATGTAAGAAAACATTAGAACATTTTTCTATAAGTGTCAGCCCACTTTTGATTAAGATTACCGACGTCTCTTGTAAAATACTGTCTTATCAAGTTAAAAGGGTTTTATGGACATTTTCAAGCAGTTATGTGTATACTAGTGTCTATCGTATTTACGTGCTTGTAAGTATTGCGACAGACGGTCCTGCGCAAACAGTGTAGACACTGATCAGACGCCGCTGAACGCGGCGTCTGATCAGGGTCTTCACTGTTTGACCTGGCTCCAGAATTCGTTATAAACACAGAAAGAGATGATAAATTTGACTTGTTCAAAATTTAGTATAAGTATGGTAAGGAGTGTCAGAATAGTTAGAGTAAAATGCTATACACATAGGTAATTAGTATAAGTACGGTAAGGGGTTACGGTGCCAGAATATTTTGAGTAAACATGGTAATCTGAACCCTTTGATGAGCAAATTCTTACCTTTTATAGTAGACCCCTTTTTAGTAAGTGACAAAAACCAATTCAGAGTTACCTCCCTCCCTTGAAAGTGTATCCAATTCCTTTAAATATATATTTATCGGAACTCTCTGGGCATATTCACCAGCCGACAAGTTGATAATACTTTTCTTATTTTTGCCAGAAAACAGGCTTTGACATTTCACGGAGACAATTTGCATCAAAATGTCAAAGCCTCATTTCTGGAAAAAATAATCAGAAAATATTTCAAAATGTCGTCTGCTGATTTTTTACGCAGAGTGCTAAGCGCTAAACAAAACGCTGATAGCATTTTTAGTTGTTGTTGTTGTTGTTGCTTCCAGCAGGGTGGGGGTAGAATTTTGAATAGGTTGGCTGTCTACATTTGCTCTGAAGATCGCTTTTCCAATGGTATAGCGAATATGTCTCGCGTTTCCCTTATGACATTGGAACTAGATATAGTCTATATTGAATGCTTGTCAGTAAAATTGTGTTTGTACAAGCGAAACTGTCTCTTCCGCCATGCGCAAAATGCCCAAATTCGGATTGTCCTGCGCATCCATGCAGTCCCTTCAGGATCATTACTGGCTTTTGATATATTCTGCCGTATCCAATGATTCTGAACGGACTGCGAAGGTCCAGATCAGACTGCGCGAATGCGCAGTCTGATCTGGGCCTTCGCTGTCCGCATTTGACTGAAGAGATTTTTTCGCTTGACGCATGTGGTTCAAATAGTTGTTCGACTCTCTCTCTCTCTCTCTCTCTCTCTCACTCTCTCTCTCTCTCAAGGAGACTAAGGAATAAGAAAAGGATAAATGAAGTATGTTATTAACCCAGGTCCATCAGAAGGAAGGTCGCGACGGAGTCCTTGCTTAAATATCGGGGTTCTTCTCTCTCTCTCTTTCTCTCTCAATGGTTCAAATAGTTGTTCGACTCTCTCTCTCTCTCTCTCTCTCTCTCTCTCTCTCTCTCTCTCTCTCTCGCTCTCTCTCTCTAGGTCACGAACGAGTCCTTGCTTAAACATTGGGTCTTTCTCTCTCTCTCTCGCGCGCGCGCGTGGGAGAGTCTATCTCTTTCTCTCTGAGAGAAATGAAAAGAATCTAGTTCTCTCCCGCTCTCTCTCGCTCGCGTATAAAGGTAAAAGGTAGAAGCTTGAAAAGGTTTGTCTGCGATTGCTCTGAACATTGCTAAGAGAGAGAGAGAGAGAGAGAGAGAGAGAGAGAGAGAGAGAGAGAGAGAGAGAGAGCGAGGTCCACAATATTACCTTATTATACAGTCACAGCCCCCACAGTCTTGCTTCGATTTTCTAACTAGAAGTGAAAGGAACACCAAGATAAACTGTACATGTATATCCATGTTGATCATAAACAAAAATCAAACACAAAAACTTAATCCCGAAATATGGAACTATTTAGGCAATGAAATATCCATGTTACTAAACAAACTAATTTTTAAAGTACATTTTGAAAAGTTAAATTTCGACACGATCCGTTTCGACTGCGATTTATAACTGTATGAGTTATAAACTTGTAAATATACGTTAGTTTTTCTTATTGGTCGTGGTGGGAGGAGCGAGAGAAGAGTCTCATCCAATCGCTGTTTTTGGCACGCGCCAGTATTGAATTGGTAAATAAAAGTAGTCCCTCAGAAAGTGTGCCTGCCAGCCTTGACAAATCTGACAAACAAATAAAATAAACGAAATAGGTGTGTGCTTGTTTTTGTTGTTTTTTGTTTCCCTTTGTTTAATTCATTATGGGTTGTCATAATATATTACACAATATTTGCTGAGCACAACAAACTAAAAATGGCGCACGCGGAAAATGTTGTACCACAGGTATTGTAGGGGCGGATCCAGTAGAATTTCTGAGGGGGTGGGTGTCGATTTGATCATGTTACCGTACTTACTCTACGTATTCGGACAGACGGGTCTGAGCAAACAGTGTAGACCAAGATCAGACGCCGCAGAACGCGGCGTCTGATCTGGGTCAACACTGTTTGCCACTCACTTAGAAATTTTACACACATTCATCACAGGTAGTAAAATGGGCTTGTTGAAGAGAAGTATAAGGTAAAGTGTTCCAAATTTATGAAATTGATCCAAAATTTCCAATGAAAATGAAACTGAACCCCTCGAACCCCTCTGCAACCGCCCCTGATATTAGTTATGTATATCATAAACGATTTAAAAAAAAATTCCACACTACGATATTTACACCATACTTGTCTTAAAATTTTAACCTGATTATGGTTAATAATATGTTACATAATTATGTAATTATATTCTATTAGTTTACATTTCCGTATGAAATGGAACTATATGCACCAACCCCATTTCCCCACATGTCCCTCTTCCCCCCCCCCCCCCCGCCCCCCACCACACACACACACACACGCGCGCGTCAGGGCCATAACTATTGTCAGAACTTGTGGCCTAACCCCTTTGCTGTACATGTATATGTTAAAGCTATAAAATGGGATGAAACTATACATTAGTTCTTATAATCAGGTAGACTGGCACCTGTCTCAAGTGACTAAATATTTATTCTTAAAATCCTGTTTGAAAATCGACTAAAACAAAACCAAAATATCATGGCTGTAAAAGCTGGTCACTGGAATCACTGGACTGGAGCCAATTTGGTGATCAGGTTGAAAGTGTGAGAAACTTTAAGAAATATTAAACCATTTTACTTGTCCTTGGCACGAAACGAACAATAAACAACATATACATGTGAACGCCCTTGGACAGATCATAAGCGGGACAATAGATTTCGGTTCACTTATCCCCAAAGAAATTTGGCTGTTTTCAAAATGGTGTTAAATTATTCCAGTCCATTTTTATCTCTCCTGACTGTTCATCGTTCGTGTATGTGAGGTGGTTGGTGGCAAAGGCCTGCTGTACATGCAACAAGTGGGGAAGCGGGCATCCAAACATTCTACTTACATCTATATCGGACCGTTATCGGCCCGCCAGGAATCCTGGCGGGCCGATAATGGTCCGATATAGAGTTAAGTAGAATGCTAGCTGGGATGTTAGTTATTTCCTCTGTTTCTGCACTGTTCAATTTGCAATTTCACTCACCCGCCTCTATTTCTCGTCTTTCTGCTTACCTACTTCTTTCCTTTTTTTTCTCCAGTTTTCTGGGTGACGACACAAAATGATATGCACACTGCAGTGTCACGCCTCAGGAAGCCACATAAAACCGATGCCTATAACACTTCTTCTTCCTCGTTTTGAGTACCACGCGAAACAACTGCTAGAATAATAGTTTTAGAAAATCTTAGTTATGATCTGGTGTTAAACGACCGTTCCCAGAGGTTTATGTACAACTACTATTCTTCAACATTCAACGATCGATTTCATGTAAAGCGGACAGCAGATGCACAGTCTGATCAGGGCCTTCGCTGTCCGCACATGCATGAAAGGGACCTTTTCCTCTACGCGGCTTGTTTACGAGGATCCGGCGACGACGTCTTTCGTGACAAATGTAATGAAAATTCGCACAACAATTTCTGCGGTTTAAACAAGCGGATTCGTTTGCAGAATGTGCCTACCTTTAACCTCCGTTACTTTTATGACAAGACACAATCGCGTGACTTTGTTATTTTCCTCAGCAATTCTGACACATATATTCGTGGGATGAGACGCTAAATTGTCTTGTCTATTACTCATTAATAACGATCCTTTCGCGGAGACTGTATCTTCATGCAGTTGAAAACCTATTAAATTTTCTTGTTTTCCCCTTTAACGTAAAAAGCAGTCTGTTTGAAGAAATGCTTACAAAGGCAAGTTTGTACCATACGATACAGATATAAAATAGTTCAAATAAAAAAAAAAAAGATATATATATATATATAAATATATATATATATAAGAGCTGCATATGTATCTATTTTATATTTAAGACCTAATCCTTTGTTTAAAATATGACCAAATAATATAATGATTATAAAATCTAGTTACTCTAGTGACCAAGAGTGACCAGCCTTTATAGTCATGATGTTATTTTGGTTTTATGTTAGTGGATTATTAGACAGGAATATATGAAGAAAAAAAAATTAAGTCACTGGAGACTGGAGCCAGTCTAGCTGTCGACAAGACACCTTTCTATATATATAAGAGCTGCATATGTATCTATTTTATATTTAAGACCTAATCCTTTGTTTAAAATATGACCAAATAATATAATGATTATAAAATCTAGTTACTCTAGTGACCAAGAGTGACCAGCCTTTATAGTCATGATGTTATTTTGGTTTTATGTTAGTGGATTATTAGACAGGAATATAATAAGAAAAAAAAAATTAAGTCACTGGAGACTGGAGCCAGTGTAGCTGTCGACAAGACACCTTTCTACTATATATTGCAGCCAAGGAACTTATGACACGTGTGATGAGCTCTTGCGCAGCACATTACGAAAACACGCCTATTCAAATATATAGAAAATTTCACCTCCAAACACTGAAAATTTCCCGACAAAAACACTGATATTTTTCTTAATTCTACTCAAAAGATAGATTGTGGGTACTCGTTAGAACCGCCTCAGCGAGGCGGTTCTAACGAGTATCCACAATCTGTATTTTGAGTAGATATAAGAAAAATAATTTATACCCCTGTAAACCCCATTTTACTATACAAAAGTGGGGTTTAAGGGGTTCAATATTAAAAAAAAGGTATGTTTTCGTGATGCGGTCGTATTCGACCATTACCCGCAGAAAGCCAGTTTGCAGGATGGACCACTGAGGATCGATTTTGTCTTCTTAGTGGGACCTTGAACATGCACAGAAGATGTCTCTCCCGGTACGAAGTCAATTCGTTCTCAAGTCAGTTCGTACTCAAGTCAATTCGTTCTCATTTTGGTCAACTCGTACTCATTTTTCGGTCAATTCGTACTCATAAGTAGTATAGGCTGTCGCTATGCATGGAAGCCTATACTACTCTCATAGAATTTTTCTTCGGTCAATTCGTACTCATTTGGTCAATTCGTACTCATTTTGGTCAATTCTCTCCCTACAGAGTATTGACAGTGATACGACAAAACATGGACCCAGACGTCTAAATAGAGATACCATAATTACTTTTTGCCATTGGTCATGACGTAATAAGCCATCAAATTGTCATCTGTGATCAGATATGTCACGTATCGACATTTCTAACTGATATTTAATTCGGATGTAAATGGAAAATTAATTTATGGTCATTTGTCAATACAGACGACACTAATATGAACATATGACCTTTAGCAATCTCTTGGAAAAATCAGCAAACGACAATTGGTCGATCTATTTCTTGTATTTCGCAGAAAATGAGCTTTGATGTTTGACTCAAATTGTCTGCAAAGGGTAACAGTTTCGATTTAAATTTGAAATCTTTACTTTCTATAAAAATCGGGAAAAAATAAAATGTTGTCTGCTACTTTTTAAATACAGTAGGTTAAAGATAAACGTATTTTGTTGTGAGAACTCATTTTTGTCTGAAGTATTTATGGACAGTTGTAAATAGCGTTATATATGTCTCATTGGAATTTGTGCTATATATCAAAACGGAATACCAATCTTGAATTTTCCTGAATTGCTAACGATTAAATCGTGCTATTTATATGACTGTATATTATCATAATGTTTAACCTCTCATCAGAACAGCAGCAGACGACATTTTGATTGTGTGTGTGTGTGTGTGTGTGTGTGTGTGTGTGTGTGTGTGTGTGTGTGTGTGTGTGTGTGTGTGTGTGTGAAATAACAAGTCTGATTTTCTCTGAAAAATAATATATATAAAAAGAGAATATCGTCTGCTACATTTTTTTCTTAGCGAGTTCATGTTTGAACAAACTGCTAACGAGCTTACTAAGCCGCTGTACGATTACTCGTTTTACAAGCATTACCGACTCAGAACTGCTGCTTTCTGCTCTGCTACGAGCTATGAAGCCCAATATATTGTGTGGGCACTGTGAAGGCACACCCTTTCCAAGATAAACAGATGATCCCGTGTTTTGTTTGACTATTTTCGCATGGCATAAGGAAGATATGAACATGCTTAACTTCCCTTTATTTTTTTTTATTTATTCATTTATTTTTTTTCTCAAGATACACGACTTGACATGGTATGTAAAGGAGACAGCTGAATCGAAAATATCAAAATCTTTTTTTTTTTTTTTTTTTTTTTTTTTCTGTGCGCTAACCACATTTACTAAAGTTTGTCGTCTGATGATTTTCTTTTTCCAAAGGATTAAATGCAACTTAGAGCTTGACAGTTTAAATATTTTGATGTTAACTGATCAAAATCGGGTAAAATATAAGGAAGTTAAAGACGTTTAAAGATTTCAGAACCATTATCAAGGGCGCCGCCATCTCGAATATTGAAATAGTGTAATAAGGTCCTATACATTTCAAAATATTAATTAAAATCTTCTTTCTGATAGAAATTAATGCGGGTTTCAAGCAAAATCCATAAATACCTAGAGAAGAAGCTATATATATATATATATACAAATCATTGCGAAAACATGCCTATTCAAATACATAGAAAATTTCACCTCCAAAAACTGAAAATTTTCAGATTAAAAACTTTGATATTTTTTCATATTTCTGCTCAAAACATAGATTGTGGGTACGCGTTAGAACCGCCTCGGCGAGGCGGTTCTAACGCGTACCCACAATCTATGTTTTTTAAGCAGAAATAAGAAAAATAATATATACCCCTGGAAACCCCAGTTTTACTATATAAAAGTGGGGTTTGAGGGGGTCAAAATTATATAGGTATGTTTTCGTGATGATATAGAGGTCGAATATTGTTTCAAATCTTATTTAAGTTTTGCATATTTAATAGAGTTAAATATTCAAAATAACGGCTCCCACGAAGGGAGTTTTGATAGAACACGTATTTTACGTTTGATTTTTACCAAATTTTCATCAAAATGCAATTTGTCAAGGAAATGCTTCTCAGATACAGTCTTCGCCAACATTGCTTCTTGCCGGCTTCAATCTTAAGCACTCCAAAACCAGGAGCAAGCCACATTGTTGTTTTTGCTTTCTTTCTATTTTAATGTTATCCAGGAAATTTGGCAGTTCCCTGTTTACAGTGTTTTTTTCACTGTTTACGGATACGCGCGGATCTTTGCATATTGGAAAACCTCTCACAGCGGGTCTCAGGTCAACTTTCTCCATTTCGTACTGAAAAGAGTGTACGGCGTATTAAAATCCATAAACCCTGTAATTTCAAACGTGTAACCAATTAAACCCATAATAGTTAAATAATCAAATTATTATTTTGAGCCTGGATTTCGTCCTGCTGTTTGATTTTCCTAAATTAGAATGGACTATTGAGTAAATTTCGAATTAGGACCAATTCTTCCCATAAACATGATTAAAGTGATTTCGCAAAAACAAACACGGTCCTCTTTGATCTGAAATATACCGTGACAACTCAATGGGGTGTTTGTCTTTAGTTGGAACATCTACCGTGAGAAATATGGATCTCCACAAAGTGAAAAGATGATATATGTCAATAAATTAAAAAACCCTTCTTATTACCTTTCCCTTGAATTACGATTTAATTCTGATTGTTTTGCTAAACAGTTTATGTACAAAGGCAAACATTAGTGGGAAATAATCTATGTATTTTATTTATACTAAGTATTCGAATGGACAGGCCTGAGCAAACAATGTAAACCCAGATCAGACGCCGCGTTATGCGGCGTCTGATCTGGGTTTACATTGTTTGCTCAGGCCTGTCCATTCGAATACTTAGTATAAATAAAATACATAGATTTACATTGTTTGCCATTCATCCAACATTGTTTTAGATTCAAAGAATGAGAGTAAAATGGACATGGTCAAATTTTTGGGCAAGTATTTTTAGATACTAGAACTGTTACTAAAATGTACTTTTTATTCAAATTTTATGATAAGTTTGGTAAGCAGTTACGGTGTCCCAATACGGCACATTCATAATGTTTTGTTATTCGCGAAAATTTACACAAGAATATATTGTACTGTTATGAAATTGACATACACCAAAAGATATTCCATGTGTAAGGTATTCTAAATATACAAGAAATATCACTCCGCCCGATGTTAACCCATTGTAGTCTGGAAACCCCTAAAAGGGTAATTGGCAAACAGTGCAGACCCAGATCAGACGCCGCATTCTGCGGCGTCTGATCAGGGTCTCCAGTTTTTGCAAATAGTTTATCCATTTTTCTCTATGAATATCTAAATCTCATAGCTGGACATATCCTAAAATTGAAATTGGACTCTTCCGAGATATAGTGTGGGGAAGTTCACTCAGTCTTCAATGGGTTAGTATTTTTGTTTAATGCGCATTGCGAGAAAAAAATGGCCCTTATGCGATATGCTGTCCGATGGGGACCATGGTTGTCCACCTATACTCAATGCATTGTTGAATCTCGGGGGTGTATGTGTGTGTGGGGGGGGGGGGGGAGGGGGGAGTGGGGATGGGGAGGGGGTGTAACTTCCTATATATCCTATATATGGCCTCGGACCTAATAGTGTATATTGGGTCCAAGATATGGCATAGTACGGATTGCCCCCTTGTTCAGCGCTGCCAGGTATATGATTGGCCCCCTTTTTTTTCAACAAAAAGTATATGAATGACCTGATTTTTCTAGATTCCTATGTGAAAGGCCCCACTTTTCTGACATCCTGCATGGTATAAGCACATATTTTTTGCTCAGAGATTTTTCGATGCTGCTTGTTCTCTTGGTAGTCAATGAATTGACTGTGATATTTGTCTAACTACCAGCAATAAATGGGTACAAAAAACCAAAGGGCAGTATATGAATACGAGGTCAACATTTCGGATGATCAGGTATATGAATGGGATCGTTTTTTTTTTCAAAGGCCAGGTAAATGGGGTAGGTTTTGAAATACTGGCTCGCACACCCACATACGTACCACAATTACCCCCAAGTTACCCCTGCCCCCCGTTCCCCCCCCCCCCCACACACACCCCCAGTGTAGAATATATCTACCTACAGAGAAGATCCTGATCAGATGCGCACGTGTGCAGCCTAAAATGGGCATTTGGCGTTCGCACATAACTTAAGGGTTATTTTTCTCACTTAAAGGGGAGGGGATGGGTGGGAGAGGGTCTGGACACATTTTTTGGTACATTATTACAAGGGAAACAGCTTTTGTGGTTTCCTGTTTGCTTTCCGGCGTATAAAGTCCCTTTTGAGGAAAAGGTCCATGAAAAGGAAACAAATTCTCTCCTTTTAGAGTAGATGTCCCCTTTTCAAATGGAAGGGAAAACAATTTCCAAATAATTACCTCCCCTGAAATTGTATTATGTGTAACAAAACGCTAATCTTACGTAAACAATATCATTATTTGCTGTGGGAAATTTGGTATCTACCCAGTTTTCACTGAAATTTTACTCTTTCTGAAATAGTATCACCATGAGACTGATGACTTTACTTTCAATTAGGGGACAGATACCATTACAGCAAATGAAAGGATTTCTACAGATCTCTTTGTTCGATATTTTCTAATTAGACCTATTAACACGAAACTTTGTTTTGTTCCAAACATTTGTCGTTTATTTCCGAATTACAAAGTTTTTTGTTTGTCAATATGCGGTTGGATTCTAAAAGAAAAACTTTCAGTATACGGTTAGGCCGAGACTGGCTCCAGTCTCCAGTGACTAAATATTTTCTTTTATAATCATGTTTGATAATGCACTAACATAAACCATAATAATATCATGACTATAAAGGCTGGTCACTAGTGACCAGCCTTTAGAGTCATGATATTATTTTGTATTTAATTTAGTGGATTATTAAACAGGATTATAAGAATAAATATTTAGTCACCGGAGACTGGAGCCAGTCTATGCTAGAACCCAAAAAGCATCGTATGAACTGTAAAGCACGAAAAAAGCCCTGATGTATAAGAGGAGAATCGAAGGCCTAGACCAGCTTGAGACCAGCTTGAGTGGTCTGGTCAGGACGTTCTTTTCTCGCTTTAAAATTCATTGAATACTGTGGTGTAGCTGGATGAGCTACGAAGGCACTGATCAGACTGCGGCTACACAAGCTGATCTGGGTCCTCGCTGTTCGCCAAAGACACAAAGTCATTTCAATTGCAAACAGTGCAGTATTTAACTGCGGCGTCTGATCTTGGTCTACACCGTTCGAAAAATCCATTTTTAGATATTTACTCGTGATCGTAAGCTGCCCAGCAGCACACAGCGTTGAAACAACTTTGATTCAAAAGTCAAGACGTTGAATCAACTTTGTCTCAACGTTGTGTACCAGCTGGATGAAGTTTGGTTAAATGCCCCAGCAGGCACGCACCGTTAAAACAACATCGATTCAACGTTGATTCAACGTCGAGACGTTGAATCAACGTTGAATCAAGGTTGTTCCAACATTGTGTTCTCGCTGGGCTATTGATTCTGCATGCATGGAGAGCTTAGGCCATTCTCATCAACGATTTAGTCCTTCAGGTAGTCCAGAACTTCAATAGTCTACACTCCAAAGCATGCGCGGTTGGCATGCGGTTGCTTTGCTTGGCGTGTGTCTTCACTGTTTGCATATACGAAGACAGCAGTGAATATTCTCCTCCCCCCCCCCCCCCTCACACACACACACAAACATACACATAAAATAGGCTTTGATGTTTCCTAAGGAGTCAATTCGCATGAAATGCCAGAACCTAGGACCATTTTTTTCTGGAGGATATAAGACATTACGAAAACACGCATATTCAAATATATTGAAAATTTCACCATCAAAAACTGAAAGTTTTCAGATAAAAATTCTGATATTATTTATATTTCTGCTCAAAACATAGTTTGTGGGTACTCGTTAGAACCGCCTCGCCGGGGCGGTTCTAAAGAGTACCCACAATATATGGTTTTGAAAAAAACAAAAATAAGAAAAAAATAATGTATACCCCTGTAAACCCCATTTTTACTGTATAAAAGTGGGGTTTAAGAGGGTCAAAATTATATAGGTATGTTTTCGTGATGAAATATCCTAAATTCTTAATTTGTTGTCTGCTGAGCAGGTTAACATGAGAAAATAGATTATCTCAGTTATTGTTTTTTACACATTTTCGGTCAGATTATTGGTCCACTAATTGGTGACAGCGTGAGAAAGATCTGTCCCTTGATTGTTTTGTTTTGTTCTTCAAAGAAGGTGTCGAGTGAGAAGTGTGCAGGTGAAAATTCATTGTAAACAGTAGTCCTAAAACTGAGAAAAACAAACTCGACAATCTTTTCTAATTGTAATTAAGCTCAGCTCACTAATTTGCAAAACCAGTTAGTCAATGCTACTTGCAATGTAGCAATCACAAACATGGGAAATTTTGGATAAATTTCCTAAATTTGGGATACCATATTTGCCCTAGATATTCACACTCCTTACTTTTTACCTTATTCTTCTTCAATAAGTCAATTTTATTACCTATGAATGTGTATAAAAAATGCTTGATGAGTCGTAAAAAGTGTAGACCCTGATCAGACGCCGCGTCCTGTGGCGTCTGATCTGGGTCTACACGGTTTGCCCAGGCTTGTCTTTTCAAATACGTAGAGTACGTACTCTAATTTAATCAAATCGAAAACCCTCAGAAATCATCCAAGAGCGAGCCTGACAAACTATATTTGTATAAGCTATTTTATTTTAAAAGTCCGCTAAATTATTATTATTATTATAATTATTATTATTATAATTATTATTATTATTATTATTATTATTATTATTATTATGTTAGCATCGTTAAAATTAAAGCTACGTAGATTATCATTATTATTATGATTATTATTATTATTATGTTAGCATCGTTAAAATTAAAGCTACGTAGATTATTATAATAATAATAATAATAATAATAATAATAATAATAATAATAATAATATTATTATTATTATTATTATTATTATTATTATTATTATTATTATTATTATTATTAAGTTAGCATCGTTAAGATTAAAGCTACGTAGAGTATAAAGGTTGCGTCATGTGAAAGGGTGCAATGCAGACAGCCGGAAACGAAGCCTGCTTCTGTCAGGCTTCCAGTGTTGGCCACTGCAGTTTATCCAACATCTGTGTCGCCAACGCAGGCAAGCGGGAAGCAGTCCTCTGCTCTTTCTTAATTTGACCTGTTAAACCTTATCCTGCTGAATATCTTAATTAGCCACACACATTTCTGACTATCAGCCATTCAGATTACATCATATAATGTTTTCATTCAAATTCACAAACTGAATGACAAACAGTGTCCTGATCAGAAGCCATCTGATCTGGATCTATACTGTTTGCAAAGGTAGGATTGTTGTGAACAACAGGATAAGGGTTAAAATATGAATGTACGGATTCCAAACTTGAGCTGCGTTTTGTTTGCAATTTGTTTGGTTTCGGTAGGTACCAGAGGAACGTTTACAGTGAAGAAAGTTAATTAAGGGTCTTTGTAGCGCTAGAAGCAAGTTGTAGCACCCAGTCATTTTCCATTATGCAAGATCTTCAAACTGAAAACGACCTTATGACAAGTGAGACCAGCGCCGACTAAGATCAGACTGTGCATCCATGTAGACTGAGCCTAGTCTACATTGATCGCTAATTATGCATGGAGCTTTAACAGTCTAGCTACAAACAGGGCAGACCCAGATCAGGCAGCGCGGATGCGCAGGCAAATCTGAGTCTACGCCAGTCGCATATGCCATAAGGTCGATTATTATTCACCGGAGCTAAGTATTATGAGTATTATTATTTAAATCATTAAAATTATTATTATTATTATTATTATTATTAACAAAACCATAAAGAAAAACAACAAGAAAGGACTGTTATTGTTTTTGTTACTTTTCGGTCCGTTTTTGTCTGTGTTGTCCGAGTTGCAGATGAGGCAACTGTACTACATGTATCTACATGTACAATGGTCATCTTTTTTTCTGTATGACCATTTGTTTCAATAATAATTTGAAAATAGGGTTTTTGCATTTCCAGGATAACGACAAAGGGCAGGCTAATCCGGGCCTTCGATTCCGCTGCACACATTTACGACCCCTTCATTGATTAATTTCATTTTTGTCTGTCATCCTTGATATTTAAGAAAATACCGTAAGTAAATAAGTAGACATCGTACACTGGCTGTTTTATGGCGTTTCGCTTACATATAAATTTTCTCACGTATTTTAATATTTATCATCTTTCAATAATTCGTTTTGCTGTGTGGTTTATGTTTTCTTACAGCTCCAAGGAATTTTGCATTTTATGTTATTCATTAAAATGCAAATTTTATGCGCAGACACGTGCCGCCACGCCGATTGGTCTGTTAACCTGTACTACTCCGCCTACCCTCAGCCAATCAGAAAATAGAGCGGACTACATACCGACAGTCTTGGAAAGTTGACAATCATAGTGTACCAGATAGTGAATCGAAACGGATACATGCTCTAAAATACCACTTTCGGAGTAAACAAATCCAATATTGAATGTTTCAAAAGCTGTGTTTGTTTTCTTGTTTTTCTCTTACTTAAAACAGTAAAAGATAGCGACTGCTTATGTGATTAGGTTTTATGAAACTGGAATTTTTTCTTTGGCGGATATTTGCTATTCTAGTATGGCGAAATATTTGTTATTTGTGATAATAATTTCAGTATTCGTTGGAAAATCTTGGCAAGATGTCTGTACGGGATGCGACTGTACAATCAGGTAATGATAACTGAAGTAAGACCTTAAAATTGAGGGCATGCAATACATGAAAAAAACAAAACAAAAAAACTTCAGTGTCCTGTCTGAACAAACTGTGCGATCATTACGTTAACAAATCTATGAGTTGCAACGTCAGAAAACGTACCTTTGCACATGTGCGCCCAGCGAAGTTTCAGATCAGCCTGCGCATTCGAGCAGTCTGATCAGAATCTTCAATGGCCGCATTTGGATAGTCAAGGATGCAAAGTTTCTTCATGCGGACAACGAAGACTCTAATCAGACTGAGTTGGGCGCAAATATCAGAAGGCATGCCGTTTCGTTGGTTTTGTCATGTTGCTCATTTTTCTTTATGTTTATCCACAAAAATATATGTTTTGTTCGTAGTAATGTTGTTGAAAAAAAAAATCTTACCTGGAACTATGTAAGTCGTGATATTTTCACCATATAATATGAGAAATGAGGAAGATTATGGTTATTGCTCACGTAGAGACAGATTTATGCAGTAAAAAAGATTGTTGCTAGAAATAACAAACACACCGTAAAGCTAGTTTTAGCTGCAAAATTCTTGATATCCCCTTTATAGTATAGACCCCACACACCATTGTTTTCACTATATATTAGAGAGAAACATGGCATATACATTACATAGACTTGTTGATGTTATGCATACTGTTGGTATACTTGCTACATGTATATGCTCTACACAAATCACAGTGTGGCATCGCATTAGAATGGTCTTCTCGAGATGATATTAGTGAGATACAACAAACTTTTGCCGTGCTACGGTGTGTTGTGTATGTTGGAGAGGGGTTGGGGTGCCAAATCTGCCTAACCTGTGAGCTGGACCTATGGGCCAGCCTTTGAGGCCAGAGGCAGGCATTACCGTCTTTACCCTATATATTAGGACACTTTATCGCCTTACTATACTGGGCCTAAAATATGAACAAATATATTTTACTATACATGTATATCGTGAATGACTGGCAAACAGTGTAGACCCGTATCGTGGCGTCTTATCTGGGTCTACACTGTTTGCTTGGACATGTGTGTTCGAAAACTTTTAATAGCGAATGTATGCGCACAAATACTGGTTAATCGCTTTGAGGACTCAGCCTGCCCTCGAAAAACTGACAGGGTCCATATGACCTTAACAGTGTTGACTGGGCCGTAAATTTCCAACTCGGTCAAGTCTGAAATCTCAGGTTAAATGCGGGTATTTTTCATTTTCATTCTACCTGGCTGAGGAAACCATTAAAACGATCTAGGTGCGCCATTGAAAACGAATAAAGTATGTCATTGAAATTCATGGAGTGGCAGCCCATAACACTTGCACTGAATAGTAGTTAATAGGATGTGTACTTCAAACCAAAATTTAAGCTACCAAACAGTTCGTCGGATTAATAGATATTTAACAAAAACAGTCTTCATGCATACAGCAGCTTGGACTATTGAACACTTTAAAAGAGAATTTCACTCCCCGAGTACTTGTCTTAGGAAATGCACTTAGTCTTTTGGCCTCGAATGTACTGAAAATCTCCCATTATAAGCATTTGGGCTTTGTCCATATATTTTTTTCAAAGAAGAAAACGCACTCATAAAAGATATATATAAGGTCAAATTAAAAAAATGTATGTTTAGGGTAATCCTACCCTACCTAATTTTCCTGGTGAAACCTAGCATTTTGTTTTTCATGTTTTCTCAAAACAAAACATAAAAGATAGGTGTTACTGGAAATATTACTTATGCTTAATATTCGGATAGATAGGTCTGAGCAAACAGTGAAGACCCTGATCAAACTGCTCCTGTAGGAGCAGTTTGATCAGGGTCTGCCCTGTTTGCCATTCCATCAGTACTTTTACAAATATCAAAGGGTAGTCATTACTAGTCAAACAGACTTGGTAAAATTTTAATTGAATTATGGTGCTGTCCAAATGTTTTTGGAAATCATGATATAATTCTACATAAAAACGTGAAAAAAAAAAAAATCCCTACCTACCCTACCTATTTTTTTCTAACATGTTACCCCAACACTATATTGTTTTATTTGGCTTAAGAGTGGCCTATGAAAGAAGTAAAAAAGAGTAAACCTCTTTACTCAGTGTTTTGATATATAGCTGTCAAGTTCTATTTGCTTGATTGGTGTTAAGTTTCGAAAGTAATCAGATTTTAAAAATCTTATTGTCATTCTTATGAAGGGGCAAATCCAGCGGGGGTTTAGTTGAACCAGAAAATAAGCTTTGTCATTTTATGCAAATTGTCTCCCTTTGGAGACAGTCTGCATGAAATGTTGAAGCCTATTTTGGAGACATTTTGCATGAAATGTCGATACCTATTTCATATCACTATTTAAGGCGCTTTTTTCAATCCAAAAGTATTGATATTTTTCTTATTTCTCCACGAAAACATATATTGTGGGCACTCATTAGAAGCGCCTCGTCGAGGCGCTTCTAATGAGTACCCACAACATATGTTCTCTTGGAGAAGTAAGAAAAATATTTACCAGATACCCTCCCTTAACTAGAGGTATGCTATTTTCGGCGAAAAATAAGAAAAAAAAATCAAAATGTCATCTGCTGAAAGTTTTATTCAGCATGCTAGGCCAAAGATTTGCTGTACTGTTGGACTACAGTCTAGATAAAAACAAGACCTATTTCTTTGAAGATAATACTGTATCATGTTAAGATTATTGCAGTATTTCAAAGTCCTTTTAGATAGTACTAGCCTACTTGTTCATATCAGAGCATAAAATTATTAAATTAACCCTTAACGCTTATTGTACTGGGTAAAACATTCAGCAGACGACATTTTTAACATTTCTTTTTTATTTTATTTTTTTTTTATTTTATTTTATTTTTATTTATTTATTTTTGGAGAAAATAAGCAATGGCGCTTCATGGAAAGCCTATTTTCTGGGGAAAAAAAGAAAAGTATCATCAGTTTGTCATCTGCTGAACTTGCCCAGAGAATGGTAAAGGTTAAAGTGTCAATCACAACTGAAGCAGACGACAGTTTAATTTTTTTTTAATTATTATTTTTTGGAGAAAATAAGACTTGAGATTTTATGTGAATCGTCTGTTTAATTCTTATGATATATCATGCCTTATTGTCTCTGAAAAAATAGTAAAATAAACTATCGTCTGCTTGAACACCTTACGTAATTCGCACTATACGTGTCCAAAACTTAAGCAAGTTCGTTTACAACCTGTTGGCATTTCTAAAAACTGGTCGATGAGTGGGAAGCTGTGTAGAGCCTGATCAGACGCCGCGTTCTACGGCGTCTGATCATGGTCTAGACAGTTTGCACAGGTCTATCGGTCCGCAAACATACATTAAACCGGGTAAGAAAGCTATTAAATGGTTTCGGTCGATAAAATGTCTCATCTGGAGCGATATTTTGAAGTTTGTTTATATCATTCTTCGACATTCATTTTTTTTATTTTTATTTTTTTTTGACAGGCAGACCTACTTGATGAGTTATGCTTGTGCCCAGCGGCGTCATGAATTAATGGCTTAACGCTTAGCACTCTGCATGGGTAAAATTTTCAGCAGACGACATATTGAAATGTTTTGTTTTTATTTCCCCCCAGTTAACAGCATTTGACATTTCATGCAAATTGTCTCCATTGGAGACAATTTGCATGAAAAGTCAAAACATATTTTCTTGGAAAATAAGAAAGATGTCATCAATTTGTCGTCTGCTGAATTAGCACAGAGAATGGCCAGGGTAAAAATAAATATGTAGCTATTAAATACTGATTGTATGAACGAGAAATCTAGTGTACAAAGTAGATACTCTTTTTACCTTAGGCAGAATAAGTGCGCTGTAACTTTAATTTTTTTTACGGAATATAGTGATAAAGCCGCGTTAGGCGAAAAGGCGCCTTTGAGCATATGCAAAATGCACAGGCTAAGCTCATCATGCGCGTATGTGTAGTCTCATCAGGGCCTACGATCGCCGTAAATATACTTTGCGGTAAATTTTTATAACAAGGACTTAGATGCCCGGCTAGCATTCTACATAAATCTATAGCGGGCTGTTATCGGCCCGTCAGCTACCCTGACGGATCGATAACGGCCCGCTATAGATTTATGTAGAATGCTTACTGGGTGTGTATTCTCATTTGGCCTTCGCAGTCCGTATGGCCGAAGATACATACCTTAAGGCGCGGGCCCGGTTTAGGCTATTACGCAGCTCTCTAATTAATGATCTGGTCTGGGGTTTTACCACTCAGCGGAATTTCAGTTCCGAGCGTCGTAATGATTCTGATTGCTGAACAACATACTCTGAACAGACTGCACGAATGCATTGGTAGATCCGGATCAACATTAGTCAGCTATACGTCATAATGTTGGTTTCTCTTTGAAAGTGATCATTATTAATATGTAAACGACAGTGGCAGGTGGCGTTCTGTTTACTGTTTTATATATTTGCTACCTGAGTGATATTTAAGACTAATTTCATAAACATCTGGAAATCATTAAAGAATAAAATATTTCCCACATGTTCAAACTTGTAACCCTTGCAGGTTCTCTCGTACTTTTCAATACTTTTATTTATTTATGAAATGAGCCGTATCGTGGCAAAAGGTATGTTCTGGGCATTTTCGAACAACGACCCAGGAGGCACACAACTTTGAAACAACGTCGGTTCAACGTTGATTCAACGTCAGTGACGTTGAATCAACGTTGAAACGACGTTGTTACAACGTTGTGTGCCTGTCCGCTGGGGGAAAGCCCAGATCACTTCGATTCCGGGCAGCGTGTTGGCCAGCGTGGGCATTGCTGCTGTTCATATTCAAAGATTCTATAAGTGGATGCTGATGGCACCAGGCTTTATCGATACACAGTCTAAGCTTTTCTGTATACATACGCCCCTAGTACCCTTCTTTCATGTTGATGGTCGAGTCTTATCTTGCTGCCACGAATTCGGTACGCTAAAACACCTGCAAGGTCAACAAGGTGCAATGCAAACGTTTTGCGTTAATATTATGTCAGTCTTTTCGTCCACACTTGCGTCTACCTAGCGGTTAAAGAATGCACTCCTTCTATACGCAGAGTTCTTGTCTTCGGAAAGTTCTTCACCGGCTCTTGCTTTAAAACGCTTAAGTTTCTTTCGCCCGCAACAATCTAATGCGGATTCTTCTCCAGATGTACTACAACACGGCAGTGCAGTGCGCTACACAATCTCCTTTGTATATTGTTGCTTTTGGAAAATATTTTACACGTTACAGTAGGGGCGACGGACGAACCATCACCGTACTAGCATGAGTCGACTGAGCCAGTAGACAGCAGTATCGGAAATTAGTACTGATGAAACTAGCTGTTGATCGAGCGACCGACGAGATCGACAGTTGCCTCCCAGTAAACATACAACGTTATCACAACGTTGTTTCGACGTTGTTACGACGGTTTGTGTTTGCTGGATGTTTGCTCGGTAAAGACACATCTGTCCATACACAGGTTGATAAAATTGTTTCTTGTTTTTCAGTGATGACTTCGAGGGACCACCAGGTGTCCGTACCACTAAACTCACATGCCATGAGGGGTCTGTTACGTGGTACAATCCAGTAGGTGCTCTCAGACTAGAAATCTCCCCAACGTTCACCAAGGCTTTCCGACTGTGCTTTGTGACGGACACTGGAAATGCGGAAATAAAAGTTTCTCAGGAGAGTGACAGGGACATAAACCCGAAATCTCCATCACAAAGATCGCAATATATTTTGAACGACAGTAACTTGAAAACTGTAGCGACGGCGTCTGGAGCAAGTAAGGAACACTGCATATCGTCGGAAGACCCTATTATTCTCTACATTGAACCGGAAGTTACAGACACACTTGGTTACCAGAAGGTGCTCTTTCAGTATGACGTCACTCCACTGTCAGAAGTGAAGGAATCGTTAATAGAAGGTATGACAATACAGTTAGAACATAATTCATTTTTACAATATGCTCGTTAATCGTATTTAACCTTTTCCCCAGTCAGCATTCTACGTAAATCTATATCGGGCCGTCATCGGCCCGTCAGGGTAGCTGACGGGCCGATGACAGCCCGATGTAGATTTACGTAGAATGCTAGCTGGGTCCACTCTCTGGGCTAACTCAGCAGACGACAAAAGGATGTTAGTGTTTTCTTTTTTTTTTTTTTTTTTTTTTTTTTCCATAAAATAGGCTTTGGCCGTTCATGCAAATTGTCTCCAACCAAAGGAGACAATTGGCATGAAAGTTCAAATCCTGTTTTATGAGAAAAATAATAAAAAACATGTTAAAATGTCATCTGCTATAACTTTTACCCAGCATGCTATCTGTTAACTCGCAACTGTTCATTTCAATCTCCTAAATATTGTGTTCTGAAGTTAGTAACCAGTCTTTGAAAGAAGTTGGTAATCTACTTGAGAAATATTGATGTTAAATTTGTAAGTCTTAGGTGACAACAAAACAACAGACCTGTGAACACAGTTTTTACACTTGTAATTTACATTTCATACCACTCCTGTCCAATACAATACACATACGACAAGCTACAAAATTGCCTTCGCACTTCCTTTTTAACCATGATACCTCTTAAGAACTTTATAAGTTGTTTATAGAATGTTCTGAAGGAGATTTGAAAAAAAAAAAAAAAAAAAAAACTTCCTTAAGTTGAGAACAAACTTTCCAACATATCAACGCATTCAAATAGTATAATAGCAAATTAAGTAAGAAGTCATGAATGGGCTAATCATGGATGGGCTTATCGTGAGTTTTGTAAAGATAATTTAAGTTCTTAAAAGAAATTATATGCTACTTGGTTCCGCTTATAAGAATTATTGGATGGTTGTTGAACGTTTTTGAGCAAATTTGTTAAATCTCGAGTTCGTTTGTATTTTGAAACATTTATTATCATTATTTTTATTATTATTATCATTATTATTATTATTATTATTATTAACCTTTTACCACTTTCTGGGCAAAATCAATAGACGAGTTGATACCGACTGGAGAAAATAGGGTTTTACACTCCATGCAGATTTGCATGGAAAGTCAAATCCCGTGTGCTGAGATTTTTTTTTTTTTTTTTTGATACAATATTACATTAAACAATTGTCTGTTGATGTTTTTCTCCAACATGCCAAAGTTTAATATATTTTACTGCACAATTTGCCAGTCCGTACGTTAAAAAAATGTCGTTTCCAAAACCTCGTAAAATTGCGATTTTAAAGTGTAGTCAACACAACATCTGAACTCATTTGAACTTACAAATTAGGTACAAAGTAACACGCTTTTTATGATAATCAGAGAGTCGAAATATTGTGCCCTCGACGTTTATTTTGACAGTACTAACTATCACTTTCTCTGTAACTAACAATTAATGTCACGGAGTCGTCTGATCTTCCTTGGGGGAGTGTCTGAGGTAATAGCCGGGGACACACCAGTTTTATCGTCAGTAACGTAACACTCGTCATTACCTTCCAGAGAGTCTGAAAAGGCCTGCCTCCCTAATTGTTACTTTTGCGACTTTAAAACCATGTCGCATTCCTTTGTTTTTTACCTTTACAACATCAGCATACGACAAATTAATTATATTTTTTTTCTTATTTTTCCCAGAAAACAGGCATCGACATTTCATGCAAATTGTCTCCTCGGGAGACAATTTGCATGAAATGCCGAAGCTTGTTTTCTGGGAAAAATAAGAAAAAATGTCGTCTGCTGACAATTTTACCCGGCATGCTAGGCGTTGATGTAATTGAAGGGCTCCTCCTACTTAAATAGCATATATCAGATTTCAGGGTTGCTTAACTTTGGTAGACATCTAGCAAACGCACAGCATAGCTGTGACAACGTTTCTACGTTGCCGCGACGTCGTATCGTGTCGCAGCGACGTCCAAACGATGTTATAGCGACGTTGTGTGTTTACTGAGATACAGAAAAACAGCTTTAATCCTGAAACAAAATCTTCAAGAGGTACATGTACAAATGAAGGTTAATTAGATGCAAATAATATTAATAATAATAATAATAATAATAATAATAATGATAATAATAATAATAAAACAGGCACGCCATCGCAAAATCCCCACGCTCCGTGCCAATTAATGTTGGTTTGAGGATAATTGTGCAGATGTTGTCGTAAACCAGTTTTTTAGATTTACGTGAAAACCCGTTCTTTTTTGGGAAGCACGTGCATTTTTGTTTCCTTCAGTGACCGTTTTTGGATAATTTTCGGGTTCGCATCGGGACTTGCCCGGTCAAGCAGACAAAGCCTTCTTTCATTGTTTCTGAAGGTACCAATTATGTGGTGATAAAGGAAACAATTGATGTTCACGGCTAGGATTTCAATATGTTTTTGAGGAAATTGGTTTTAGATTGTGTTAAAAAGAAATTATCTAGCATCAACCACGTGGAAACTGAAAATTTTATGGGTTTTGAAAGATCCTTTATTGAGTGCGTTACAGCAAGTAAAACACATTAGTTTTAATGCATTTATTAATGACTCTCGGTTTTTACATAATGTTATGGAAACACTCCTATGTAAAATGTATACATATAGGTTCTAGATAAGCCGAAGATTTAAACATTGCACCAATACATATGTTGTGGGTACTCATTAGAAGCGCCTCTGCGAGGCGCTTCTAATGAGTACCAACAATATATGTTGTAATGGAGAAATAAGAAAATACTTCTCTCGATACCATCTTACTTATAATTCAGTATCTGGCCATGGCAGACGAGAAAGGTTTTAATTATGACGCAAATTAGGACAGACTAAGTTATGCCGTAACAAGGTTGCAAGAAAGAAATGAAAATCCGCATTAAAAGCTGCAAAAAAAAAATGAAGACATAAAGCGCCTAATAATTTAGACCCCAGTATAGCCCTGTTTTCGCTATATATTATGGGGAAATATGGGTGTACATATTACATAGATCTGTGGATGAAACACAGTTGTAAAAGCGCCTATAGATCTAGAGTTATTGTTATATGGAAAGCGAATACTTGTAAAGTCTGCGCATCCACTCATTCTGGTGAGGGCTTAGATTGCCTTAGATGCATTTGGAAAATAATTGACTTTCTTCATATAAAACATTTAATGCATATAACAGCGCAGCCTGCTCACCCTCACGATTTTCTCGTTGGATGCGCATTTTGATTTGGGCCATTGCTGTTAATATATAACCGCTGGTATAGTTTGTTTTGCTAAATACATATGTATAATGACACGTTTTGTTTTTGTTTCATGTCATGAAACAAGGTTAAATCTACGCTCTGACATTTTAAACTATTATTTATATTGTTTTCATCTGTCAACTTGATTTAACGCAAATAGACGCATGCAACGGTATGGCAAAAAAAAAAAAAAAAAAAAAAGAAAGCAACAAAGTGTCATAAATCCCTGTTAATGAATGCATTGACTTGGGGTAAATTGCGAATCGTAGCAATTCGACTGATCAAATCAGCGTATTTAACCGTAGTATTCAGACAGACAGGCTTAGACAAACAGTGTAGACCCAGATCAGACGCCACAGAACGCGGCGTCTGATCAGGGTCTACACTGATTGCCCCTCATCAAGCATTTTTGTCAACAGGTAGTATATTAATGGACTTGCTCAAATTTTAAGTAAAATATGGTAAGTAGGTATAATATCGGAATATTTAGAGTACTTATGATTTGAAAATATTATCATCTTTCTAAAACTTCGCTATAGTATTATGGTAGTCATTTATTTAGACTGGCTCCAGTCTCCAGTGAGTAGATATGTCTCCTACAATCCTGTTTGATAATCCACTAAAATTAAATAAAACCAAAATAATATCATGACTGTAAGCCTAGGCTGGTGTGTAATTAAATAAAACCAAAATAATATCATGACAGTAAGCCTAGGCTGGTCTTGTGACCAGCCTTTATAGTCATGATGTCATTTTGCTTTTATAATTATTATAAGAAAAAATATTTAGTCACTTGAGGCTGGAGCCAGTCCATCCATTACTGTCGGCGGACAGCGGATGCCCTGACCAGACTGTGAGATACGCAGGTTAGTCAGGACCTTTGTCGCAGGCATATGCCCCCGAGGACAATTTTGATCATGGCATGTTCTATTTTCATTTGCTCTTTGTCATCTACTGCAGTAGATTTGCTATTTAAAAACAAATAGAATAACTTTTATGGAGTAAATAAAACAAATGATGATCGAAAGTGAGATAGTTTTTGTGTATATACTCCATAAAAACAACAATAAAATACGTTTATATTTTATTTTACTTATTTATTTATTTTTCAGAGTGTCTACCTTGTAGCGAGGCGGAGATTTTGAGAGCGTATTGCTCCAGTGATTTTGGTAAGTATACTTTGAATTTCATTGCGTAGCGACGAACAAAAATGTACCTGTTTGGCCCTGCGATAGGTTCCGCATGGTCCCATTACCATCAAAACTTTTTAAGCTTTTTTTTCTTTTTCTTAAATATTCTAAATATTGTTTTACAGAAAAACTGAATATTTTCTATAATATAAAGTTAAAAAATAATTTAAAGTTAAAAAATTTGGAATTTGAAACTTAAGTGAGTCGCTCCAAGAAGAAAAGGGATTTCGGGTCATACACTAACAGTTAGAATCCAGATCAACCTGTAAATAGACACAATAGGGACACCTACGCTATACAGTCAACCCTCTTTATACCAACACTCGATACAACGACAATATTCGTTATAATGACAATTTGAATGTCACGAACCTTCGCTCAAGAGATGACAATTAAGGAGAGATTGTGCAAGAATATTGCATTAAAACTTTAAGCAACATATGTTTGGGTATTTGTTAGAATCGCCTCAATGAGGCGATTCTAACAAATATCCAAAACATATGTTCTATGAGGAAATAAGACTTAAAACAAGGCATTTCTTACATATCATTCTGTCCATTAAGGATTCTTTATATCAGCAAATTCATTTTAATGACAATATCTTTGGGAACAAATGCTGTCGTTGTAACGAGGGTTCACTGTACATAGATATATCCTACAGTGTCCTGTGGTTTTGTAAGCTGACAAAGAAAACCCAGATCAGTACTTCTCTATGCGCACATGCTCCGAAAGCACACATCCACATGGCGAAGCTTAACCCATTGTAGACTGAATAGACTCTCCCACACTATATATTGGAAGAGTCCAATTTCAATCTCAGGTACTTCCGACTATGAGATTTACATATTCCTAGAGAAAAATGGCTAAACTATTTGCAAACAGTGGAAACCCGGATCAGATGCCGTGTTCTGAGGCGTCTGATCCGCGTTCTGAGGCGTCTGATCTGGGTCTGCACTGTTTGCTAATTACCCTTTTACAGGTCTCCCGACTACAATGGGTTAAATGTTTTCTGTTTGAAATTATATGTCTGCGCTTCTGCCCAGTATAATAATTGCTCCGCTGTCGCTAGATATATCTTACAGGATCCAATAATTATGTAAATGGACAAGGAATGCCCTGACCGATGGGTGGGGACAGGGTCGGGATGGGGTAGCCATGATAGGACTTGTTTAAGAGGAATAATTGTGAAATAGTTTTGTTGGTGCACATCGAGGCTCTTCTAATGAGCACCCATAACATGTTTTATGGAGAATCACTTGGGTGCTTCTGGTAAATACCCACAAAATACATTTCAAAATTTATGGAGAACTGAAGAAAAAATCCCAGAATTATCTCTAAATGTTTCTCCTTATCAAGTCCGCTGAAAAATAAAAGAGACTGGACATAGAAAAAGGTAACATTTCGCACAAGCTTATGCGAAATGTTACCTTTTTCTATGTCCAGTCTCTTTTATTTTATCCTTCATTTACCTGACATGAAAAGTATGTGGTTTATATCATATAATGGATGAATTATGCAAATTTCCGACAGGTTTCTGTATGTAAATGTCTTGCATTACGTGACAGAGTACAAGGTTTTCAGTCGAGCAGTAATGCACTTGGTTACATATTGCCTAACACACGCGAAAATGGGTCTTTGAGCCTTTCCGGAAAGGGCTGATATATTTAGGTTTCCAGTCAGGGTCTACATAGTTTGCTTCCTTATACAGTTGACCCGCAATGTCAGAAAACGTACCTTCGGACAAGTGCACAGTCTGCGGAGTAGAGAGAGAGAGAGAGAGAGAGAGAGAGAGAGAGAGAGAGAGAGAGAGAGAGAGAGAGACGGACAGAGAGAGAGAGAGAGAGAGAGAGAGAGAGAGAGAGAGAGAGAGATTTGAAATATTTTTTTCTGAGAAATAAGGTACGACCTTCATGTAAAGCTAAGCGATCCAACGAAATGTCAAGCCCCACCTTAGCGGATTTTTGTTGTTGTTGTTTTTTAACCGGTTTACAGTCTTATCATGCAGCGCATACGCCAATACTACAGTAGACTCTCGTTATCTCGAATTCGAAAGTAACTCTGAAATACTTCGAGTTATACGTACCTCGACATATCAGCTTTGCAGAATTGAGGAAAAATTATATACACAAATGAATATATTTGACTCATGAAATTAGATATATATTGAAAATATTGTGGAAAAGAGGAGTTCTGCTCTTTTCCACGATATTTTATTACCTGTCGTTAGATTTCCATGTTAAAACAGGGACCAGACTTTCACATCGAGATAAGCAGTTATTTGGGACGAAGTCGAGATAACGCGAATCGACTGTATTTACATACATGATGTATTCTTTCTCTTTCAGTCGTCGTCGGCAGCATGAATTCTGTCGAAAATCTAGAAGATTCCGACAAAACCCATATTGAAGTCGCTGTCTCACAGATCTTGCGTCAGCGGGGTTCCCATTTCCACAGACACAGGCGGGATTCATCAACACTTCATGGGATCATAGTGGTCCCGAAGAAATGTGGCGTCGTCAAAGGTGATGGTCTCTTTCTTATGACAGGGAAGCTGAGGTTCGGTGAACTGAAACTAGGCTGCGCGCCGTATCTTCAGGAATGGGAGGCCCTGGCTCGAGCCGCCGAGATGGATGGTCGAATGCAATGCTCAAGGGATTGAAATTGACCACAAAAGAGGTCTGCGACTAAAAGTGGTCAAAACGTAAGCTTGCCGGGCACCAGATGGCTCTATGAACGGCGCGTTTCAGAGGAGGTGGATGGTACCACGACTAGCACGGCGTCGTCGGCAGCGTTGGGAAGCCATGGATTGCTGAGTGATGATGGTTACATGGTCGAGCTGCAGCAAGACAGAACAACTGGTAGTTGTTACATGCAGGACAGAAACGCAGCTGGCCCCCTTACAGGTAAGAAACCGTTGCTTAACAAATGGGCCGCAATGTGAGGTATTGTAACTTGTGCGTCCAGAGATTAGTCAGATCAGCCTGCGCATCCGCGCAGTCTGATCAGAGTCTTCGCTGACGCATGAAGAAGCATTGAATCCCATGGTCACAGAACGCTCAGTGAAAACTCATATATTTAACCTTAATTTCAAGAAACAAAATAAAAGTCATTTTGTACCATAATAATCTCACGTATCGGGATAGCAGGCCTGAGCAAACAATGCAGACGCAGATCAGACGCCGCAGAGTGCGGCGTCTGATCAGGGTCTACACTGTTTGCCACTCATCCAGCAGTTTTCTATAAACAGAATTGTCCAAGTTTTAGGACAAGTACTGTATCCGAATATTAAGGGTTAATACAAACCCAAAATCTTTAACTCTTGCCATGCTAAATAAATTAAGATGCCACTCCCACTTATAATTGTCAGCCAATCAGGTCACATGATCCTGGTTGGTGATAGAAATTCACACACTTAATGGCAAACAGTGCATGTCTAGATCAGTTGGCTTCTTAATCTGAATCTACACTGTTTGCAAAGGCATGACATATCCGTGTTCAGCAGGACCAGGGTTAAATTGCTAATGAAGGTCCCAGCTAGCATTCTTTATAAATCTACAGCGGGCCATTATCGGCCCGTCAGGGTAGCTGACGGGCCGATAACGGCCCACTGTAGATTTATAAAGAATGCTTGCTGGGGTTATCATAAACGGATCAACGCAGCACACTGCACATTTATTCCCATCTTAAACAATATTTCACTATTCTTCATTATCCTTTCGTCTTGACAAACATAAATAAAAAGAAATTTTATAACGTGATAATTATGCTTATTGTAGTTCCTTCGTTTTTTTACAGAACCATTCTGGTATGCGATAGAAAAGACGTGAGGAATTGTTGGATAGATATCATCTGAAAGGCATTACATATATATTGGTGAGTTTCTTTCAGAGTGGTCTATACCTAATACACAAAGGCCTTCAGTTTCCAAAATTTAAGATACCCTCACAATGGTACAGTTTATGCCTACTGTGCAAATAGTTATACTTTTATTAAACTTTTTAACTTTTAATATACACGCATACTGGTGTCTCTCACTTAATCGAATATCCCCCTTTTGAAAAGGCTTCTTCTGTAAAAGGATATAATTTCCTCCCCCTTCGAGTACGATCATTCCTTTCGGCGTAGGTCTCATTTCCTAAGGGACGTGGATTGTAAGACGGCAATTGGAAGTCATACAAAATGTCTCCCTTGTACAATAACAGTCTACAATCGGGAAAGTGTATTCAGACACCTAAAATGTCTCTATTTCTTGTTTTTCAGACAGCTCGGACATGAGGGACGTTTATGAGCGAAAGCAGTACTCCAATTCAAATGGAAATCGGATATAGTGCTCAAGAAGCTGAATTACCGTGCATGTACTTGTGCTTGGAACATTGAAAGTCTCTTAACCTATTGAATACTGAATAGACTCTCCCACACTATATATTGGAAGAGTCCAATTTCAGTTTTAGGTACGTCCGGCTATGAGATTTACATATTCCTAGAGAAAAATGTTAAACTACAATGTATTTGCAAACAGTGGAGACCCTGATCAGACGCCACAGAACGCGGCGTCTGATCTGGGTCTGCACTGTTTGCCAGTTACCCTTTTACGGGTCTCCCGACTACAGTGGGTTAATAATTATATGAAAAGTTATATGAAAAGATATTACATGTATATGATAATGTCATAGAACTTATTTAGGAGGAGTATTCCCATTTCTTCGTATAAACATGTTGAGGGTACTCATTAGAAGTGCCTCGTCGAGACGCTTCTAATGAGTATCAACAATATATTTTTGTAGGGAGAACTGTTGATAATGATCCTAGAATTGTCTCCCAAATACTCTTGAACATTTAAAACCTTTTGATGATTACAATCTATGTGAACAGCCATATGAAAAGGTTTTATATGAATATGTAGTAGCCCTTGTTAAATGGGAGTATTCGTATTTCTCCGTAAGTACATATGTTGTTGGTACTCATTAGAGGCGAATCGGCGAGACAATTCTAATGAGTACCTACAACATATTACTTATGGAGAACTGGAGTTTATTCCAGAATTATTATCAAATACTCCTCCAGTCCTTAATATTCCTTTGTACTTGGAAGATTGATAACAATCTATATGAATAGCCATATGAATAGTCGTTATATGACTATGTGAAATATGATAGACAGAAAGGAAAGCAAACAAAAAATAATTTATTAACCCTTGTCCTATTGAACCCAGATATACCCTGCCTTTGCAAATAGTGTAGATCCAGATCAGTTGGCTTCTGAAGAAGCCAACTGATCTGGATCTGCACTGTTTGCCATTCAGTATTTGAATTTGTATCAACAAGCCGGATCCAAGTTAACTGATTGGCTGAAAAATAGGCGTGGCATCTTAATTTATTCAGCATGACAAGAGTTAATATTGAAATCGGTTTTCTATCGGGCCATGGAAAAGAACTATATAAGATGTAAGCTTTTGTTCTAATCATGTGGTTCTTTATTTAGTTTATTGTTCATTCGTAGTTCTGAATAAAACATGTTTCAACCAAATCGGACCATTACATTGTTAGCTAAATCCCAATTTATTTCAACAAGCAAGCTTGGAAAGGCACATTAACTGGACACAGTACAGAGGTGGCTCTTATGGAGAGTTTTAAATATACTCGTATAGTAAAACAACACTATGGGAAATCAGAAAAATGGCTGTTACAGGGAGATGGCTGTTGCTGAGAGACGACCAGTTGTGTTTGTTATACTATATAACAAGTTGTGTTTGTTATACTTCTTAAAACAATCCAAGAAACCCATTAGGCCGCTGGCCAGCTATGGTTTACCTCCCCACTACCCCCACACCCAGGGGAATTTCGTAGAACATGTTTTTCTTAAAGCCTATTATATTGCAAGTATTTTGCAGCATGTTAGCTATCTGGCGATGAGGCTTACCTAGTAACAGCCTGTTACATTATTTACCCCTACAAAATATATAATACCGTAGGAAACTATTAAACATATGAGCGTTGGAGCAAAAGTAATCATATATTCCATTCTGCCCATAGTAACGTAGGTTACATCTAAAATACTGTTACCTGTGTAACATTATTAAGTGTGCAATATTTCTGGCAGTCTAGATGGATTTAAGTTTTAGAATATCAGCTTTATGCATAGAACATAAGCAATGGAGAGCTCATATCATGTAAGTATGTATGAAAAGTAGATATTTCTGTATTTGTTATAGAGTACATTTTACTACTTCAAAGATAACATTAATCGGATACACCAGCAGAAGATTGACGAGGGGTTTGTTTCACTTAATTCACGTAACCATATAGGTGTCTGAGAAATAATTTACTATGTTTGTTATTAAAGGAATTTTAGAGCTGATTTCCTTTCACATTTATGTACAAAGTATCAACAACCATTTATACAATGCAGATAAAGTATCACTTAAAAAGTAACGTGTAAGATTAAGAAGTGTATAAAGTATTTATTCAAAGCATATAATACATTAAACCAATCCTAATAGTTTAATACATTGTTGTAATTGCAACCACCGCAAATAAAATATTAAGAAGATTGAAATAACGATCCTTTCCAGAAAAAAGAAGTGTAGGCTGCTTTAAAGTAACTATTGTTCTTTATGTCATTTGCTTAGTCAAGCTGGTTTGTTTTCATTTCTTGATGTCCAAAGGAGGACGTATAGTGTTTATCTATTGTAAAACAGCATTAGGTTAAATTTCTAGTCACTGATTGGTCATAGTCGTTTAAAACGTGGCATTGGAAAGCATATATATAAGGTATATGACATTTAGTAACGTGTGTAACAGTTATATCACAAGTCATTGACAGTTCAATATATTAAGATATCTGTCTCTATAAAACACCGTGCATTGGTAGCAAATAGCATGCTAGTAAGTATGAATATGGATACTTTCGTATTTACACCAAAGTATTTTTATTGTTTTGAGGGTAACGTTGGTAACATGGCTGTTGCATGCAAACGTCCCCATTGTCAGAAGGCTAACACGTGTCATTTTATTTCTTATAAAACATTAATTTCAGAAAATCATAGTGCAAATTAAAAATAAAAAATCCCCATGCGTTGGGAGCGGGGTCTATAGCCGGCCCAAGGTCTACATATCAAGAATCATACCCATTCATTACATTTGCACACCGTGATCATTTTCAAAAGTCTGACTTGTGTCTCTTAGATACACGATGAAAGAATGATTGCAGATTATCATATTCATACTCTAAATGTTGGGACAGCTTAACCTTACCATATATGTCCTAAAATCTACAGGATGTGTAACAAACATTGTAGACCCTGATCATTCTGCATTCTGCGACGTCTGATCTGGATCTACATTGTTTGTTGAGGCCTGTCTGTCCGAATACTTAGAGTAAAAACGGTATTCTGTCTTTATACTCATGTACGAAATCAGGCTGCATAGGTCTAGATATGGGAGGGTATACGGTAAATATTGTTCTTATTTCTCCACGAAAATATATATTGTGGGTACTCATTAGAAGCGCCTCAGCGAGGCGCTTCTAATGAGTACCCACAACATATGTTTTTGTGGAGAAATAAAAAAAAATCAATACTTTTGGATTGAAAAAAGCGTCTTAACTAGTGCTATGAGGCTGTGCCGATGCTTCGTACAAGAGAGAGACAGTATAACGAATGTAATCAGATTCTAATGTGAAAAAATGTGACTATTGAACATGACCCCTGCGTCTCTTGTAACAAATCTCTTTCTTAAAATAACTGGACACCAAATAGAAATTCGTTTTGTACCCAAACATGAAAGCAAAATTCAAAAGGAAATATAAACTACATACATTTTATGAAGTGACAAAATCTATTTTGTTATGAATAGTAATAAATCAGTTTAATACACCATTTAATGTATATTTCTTGTCATTTTCAATCCCAGCAAAGAGCAGTTATTTAGCCTATAATCTTAAGCCCGCTGTGTTTGCCTAACAGTATTTGCAAACGCCTTAAACATTTCCCTTATTTTCCCTGAAGGTAATGTCTAGAATCTCCAGTTTACAGTATTTTAATTAATCCCAAGTGATGGGATATACATGTCTGTCAGTGTAGACCCATAGCTCCAGATAAGAGGGGGTAGCCATATCATATTTTTCTTATTTATTAACAAAAACATATGCTGTGGGTACTCATTAGAAGCGCCTCGGCGAGGCGCTTCTAATGAGTACCCACAAAATATGTTGTTGTTTTTTATGGAGAATAAGGAAAATATCAGTACTTTTCGGTTGTAAACAATTGCCTTATGTAGACCCAGATTAGTCTCTGCAGATGCGCTATTAATGAGTACCCCCAAGATACGTTTTTTTTGTTGTTGTTTTTGAGAAATAAGAAGTCAACAACAATTTATCCTGATAACTCTCTTGCCTAGAGCCATGTACGTCATAGCATTTTCACTATATAACATGGGGTATAAGGAAGATTTTAATCATTGAGCACATTAAAACATTTATGCAGTAAAACGGTTGCTGGAAGTAACAAATCTAAGATCTGATTAAAAAGCTGCATAAGTCTGCACCCTACACATCCCTGTTATATTATGAGGTATGATGGGGGTACACATAACATGAACTTGTTAACGCAAGAGTTTTATGAAGAAAAATAAAAGGAAACCTATCTACAATGCTGTGGCGTTAATCCTTAAAGCGCCAAGCAAAAATTGTAGTAGAGATATTCTAAAAAATAAAAAATAAAAATAAAATAAAATAAAATCGTTTTTGTTTGGTTGTTTTTCATAGAAAATAAGTTTTGAAATTTCATGTGAATCATCATGAACTGTCAAGACTTGTGTTGTTGTTTTTTTTTGTGTGTTTTTCAGAAAAACAAAACAAAAAAACATTGTCGTCTGCTGCAAGCGTGACTGGTGCTCTAAGGGTTGATTTGTCTGTGTTGATGTTTTACGGCCCAGTCAACCCAATGGGGTCATGTCGAGCGCGGTCAGTTTACCTAACCACATGTTTACTGAGCAGGCTTAGTCCTCCAAGCGATTATCAGTATTGTGCACATTCTGTCGCCAGAAACTGACAACTGCCCTTCATGAACCAGCTGAAGGGCTGAATATGTTTCACTATTAATTGAATATTTCTGACATTAATTTTCATGTAGTGTCAAATGGCCTCAAAAGGGAATTAAATAGTCGAAAATAAAGGGTACCCTTCATAAACAATCTTTTCTTTTGATCTTTTGATCTTTCGAAGCACATATCAAAATTGTGGCGCAGAGTATGAACTGTATCTAATTTCTTGTTATAAATGAACATAAAAGTCAGATAACAACATACTGACACATGAATAAAAATGTTTAACTTTTACCACTCTCTGGGCAATCTCAGCAGACGACAACTTAAGCATATTTTTCCTAGAAAACAGGCTTTGACATTTTTATATATTGTCTCCTAAAATAGGCTTTATAATTTCGTGCAAATTTTCTCCTAAGGAGAAAATTTGCATGAAATTTCACAGCCTATTTTCTGGGGAAAAATTATAAAAATAATCAAAACGTCCGTCTGCTGAAAATTTCACCGATCTTGTTAAGCGTTAAAGTTAAGCAGTCTTTGAACCGATTCAAAAGACGATAAAACTAATGCTATTTTAAGAAAGAATTTGCATTCTATCTTTCTTACTTTTCCAGCAAAATAGGGTTTGACACATGCCAACTGTCTCCTAATTTGCAAGAAATTTCAAACCCTATTTCCGGGAAAGGTAAAAATGCCTAACGATATATTTACCCCAGTATACTAAGCGTTTACAAGCATGTGAAAAATGGTCACGGCGATGAGATGCAAGGCTGTGTCAGCCGATGCAGTCCGTCCACAAAACGCGCCATTTCCAGGTCGAAAGCAATGCCAAAAGTAAGGAATATCACCTGTACATAAGATCTTATAAGGTATACAAGGAACGCACGCACGCACGCACACACACACAAAACAAATTCAAATTGCGAACAGTTTTTGTCAGAAGTACTGTATAAACTCCCATAGTGTTTTGCGATTCTAATGGGTTTGGAGGGCCGTTATGGTCATCCATAGCCATGAAAATCGCAAAACCGATGGCCTTTATGGCTATCCATACGCATGAGAATCGCAAAACTCTGATGCCCTTTATGGTCATCTTACCCATGAAAGTCGCAAAACCTGACTTTACTATTGCTATGACAGCCTTTTTGGCTATCCATACCCATAAAAATCGCAAAACCGATGGTCTTTATGGCCGTCCATACCTGTGAACATCGCAAAATTCCAATGGCCTTTACGGCTATCCAAAACCATGAAAATTGCAAAACACTGTCGGCCTTTATGGCTATCCATACTCATGAAAATCGCAAGACACTGATGACCTTTACGGCTATCCATTTCCATGAAAACACTGACGGCCTTTATGGCCATCCATATCCATGAAAATTGCCAAACTGATGACCTTAATGGTCATCCATACGCATGAGAATCGCAAAACTCTGATGCCCTTTATCATCATCTTACCCATACTGACTTTACTATTGCTATGATGGCCTTTATGGCCATCCATACCCATGAAAATAGCAAAACTGATGACCTTTATGGCCATCCATACCCGTGAGAATCGCAAAACAGATGATCTAAACCATTCGTACTCATAAAAATCACAAATCTGATGGCCTTTATAGCCACCCACACCCATAAGAATCACAAACTGATGGCCTTTATGGCCATCCAGACCCATGAAAATCGAAAAAATACTGATGCCATGAAAGTCGCAAAACTTTTCTTGACTATTGCTATGTTTTGTTTACCTTTGGTTGGATGAGCTTTATGGCCATTCATACCTATGAAAATCGCGAAACACTATGGCTGTCCATCGAAGGGAACACATGAGAATCGCAAACATTGACTTGACCATTGCTATCTTTTCTTCAGTTTGTATTATAGTACGGGTATATCATTGCACTGATTATAACTACCTTTTCTACAGCAAAGCTCATTGCTTACTCATTGTCATTACCTTTTCTACAGCAAAGCTCATTGCTTACTCATTGTCATTACCTTTTCTACAGCAAAGCACATTGCTTACTCATTGTCATTACCTTTTCTACAGTAAAGCTCGTTGCTTACTCATTGTCATTACCTTTTCTACAGCAAAGCTCATTGCTTACTCATTGTCATTACCTTTTCTACAGCAAAGCTCATTGCTTACTCATTGTCATTACCTTTTCTACAGCAAAGCTCATTGCTTACTCATTGTCATTACCTTTTCTACAGCAAAGCACATTGCTTACTCATTGTCATTACCTTTTCTACAGCAAAGCTCGTTGCTTACTCATTGTCATTACCTTTTCTACAGCAAAGCTCGTTGCTTACTCATTGTCATTACCTTTTCTACAGCAAAGCTCATTGCTTACTCATTGTCATTACCTTTCTACAGCAAAGCTTGTCGGTTACTCATTGTCTATGGCGGACAGCCAATTCTAGAAACTTTTTTGGACTGCCGACTCGTATAAAACATTCCTGTTGACGCACAGAGAACATTAGTTTATATTTATACACTTTATCTTTATACAAAAAAATGAAAAATAATGATGTCAGTCACAATTATATACTGTTCCGAAAAGAAATGCAACACGTTTGAATTACAAAGAAATGTAATATTAGTATCTTACTCTTTTCGGTTGCAATAAAATATCTATACGTTTTTGGTCCACAGCTTGCATGTTTCCTTTTTATTTCAAACATATCCTCAATTGTTGATTTATATGCACGTTTTACACTCCACATAAGTGCTACAATCATAAGGTATTAATATTCGTTTCTTTTGCCATCTGTACTGTTAAATTTCTATTTTAGGTCAGTATAAAAATAATAAAATATAAAAGTGGAAAACGTATTGGTCGCAAGAAAGGAAAAACAAAAATGCTTTGCAGATGATTCAGAACAAATGAAAATGTTTTTGTTGTTTTTTTTTTTTTCTCTGAAAAAAAAAATAAATAAATAAAAAAACAGAATGTCGTCTACTATAATTTTGCCTAATAATTATAGAGTTAAAATCCGACAGATACGGTACTAAACCCCAAGCATTACGAAAACATGCCTATACAAATATATAGAAAATTTCACCCCCAAAAACTGAAAATTTTCACAGGCGGTTCTAACGAGTACCCACAATCTATGTTTTGAGCAGAATAAGAAAAATAATGTATACCCCTGTAAACCCCAGTTAAGGGGGTCAAAATTATATAGGCGTGTTTTCGTGATGGTTTATAAACGTTTTCGTGCTTAACTCAGCTGAGCATGAAATTTGTCCTGCTAATAAAATTCAAATTACTAACAATTGCAAATTCTTACTTGCTATACATAGCTGAGCATAAAATTTTCTCTGCTGATGATTATGAAAATGCCAACTATTTACATAATTTTTAGCAGAGGACCTGCTCAGCTGAGCTGAGCATGAACAAAGTTTTATAACCTCGGGGCCTAGACTATTGAATACTTGAAAACGATGCCTGCATCTGTACCTTTTGAATCAAATGAAACTAAAGTTTTTCAAATTTCTCTCCTGATAGAGAAATACACCAGCCTTTATATCCATGGTATTTTATTAGTTTTGTTTTAGTGGCTGTATCAAACAGGATTATAAGACTAAACATAAGACTAAATATTTAGTCACTGGAGACTGGTGCCAGTTTACACTAAAACCAAAAATGCTACAGTTGTTAAATGGCCTAAGTATTATTATGGAAAAGATATACTAACGGACTAGTTTTTAGAAACCCTGTTATCTTGTAACTAAAAACTCCATAAACATTTCGTCGCAATTCCTTAAAGACCTAGTAATGCTATTAAAAGATCAAAGAACTGAACCGCAAATGCCTAAATGAAACATTCTCGTCTGATATTTGCTTTCCTTTTGTGACAGTTTCACACTGCAAGCAAATTGATGTCAAGAACGAAGCTATATGTTTAATTAATAACGGAAATTAAACAGTGAACTTCCCAGTGTCGCTCCGTATTGTTCCGCACAATAGCGTATGTTTGTCCTCAAACAAAGATGACCGCTACTTGCTACACTATTGTCCGTTTTTAAATGTTGGTCACTTTGACCTGTCTGATAGAACCGCATTGCACCGTACCTAACAAAAACGCATAAAGTTAGGCCGCAATGTGCGAAAAGGTACCTTTGGATACGTCAGCCCAGCGAAGACTCGGATATCCGCGCAGTCTGATCCGAGTCTTCACTGGGCTCTCTGTGGCTGGATAGATACCCATGATACATTTTCCGCCGTTTATTTACAAGGAAATCACGAAATCACTTTTTGAGATAGCACAATTGCTGTTCTGCAAATCCAGCTGCCCGTCCGCCCTAGCATCACCCCCCCCTCCCACACCACTACCAGCTTCCCCTCCCATATCCCCCCACCCACACATACCCTCCATATGAAAAGGGATCTCATAAAAAAAAAAAAAAAAGAAAAGAGAGAAAAAAGAAGAAGAAAATTTGAAATGTTTTCCATTTAGAGTAGACCAAAGTTGCCTTTCCTGAAAATATATCCCTTCCCCCTTAAGGACAGTACGACGGTATAGATCCTCGGCAACGACGATGAACCCCATCAGACATTTAAGGATGAAATTGAATGCTGTTGAATAATCGGCTAGAACGGAGGCTATAAAAATTGTTTTTCGTGTTTGTTACCCAAATTTTTAACAATTTTGTGTTGAGGTTTTACGGCCCAGGCAACCCAATGGGGCCATGTCGAGCGCAGTCAGTTTACCTAGTCACACGTTTACTGGGCAGGCTTAGTCCTCTAAGCGATTAAACAGTATTATGCACATTTTTTCGCCAGAAACTGACAACTGCCCTACTTGAATCAGCGGAAGGGAGAGAGAATGACCGTAGAAAATATTTCTTGATCAGTCTCCACGAAAGAATGTTGCCGACCTCGTCGGGGGTTGAATCCGCGACCTCCTGGTCTCCGGTCGGACGGCGCATCCAACTGAGCCACCGAGGCCATTTTTTTTTTTTTTTTTTTTTTTTTTTTTTTAACAGAGCTGATTGAAAATGTTTACCATTTTTTGTTTTTGTTTTTCCTGCAACCAAATATCTTCGCTTTCCGCCTGAAAACCCCTAGGAACATTGGCAATCCCCTAGCGGCGAGCGCTCTAATGGTTCTACAGACCTCATAACCATTGAAGTAGCTACATCCAGGACGCCACAGGAAAGATCGTGTTCACATCAAGCTAAAATAACGTTCTGCCGTGTTTAAACTTGCTTTGGTATGCAAGCACATTCATCAGGCGTCGCGTGGAGCTGCCAAACTTTAACACCTGGGCCGTTGTATGAATTAATATTATTATGAGTAAGAATAAATCTTCACTGTTAAATTAATTTTGTCTTTATGCTTGTCATGAAGCTAGACCATAAAAGCAAAGACATGCACCTTTCAAATTATATTTAGGTGTCATATTTTAACACAGAGCGTATAAAACAGAAATTAAACGCATGCTCATAAATTATATTTCATTTGATTCCTAGCTCGTGAAATGCAGTCTGTAATAATAATAATTCACAATTGCAATAAATGATATGTCTTTGCTGTATGTGTGTGTGGTCGAAGTGTTTAGTTTTTTTTCTTTCTAACAGTCGACATGTTAGCCGTTTTACTTCTGACGGTTTCATCACGAAACATGCCTATATAATTTTGGCCCCTTTAAACCCCACTTTTATATAGTAAAACTGGGGTTTACAGGTATATACATTATTTTTCTTATTTCTGCTCAAAAACATAGATTGTGGGTACCCGTTAGAACCGCCTCGGCGAGGCGGTTCTAACGAGTACCCACAATCTATGTTTTGAGCAGAAATATGAAAACTATTAGAATTTGTATCTAAAAATTTCAGTTTTTGGTGGTGAAATTTTCCATATATTTGAATATGCGCGTTTTCGTAATGTGTTGAAACAAAGTTTCAAAGCTTGTTGAAGTAAAGCTTCAGTGACTCGAACATCGATACTCGTTTATCGCTGCTGATTCGAACTCGTTTTCAGTCCCCAGGAAATTCTTCCTATAATTCAAGAAATTAAATATCTAAAGATTGAGTTATCGGATGTCTTAGGGAAATTTTCTTATTTTACAAAACAAATGTATGTTGTGTGAACTCATTAGAATCGCCTCATCGAGGCGATTCTAATGAGTACACCCAACATACAGTAAGACCTCGATGAGTCGAACACCGATTGCTCGTACACTTTGAATGATTCGAACTCGTTTTTGAGTCCCTAGGAAATTCTTCCGATAATTCAAACAAATAGTTAGGGATATATAGGGAAATTACCTTATTTATCATGAAAATGTATGTTGTATGTACTCAGAATCGCCTCATCTAGGCGAATCTATCTAGTACACTCAACATATCATTCTTCTATAGAAGACAGAAAAGATATTCCTAAATCATCCCCTTTTGCCTCCTGACCTCGAGCTATGATTAACTTTCAATGGCTCGAACTACCCATGTCTCGAACAAATTTTGATGGTCCCAAACATGTTCGAGCCACTGAGGTTCGATTGTACCATTATTCTATATAAAGCCGAAAACATTTCTAAATCATCCCCATTTGCCTCCTGACCTGGCGCTATGATTAATCCTCAGTGGCTCAAACTACCCATATCAAGAACAAATTTCCATGGTCACAAAGATGTTTGAGCCATCGAAGTTCTACTGTACATGTAAAAGTAAAGCATCATTTTAAAAGTAAAGGCTTGTCATGATAAGATTTTTATCACTACAAAACTAGAAATTTTGTAGAGGGTGGTTTTCGCACCTGCCTTCCTGTTGCAAGTAGGCAGAAGCTAATTGAAATGGTAGGCTTGTTATAAGAATACCGTGCTTAAGTTAACTCCCGTTTCTTATCTCCTGGTTCATTATTCGTTTTACTGTTTGCTGTTTCCTAGTTCTTGATTCATTATTCGTTTTACTGTTTCCAATTTCTTGGTTGGTTATTCGTTTTATTGTTTACTGTTACCTAGTTCTTGGTTCGTTATTCGTTTTATTGTTTCCAATTTCTTGGTTCGTTTTTCGTTTTATTGTTTACTGTTACCTAGTTCTTGGTTCGTTATTCCGTTTATTGTTACCTAGTACCTGGCTCATTATTCGGTTCACAGTTTCCCAGTTCCTGGCTCATTATACTGTTCACTGTTTCCTTGTTCCTGACTCATTATTTGGTTTACAGTTTCATAGTTCCTGGTTCGTTATTCGGTTTACTGCTTCCTAGTTCCTGGCTCATTATTCGGTTTACTGTTTCCTAGTTCCTGGCTCATTATTTGGTTTACTGTTTACTGTTACTGGTTAATTATTCGGTTTACTGTTTACTAGTTCCTGGTTCGTAAATCGGTTTACTGTTTTCTAGTTCCTGGCTCATTATTCGGTTTACTGTTTCCTAGTTCCTGGCTCATTATTCGTTTTTTTGTTTCCTAGATCCTGGATTATTATTCGGTTTACTGTTTCCTAGTTCCTGGTTTGTTTTTCGGTTTCCTGTTTCCTAGTTCATGGTCCGTTATTCAGTAAACTGTTTCCTAGTTCCTGATTCGTTATACGGTTTACTGTTTCCTAGTCCCTTTATTATTCGGTTTTCTGTTTCCTAGTTCATGGTCCGTTATTCGGTAAACTGTTTCCTAGTTCCTGATTCGTTATATGGTTTACTGTTTCCTAGTTCCTGACTCATTATTCGGTTTACTGTTTCCTAGTTCCTGGTTCATTATTCGATAAACTGTTTCCTAGTTCCTGGTTCGTTATTCGGTTCACTGTTTCCTAGTTCCTGACTCATTATTTGATTTATTGTTTCCTTGTTCCTGGCTCATTATTCGGTTTACAGTTTTCTATTTCCTGGCTCATTATTTGATTCAGTGTTTACTGTTTCCTAGTGCCGGGATCATTATTCGGTTTACTGTTTACTAGTTCCTGGTTCGTAAATCGGTTTACTGTTTTCTAGTTCCTGGCTCATTATTCGGTTAACTGTTTCCTAGTTCCTGGCTCATTATTCGTTTTATTGTTTCCTAGATCCTGGCTTATTATTCGGTTTACTGTTTCCTAGTTCCTGGTTTGTTTTTCGGTTTTCTGTTTCCTAGTTCATGGTCCGTTATTCAGTAAACTGTTTCCTAGTTCCTGATTCGTTATACGGTTTACTGTTTTCTAGTTCCTGACTCATTATTCGGTTTTCTGTTTCCTAGTTCATGGTCCGTTATTCGGTAAACTGTTTCCTAGTTCCTGATTCGTTATACGGTTTACTGTTTCCTAGTTCCTGACTCATTATTCGGTTTACTGTTTCCTAGTTCCTGGTTCATTATTCGATAAACTGTTTCCTAGTTCTTGGTTCGTTATTCGGTTCACTGTTTCCTAGTTCCCGACTCATTATTTGATTTATTGTTTCCTTGTTCCTGGCTCATTATTCGGTTTACTGTTTTCTATTTCCTGGCTCATTATTTGATTCAGTGTTTACTGTTTCCTAATGCCGGGATCATTATTCGGTTTACTGTTTCCTAGTTCCTGGTTTGTTATTCGGTTTACTGTTTACTGTTTCCTAGTACCTGGCTAATTATTCGGTTTACTGTTTATCGGTTCCTACTTCCTAGTACCTTATTCTTAACCTGTTTGCTGTTTTCTTGTTCCTGGTTCGTTATTCGTTTGCTGTTTCCTAGTTCTGCTTCATTATTTATTTACAGTTTCCTGTTTCCTATATCCTAATTCGCTATTTGTTTACTGTATTCTGCTTTCGAGTTCCTGATCAATTATTAATTTAATGTCCTCAACAGCTCAACATACAAGGAGAGAACCGTTAATGTTAAAGAGGCAGCATATAAGGAACTTGTCCGCCCCATTGTGTTTGGGATCCCAAAGGCGTGGTTCTTCAACAAGAAATCGAAAAAATTCAGAATAGGGCTGCTAGGTTTGTTACCAGCAATTACTCTTTTGAAACTGGGAGTATGACTGGAATACTGGAAAATCTAAAATGGGAGTTTCTCAAGAAAGGGAGGAGAGACAGTAGACTGATTCTTTTGTACAAAGGTCTACGAGGGTCGTGCAAAAAATTCTGTCACTATTAGGCTTCTTTCGGTTTATTCCAGGTATATTTTAAAATGCTTCACTGCACTTGAATGATGTGTTGAATTGCTAACGATACACATTCATTTCGTGCAAATTGCTTTCCGACTGACCGAGTTATTTAAAACTGAAATAGATGCAGTCATATACACTGACCAATTTACTTGTTACATTGAAACATGGACCAGAAGCCTGAAATTCGTAGCTATATTAAATGCCGCATTAGGCATAATATTGATTCAAAGCAGATATTTAATTAATTGTGTGATATATATGGTGGTGTCCTGGGTATGGCGTAAAACTGCATCCAGCTGTGACACTCAACATGAGTGTGGGAATGTGAGGCTACCCTCTATCACAGTTGCCTCCCCACCTTCAGGGTTAAGCGGCTGCCGAAACCTGTGTGGCAGAGCTAGGCAGCAGTCATCTACAGACCGAATGCTTGGTTTTCTAGCTTTTGTGGTTTGGCGGACTTTTAATGACAACGGCAAAGCACACTGCCCGAGTGCGGGAACGGCGTGCATGCTCAGATGCCGTAAAAGAACTGTTGGGATGTCAGCTAGGACAGGCGATTCCGTAAAAACAGTTGTTCCAAAATCTTTCATGGCAAACACAAGAATAGAATTAGAGTTAGGCTTTGCCAAAAGACATCAAAGTTCTGTTGGTAACGTCTCCGGCTTGGCCTTCTGTCAGGTGTGGGAGGCAGGGTCGGGCCATTGTTGCGAATCAAGCAAGCCTGAGGAAATTCAGAGTGGGAACACTCAATGTGAATACCCTGAGAGGAAGAGTTTGCGAGGTAATGGAAACACTTTCCCGCAGGAAAGTGGATGTCTGCTGCATTCAGGAGACCAGATACCGTGGTGGCAGCATTGCGCTCCGCACCCACGCGTCTTGAAAGAGAGGTGACGTGAAGAGAGAACTGGTAGCAGATCCTTGAACTTTTTCCAGGCGGTTTTCACACGTGTTGTGGTTGAAAGTTCACAGCCATCTGCTGCTGAGAGCATGTCTCCTAAGTAGCAAAAGGAAGCTACCACCTCAAGCTTGTCAGATCCGACCTGGACTTCCTTCTGTGGTCTGCCATCCAAGGGGTGTGCAGTTCCCTGGCACCGTGTACATCTGTAGTCAGGGTCTTTTTTCAAGCGCTTGAGCCCACTGCATTTCTTGTGCACCCAGTGCTTGCAGCCATTGCAGAAGATGCTGTTGCTGCCCACTCCAGTGCGACAGACGGCGCATGCAAACTCGCCTGAACTCTGCAGGAGGTCCAGTCCCGTACAGCAGATCATAATCTTTGTATTACCTGCATTTACTCTCAGTCCTTTCTTCTCCATTGCTTCTTTCCATGTCAAGACCCTCCTGACACATTCCTCAAACGATTCAGCGATGATAACAAGATCATCAGCATAGAGGCCTCCCCAGGGGACCCCAGAGCGGAACTCTCGTGATAAGGCTTCAAGCACAATAATAAAGAGCAGTGGGCTGAGTACTGATCCTTGGTGAATACCAATGCTCCATGCCAGCGAGACTTGGCCATTGACAAAGCCGAACCTCCAGCGTCTGCAGCGAAACGACAGGGCAATGATTACACAGATCTGCAATGTCAGACCACAAGACATTGTCACCATCAGGTCCATTGAGCTACTTGTGCAGCTTGGCATTGAGGATCTGGACCTCATTCTGAAGGAGAGAAGACTCCGATAGTATGGACATGTGGAACGCTCCAATGGTGCAGTCAAGACAGCCTTTGACATACAGGTTGATGGAAAGCGTGGGCCTGAGAGGCCCAAGATGACATGGAAACAGCTGACAGAGTGGGATTGCAGAGAGTGGAAGCTCTCGGCCATCAACCCTCATGATAGACATACCTGGAGATCTGGTGTGAGATCTGCCATGCGTGCAGCCAGCCAGCTAGCTGGTAGGGGGCCCACTGATGTGGATGTCACCTCTGTACCTGCACGTTAATGAAAAAATCCGATTATGATATGATATAATGATATATGGACCTCAGACCATTTCAATGCGCACAGTTTTTAGGTGGGTTAAAGCTTTTAAAGCTGGGAAATTTTCTGTTGAAGATGACACCCGTCCTGAAAGGCCTAAAACCTCTGTTACCAAGGCTGTAAAGATTGTGGTCGAACAGGATTCGCGACGGTCTGTCAAAGATATAGCAAGTTGGTTTAAACAATATTTTATTTGACAATAAAACAGTAATATGAAGTACAAACACATGGTGCAGGATCTGACAGTTTAATTTATCTTCTAACTATACTTGTCCTAATAGTCAAACAGTTGAAGGTTCCATGTTTCTCAAAAATAGACATTTTATTATTCAAGAAAGATTTGATAAAGTGACATATGGTATTAATACAATTCAAAGATGTGGCACCTGACAGCCTGTAAATTTCAGTTAGTCTCTCGTTTTCGAACTGGATAAAAAAATGAAATGATTTTTATCGTATCTCTGCTCGGAATTAATGTTAGCAACATTAACACAGAGATTCGATAAAACCATTTCATTTTTTTTCCATTTCAAAAATGAGACTAACTGAAATTTTACAGGCTGTCAGATGCCACATTTTATTATCGTATTAATAACATACGTGAGGGTAGTTCAATAGAACTCGGTATTTTCTATACAATTCAAGATTTCTTTTTTTCATTTTTGTGCAATGTAAATCTTTGTCAGTTGAATGATAACAGCCGTTCAGTCAACACGTACATTTTTTCCTCTTGCTTTTTGTTTGAAAACCTATACCCATAGGCAAAAATGGAAAGTCAGAGCAGTCATAAAATTCCTCACTAAGGAGGGTGCAAAGGCCAAAGAAATCCATTGGCGCATGGCTGATGTGTATGGTGATAGTAGCCCAAAGTATTCCAGAGTGGCAAAATGGTCAGCAGAATTTAAACGTGGGCGAGACTCCTTAGAAGATGACCCAAGGCCAGGTCGCCGTGCTGATGTCATCAGCCAGGAGATGATCGACCGTGTTGAGAGACTTGTGCTAAACAATCGCCGAATCAAAGTTGCCGAACTTGCTTCGGAATGTGGTATTTCTAATGGAAGTGTTTACACTATAATCCATGAACATTTAGGCATGTCAAAATTATCTGCCAGGTGGGTACCCAGAAACCTGAACATGCAAGATCGTCAGCAAAGGGTGGAATCAAGTCAAGAACTTCTGGAAGTGTACAATGCCAATCCAGAAGACTTTCACACTCGTCTTGTAACAGGAGATGAAACTTGGCTTCACCACTCGGACCCAGATACTAAAAAAGAGTCCATGCAATGGAAGCACCCTGGTTCACCCCCACCTAAGAAATTTCGTACCCAACTATCAGCCAGCAAGGTAATGGCCTTGTGTCCTTCTTTTGCATGATAATGCCCCTGTGCACAAGTCCAGAGTTGCACAAGCGGCTATTCGTGAGTGCAAGTTCGAGCAGTTAAATCGCCCACCATACAGTCCAGACCTGGCCCCAAGTGATTATTATCTGTTTCGAAATTTGAAGTCCCACTTGCGTGGAACGAGATTTCGGGACGTTGATGAGCTCAAGGCTGCTACAGAGGCTTGGTTTGAGAACCAAATAGACGACTTTTATTTCAAAGACATAGACTGCTTAAAAGAAAAGTGGGCCAAATGCATTGAAGGGGGATTATATTGAAAAATAATGTTGAAACCATCTTCCAGTCTGTAAGTTAAACCCCGAGTTCTACGAACTTATTGAACTCCCCTCGTATATCAATTTATTAAATCTTTCTTGAATAAAATATGTCTATTTTTGAGGAATATGAAGCCTTTAAAATTTCCTACCAATTGGTGTGTCTATAACTGCTAGCTGAGTAGACAACAGAGTAGGCCCCGATCGGACACTGTATACTGTGGGGTTTAATATTTGTCCAAATACTTAGGGTAAATACAGTCTTATTCGTCTCAATATCCTGCTCATTTACCGAGACAGCACTAACGAACTTACAGGAACCTAATTAATTATCCATAGGCTTCCATTATAGCATTTGGCTAAATTCTGACCCTCACAATATTCGTTGACTTCTTCCAAAAGTCTCTTAACTCTTAAAGCGCCAATCACAACTAAAGCAGACGACAATTTTATTATTTTTTTTATTTCAGAAGAAAACACGTCTTGACATTTCATGTGAATCGTCTGCCAAGTAGACGATTCATGTGAAATATCAATACTTGTTTTTTCTGAAAATATAAAAAAATATATAAATTTTAGAATGTCGTCTGCTACAAATTTTCCTTGGCGTTTTTAAGGGTTAAAGGTTAGCCTTAGACTGACAAAATACGTACATCACTAAAAGGAAAGATCTATCAGCATATTTGGCAGTTTTCCACCGTTGAGCACATGTACCCTCATTTAGGTGTAAAATAAACAAAAAAAGAAGAAGAAGAAAAAAGAAAGTTAATAGGTCTGATTTTTCAACTATAGCACACAACTATAGCACACAAAAATACCATCCCAGTGGGCACACAACGTTAAAATGACGTCGTATCAATGTCGATGCGACGTGATCACGTCGCATCGACGTTGATACGACGTCATTTTGATGTTGTTTGCCTGCTGGGATAGACAAACTAGAATTTGGTCTGCAATTAAATGAAATATATTTTTGCGTAAAATATTTTTGCGTGAAACTGACATAAACTCAATGAATCTCGCCTATTAGTTCCTGTCTGTGTCAACCTTTTTATCAAATATAGCCCTTGTCATTCGTTATCTTTCTGCTTGTTCCAGTCCCTCCCCCCCCTCCCCACGCCCCCCCCCCACCCCCTCCTCCAATGGTACTGCGTTCCCTATAGATAATGCTGGTCATAAAATTCAACAATCGCACGAGCAAGAGCTTTAGCGTAGTTACGACGTCTTGATGCTCGCCTACGGTGGTAATAATGTATTTCAATTTGGATTGCATCAATCCTGGCTTTATATGTTTTAGTGATATAGCCTCCAGAATAGTAACCTGCTCTCCCTGGACTTCTGTTTATAGGAGATGGTACCGCGTCTAAGCCAGTCCTCTTCATTGACGCTCCAAAACTGACGCTACCACGTAGGAGGTCACTAAACGTGTGGCTTTCAGCCTTGGCGGCGGCAAGTTGTTCAATAGACGAGACGTTAACTAGTATCTCCAGGCCAGCATCGTCGTTGTTGTTCAGCTGGCGTTTAGATATCAAATAACCTGGAATAAAATTAAGGTTAATGGATGCATCTGGAGAGTTTTCACCGTTTTTGTAAGGGAGACAACTTTTGTGACTTTCTGTTTGCTTTTTGCACACCAATCCTTTCTGAAAAGCGGTCTGCACACCGAACCGTTTCTGAAAATGGGTCTACATACCAATCCCCTTCTGAATTGAAGTCTGGAAAAAGGGATCTACTCTATAAGGAAAGAATTTACTCCCAAAGGGAGCCGGTTCTTTCCTTAAAGAGTAGACCCCTTTCAGAAGAGCCCTAAACACCCAAATGGAGCAAATTCTTAACTTACAGAGTAGACCCCCTTTTCAGAAAGTCACAAAAAAGGGGTCTACTCTATAAAGAAAGAATTTGCTCCCATACCAAATAACCTGTAATGAAAGTAAGATGAATGAATACGCCTTGGTAGACTAGCTGCTATCTGATAATAAAAGTCTGATCATTTTTGTTTATTATTAAAAGTTTATCAATTTGTTAACAATGGCAAGTCGATTTGTTAGAGCCTCCAATACATATCTTGGCAAAGTATTATCAGGCGTTAAAATTGAGAAAGGAAAGTAGACTAACTTTAAAACTATTATACTGTTTCATTTTAATGCAAGTGCTATGGCAGCCATTTTATTCAGAGGAGCTGAACCATTTTAGCAATTCTGGTAGAGGGTTATCCAAAGAACATTTCTCTGAAATTATTTTGAAATCCGGTCATTGGCCTAGGAGGAGATGTCGTTTAAAGGTTTTTTTTTGTTTTTGTTTTTTTTTTATTAGCTCTAGCGGCCATTTTGTTCAGCGGAGCGTAACCATTTTAGCAATTTTGGTAGAGGTTACCCAAGGAACATTTCTGTGAAATAATTTTGAAATCGGGCCATTGGTCTAGGAGATGTAGTTTAAAGGTTTTTCTATTTTTAGCTCTGGTAGCCATTTTGTTCAGCGGAGCAGAACCATTTTTTGCAATTTTGGTAAAAGGTCACCCAAGAAACAATTCTGTGAAATTATTTTGAAATCAGGCCACTGGCCTAGGAGGAGATGTCGTTTAAACGTTTTTCTATTTTTAGCTCTGGCGGCCATTTTTGCAGCGGAACGGAACGATTTGAGCAATTTTGGTAGAGGACCTCCAAAGGAACAATACTATCCACTTTGGTTGAAATCCACCTAGTATTTACGGAGGAGATGTTATTTGAAGGAAATTGTGGACGACGCACGACGGAGGCCGGACACAGAGCGATCACCCTAGCACATTGTGCTCAGGTGAGCTAAAAACAAACAAATATATATATCAAATAAAAAAAGTAATAAAACAACAACAAAACTGATTTATCCACAGTCACCACAGACACTGTTTTGGAAACAGTATATCCTGTGCTGACCTTAGAAATAAGAATTTCATGTGTTGACCTTTAAAAGGTAAAGGTCACAAAAATCTATAAAGGTTTCAATCGGAAGCAAAAAGAACACATAAAAAAACAAAAACGATTGGAATCTTCATATGTTTGGTAGGGCTGCATACGCCCCTTCTACATCCCACCCCTCCTCAGCACCGGGTCAAGCGGAACTCGATTTTCCACATATAAGAATGGGCATTATGGTCCCAAGGAAAAATGCTCTGTGATGAGGCATGGGGAGACTTTTAATGGCTGCCATACTGCACTTAACACCAGCCGCAGTGAAGTCAAGCAAAAATCTATAAAAGTTGCCCTTGAAAACAAAGAACACTTAAAGAACGAAAATCGATGTCTCGGTTTTACTGAGACTCTTGAAGAAGTCTTGAAAACTTTGATTCTTTTTAATCTTAGGTCATTCAATAAAATGGCTTACCTAACATGGCCCTGTCCTGATCATTTGCATTATTATATCCATGAATATCGAATAAGATCCCGTTCGCTCCTCCAAACATGCATATTCCTGCCGAGATGTTACCATGGTACCAATGATACACCGTAGTCGATAGTGGTTCCCCAAGTGTGGCTTCGTCTTCCTTTCTGTTCGGGTCCAGCTTCTTTCGGTGAATATTACTGATAACCATCTTAGGGTACTCTCCTTTAAGCGCATAAATTTCCTGCCAAAGCTGGGCGGCGATATCGTCGGTTTTATAGTCTTTCGTGGTCTTCACTTCACACCTTCAAAATACAGTCACACTTCAATGGCTCGAACATGTTTGAGACCGTGGAAATTTGTTCTAGACATGGTTCGAGCCACTGAGGGTTAATCACAGTGACAGGTCAGGACGCAAATGGGGAAAATTTAGGGATATTTTCTATCTTCTATAAGGTAAACATATACAGTCGAACTTCACTGGCTCGAACATCTTTGGGACCATGGAAATTTGTTCAAGATATGGGAAGTTCGAGCCATTGCGGGTTAGTCATGGCACCAGGTCAGGAAGCAAATAGCGATAATTTAGGAAAATCTTTTCGATTTTCTACACAATAATTGTATATTGTGTGTACTCATTAGAATCACCTCGATGAGGCGATTCTAATGAGTACACACAACATACAATTTCATGATAAAAACGTGAAAATTTCCCTATATATTTGTTTCTTGAGCTGTTGGAAATATTTCGTAGGGACTCAAAAACGAGTTCGAATTAGCCATGGTAAACGAGCGATCGGTGTTCGAGCGAACGAGGTTTGACTGTATTGAGTGTACTCATTAAAATCGCCTCATTGAGGCGATCTCATGAGGACACGCACTAACGTTTTCGTGATAAACTAAGAACATTTTCCTCTTTTCAGAAGGTTTGGCGTGCAGTACAGCAAACAAGAAGTCATAAAACTTGCGTCCCTTGGCAGAAATGGCGAAACAGCTACCAAGTATATATCTAGTCCCCTAAAGTGTTCGACACAGTATGGTATCTAAAGGTCCCTTCATTACTGAGGGAATTATTATATCTCTTTAAGTGTTGAGGAAAGTATGGTGTCTCTACGTCCCTTATTGTTGAGGGAATTTTTATGTCTTTCCTGTCTCATTATCCCTTCTTGTCATGTCTTTTGAACAAAGACTGTCGTCTCTTGGACCCTTATTTGTGGATGGAAGATTTATATCACTTAAATGATTAGCAGATAATGATGTCTGGGTCCCTTACTTGATGAAGGAATTCTTATGTTTCCTAAATTTTAAACAAGGTATGGTGTCTCTTGGACCCTTATTTGTGGAAAGAAGTATTATATCTCTTAAGTGTTGATCAGATCATGTCCCTTATTTGTTGAAGAAATCTGTATGTCTCTTAAATGTTGAGCTAAGTACGGTATCTCTATGTCCTTAATTTGTTGCACGAATTACTTTGTCCTAAATGTTGAGCAAGTGATGGTGTCTCTATGTTCCTTATTTGTTGAGGGAATTATTATATCTCTTAAATGTTGAGCAAAGTATGGTATCTCTATGTTCATTATTTGTTTAGGGTTTTATTATGTATCTATAATGTTGAGCAAAGTATGGCGTCTCTATATCCCCTTTTTGTTGAAAGAATTATTCCATCTCCTTAATGCTGCGGAAAGGTTCCTTACTTATTGAAGGAATTATTATGTCTCTTAAATGTTGAGCAAGTTATTGTTTCTCTATGTCTCTTATTTGTTGAGGCAATTATTATGTCTCTTAAATGTTGAGCAAAGTATGGTATCTCTATGTCCCTTATTTGTTGAGTGAATTATTATATTTTGTTGTCTCAATATCCCTTATTGTCATGTCTCCTAACTTTTGAACAAAGACTGACGTCTCTTGGACCCTTATTTGTGGATGGAAGAATTATATCACTTAAATGATGAGTAGATTATGGTGTCTCTAGGTCCCTTATTTGTTTCGGAAATTCTTATGTCTCCTAAATTTTGAGTAAGTATGGTGTCTCTTGGAACCTTGTTCGTGGAAGGAAGTGGTATATCTCTTAATTGTTGATCAAATTATGTCCCTTATTTGTTGGAGAAGTTCGTATGTCTCCTAAACTGATGTTCAGCTAAGTATTGTATCTCTATGTCCCTTGTTTGTTAATGGCATTATTATATCTCTTAAATGTTAAGCAAAGTATGGTACCTCTATGTCCCTTATTTGCAGAAGGAATTATTATGTCTCTTAAATTTTAAGCCAAGTATGGTATCTCTATGTCCCTTATTTGTTGAAGAAATTATTATGTCTTTGAGCAAAATATGGTATCTCTATGTCCCTTATTTATGGAAGGAATTATTATGTCTCTGAGCAAAGTATGGTATCTCTATGTCCCTTATTTATGGAAGGAATTATTATGTCTCTGAGCAAAGTATGGTATCTCTATGCCCCTTATTTGTTGAAGGAATTATTATGTCTTTAAAATGTTGAGCAAGGTATAGTATATCTATGTCCCTTTTTTGTTAAGGGAATTATTATGTCTATTAAATGTTGAGCAAGGTACTGGGTCTCTGTGTCCCTTATTTGTTTAGGAAATTATTTTCCCTCTGAAATGTTGAGAAAAGCTCGGTATCTCTATGTCTGTTACATGTTGACAGAATTATTATGTCTCTAAAATGTTGAGCACATTATAGTGTCTCTGTGTCTCTAATTGGGAGGGAATCGTTTTTTCTCCTAAACGTTGAGCTACGTATAGCGGTACTTAGTCTATTATTTGTTAAGGGAATTATAATATCTCCTAAGTGTTGGTCAAAGTATGGTGTCTTGGTGTCCTTTATTTGTTGAGGGAATTGTTATGCCTCTTAAATGTTGAGCAAATGAAAAATCTATAAGGTTGCCTTTGGAAACAAAGAATACATTACAGATAGAAAATGGGAGTCTCGGTTTTATTGAGACTCTTTATAAGCAGTAATGAAATTGGCAACAATGTTTACGCCCTCTAGCGTATACATGAGCAGAACTCAATTTTCAAAGACACAACAATGGGCACAACGATCCCAAAGGAAATGAAAATATAATCTGCACTATGGTGAAGTATGTCGTCTCTTGAAGAGAATTGAACAAAGTATGGTATCTCTATGTCCCTTATATGTTGAAGGAATTGTAATGTCTCTTAAATGTTGAGCACATTACACATGGTGTCTCTATGTCCCTTATGTGTTGAGGGAATTATTATCTATCTGACATGTTGAGAAATTATGATGTCTTTAGGCCCCTGAAGTATTAATAAAACTATAATGTCTCTACTGACCATGTCCAAAATATGTTCGATTGGACCGGAGGCAGTTGGTTATCCAATATATATGTTCAGGAAATCAAAGAGTCTCTGTGTCCGTTATATGTTGAGGAACTTAATGCGCCTTTATGTCGCTTGAGTGTTGTGGTAATTATATCTTCAAGTCCGTTTAGTATTAATAAAAAAAAGAAGTTTCTGCATTCCTTATGTATTGAGGTAGCGGCGCTGTGTTACAACGCAAATGTAGAAATGTAGTCTACGTTTTACGTTGATGTTAATGCAAAATATTTAAAAAAAAAAAGCTTCATTTTGCGTTAGCCTATTTTGCGTTAGCCTCAACGCAAAATGTACTTTTTATTTCTACAGATTACGTCGATATTTTCAATATCGACGCAAAATTTAGAAATGTAGGATATTGTTCCATTCGTGAATGTTGGTTTCAACACTTTGCGTTGACATGATCATCAACGCAAATGTGGAAATTTCTTCATTTCGCGTTAGCGTCATGCAGACGGAAGAAATTTCTACAATTCTATATTTTGCGTTGTAGCAGTGCTGTCGCTATGTCCCTTGAGAGTTTGCAACGTTATAGTCGAAGTGTTCAGGAAATGCTGATGTATCTAAGTTCTTAAAACTTTGAGAAAATTGTAGTGTTCCTAAGTCCATTGACAGTAGAATATCATATCTGCGAAAACAAATATTAAAGTAACCTAGTTAATCAAGAAATAGATCAGCTCTAGCAGCGATTTGTTGAGTAATAAATCACTGTTTGGAGGTCAGTTGTAAAGTAGATCAAATCACGAGAGCGGATCGCCAGTGATTTACATTGTATCTTCTTACAACTGTGACCGACAAACTGTGATTTATTACACAACAGATCACGCACAAGAGCTGATCTATTTCGATTCTTACACATAGAAAACGAAGACTGACGTCAGCAAAGTGTCAAAATGGCGTTGGAATGGCACCAGATAGCGTCGCGCGCTTCCGCTCAGTGATTTGTTGCAGAATAAATCACGGGTTTTCTCCATTGCCTATATAGGCGCGCCGTGTTAGAATTAATAATATTATTTGTAACACTAACAACTACAACAAACACACACACCAACAACAAGTTGAAATTTTTATGAAAATGAATATTACCTTGTTGGATCGTGTGTACCACAGTTATGTCGATAAACACATTCGCCATTGATGTAACAGCCATCTTCTCTGTCCGGTATTCCCGGCGTGAAGTTTTCAATCGTTCCTCCATGGGGAGCGGACAAGATGATGTTTAAGGTCCCTGATAGATCTACCGTCAGATAATCCCCCGAGCCTTCTGATAATTTCGATAAACAGCAAAACAGTACACAGTGAATTATAAGTGACCACATTTTTTGCTCTGTATGATGTAAGCTGTTCTACTGAACTGCAACGAATTGCGTTAATTAATTAACCTTTACCGTTCTCTGACATTTCTCCCCAGAAAATAGGCTATGCCATTTCATGCAAATTGTCTCCTAAGTATCATGCAAATTGCCTCCTAAGTAGACATTTTGCATGCAGTGTCACAGCCTATTTTCTGGAAAAAAAAACTAAGAAAAATATTTCAAAATGTCGTCTGCTGAAAATTTTACGCTGAGTACTAAGCGTTAACATTCCACAACTACGTCATATACATACCTCCCGAAAATACTTTAACCCTTGTCCTGCTGAATAAATTAAGAAGCCACGCCCATTTCTAATTTTTAGCCAATCAGATTACTTGATCCAGATTGTTGATATAAATTCACATTCTTAATGGCAAACAGTGCAGATCCAGATCAGTTGGCTTCTTCAGAAGCCAACTGATCTGGATCTACACTGTTTGCAAAGGCAGGGGATATCCGTGTTCAGCAGGACAAGGGTTAATATCCGGATATCTTAACCCTTAAAGCACGTATCATAACTACAGCAGGCGACTCTTTGAAATAGTTTATACTTATTAATTTTGAGAAATTAAGGCTTGATATTTAATGTGAATCACCTAGCAGACGAATCAATGAAATGTCAAGTCTTATTTTCTCTGAAACAACATAACAAAATCAATTTTCGAATGTCGTGTGGTACATTTGCTTAGCGCTTTAAGAATTAATTCTTATCACAGTTTTTACCAGTCCTAAATATGGACAAGTGCATTTGACTACCTGTTGATGTGTTTAAAAACTGTTGGATGGGTAGAAACATTCTGCACTCTGCGGCGTCCGGTCTGGATCTACACTTTTGCTCAGAATGGCTGTCCGAAAATGAACAACTATTTTGATCAGTTGAACACAGTTGTGCACTGCAGATTCCTTTTTTTTTCTTTTTTTTTTCACTGTTGTCTGCGCATGCGCTCAAATGCGAATCTTGATATATAAGCATTTACAACTTTCTGGACAAATTCAGCATACGACAAATTGTTATTATTTTGTAGGTTTTTTCTATTTCTTTTATTATATTTTTTTCCAGAAAATAGGCTTTGACCTTATGTACAAATCGTTTTCCTGGAAGACAATTTGCATGAAAGGTCAAATCCTATTGGCTGGCAGTATGTTCACTTTGAAACAGTAAAACATATGATGAACATGGCAGTATGGCAATGTTTGTTTCAAAAACACTTACAGTCGGAGCACCACTTCAAATTCATAGGCGTAGCACTCATTACGCAACTACGCACATGCGTAACATGCGTAAGAAAAATAATATTATTTGCAAGAATGAGACATCAACTAATATTTTGCTTCTTTACCATAGGGACTTCTCTTAAAGGCAAGATTTTATCGCTTCTGAAATAGGGGGCTGCTCTTAAAGGAAAGAATTTGCTCCTCCTGGGAGCAAATTCTTTCCTTTGAGAGTAGCTCCTATTTTGGAAGCGATACTAGGGATTTTTTTTTTTTTTTTTTTTTTCAAGATTTTTCCTTGGTGTGCATGAAAATAATTACGTTGTGGCTACGCCACTGAAAGTCGCTCAAAAAACGGGTTTATCGCCCCCTCCCCCTCCCCCCTACCCCCCCCCTCCCCCCGCCCACCTTAATATCTTATTATGCAATCAAAGAAGAAAAACATGTATGCTAATAGTGAAATCAGACTGAATATTACAAAATTTCAATTAACTTAGTGCTACACGAATTGTCGTCAGCAATTCAAAACGGCATTTATACTTCAATAAATCCACTGAGCAAGAATCGTGGAACTATTTTACGTTGCGTGAACTTCTAAAATAAGCTATTTATCCCAGGTTTTACAATAAACATGAAGGAATTATACAATTATAAGAAATGAATAAGAAATAAAATAAAAACTACACTACTGTGAAGTTCGGGGAGACGTTTAACGGCCGCCACACGTCACTTAACACCAGCTGCAAACCACACTTTCGAAACGTACTGTGTGCGTTTCTTTTTATTTTTCCTCAAACAGAATCCGATTTCAGGTAAACAAAATGCACCTGTCAATATGGGCTAGTGGATGATCAGTATAAGTAAAATGATAAGTACTTGTAGAGAGACAAATTGTGACGTGTTTCATGCGATATTAATTAAAATTTTAATTTGCTTTATTGTTGTGGATATGTTTACCTATAGTATAGGTGTGTTGAGAGTTAACTCATTTGTGCCTAGCGTCCCATAAAAAGGGACATTCGAAAACAATGTATACCTAGATCAGACGCCGCAGAACGCGGCGTCTGATCAGGGTCTACACAGTTTGCATCAAATACAGGAACTTCTAAAAAAAACATGGTAATAATAAAATTAACCAGACACCCCTTCTGTTTGAAATGGACTGGTCCAAAGAGTTAAGGTAGAAGAGTCCACTTGGCATAAATAGGTTACAATGTTCTATCTCGTGCCTTATAATACCGTATTTTTCCTAAATATTCGGACCATAATCATACAGTCAGTCCTCTTTATACCGACACTCGATACAACGACACAATCCATTATAATGATTATTTGACTGGCACGAATCTTTCCCCAAGAGGTGACAGTTAATCAGAAATCATGCAAGATTATTATACTTAATACTTCAAGAATCATATGTTTTGGACGGTTTTAACATGTATCAAAACATATGATCTGTGAGGAAACAAGCAGAAAACAGGGCATATCTTACATATCGTTTGACTCATTAAGGATTTTTTTTTTACAAAAGCACATTTTAATGACAATATGCTATCGTTGTAACGGGGATTCACTGTATAACCTAAAAATTTAACAAGTCCATTTCACTACCTAATTAAGTCACCCTATTTGAGTAGCAGACCGTGTAGACTCTATTCAGACGTCGCGTTCTGCGGCGTATTGTCTGGGTCTACATTGTATGCACAGGCATGTCTGTCTATTTTTTTTAATAAGAAGGTATGTCTGAAAACTTCAATCTACAACTGTTGATTTTTATTTCAGACCAAGCTTTTACTGTTGAGACAATTTGCATGCGATAAATGAATGATTCTTTCTTTCTTAACAAAACGTTTGAATTTTTGCAAATAATGTTTTGAAATGTTGTCTGCCAACTTTTGAATACGGCACAAAAAAAAAAAAAAAAAAAAAAAAATATTAGACAGAAGTATGTAACAACTGCCCCTTACTGTGACAAACTATTATTTAAGATTACTTTTCAATCAAATTCTTAATTTATGTTTACCACTCTCTGGGCAAATTTAGCAGACGACAAATTTATGTTGTTCTTATTTTTACCAGAAAACGGGATTTGACATTTCATGCAAATTGTCTCCATTGGAAACAATTCGCATATAATGTCAAATTCTGTTTCCCGAGAAAAATGTGAAATGTATTTCAAAACGTCGTCTGCTGAAAGTTTTACCAAGAGTGCTAAGCGTAAATATATTACATATTGAGACCTATTGATAATTCCTACGGTTTAGGGACCTCCACTGAAATTTTATTCTAATATATTGTCGTTTCTTCTTTTCTTACAAAGCATATTTAATTCTCATCTACCTGTCACATATGCTTGTCCAGACCTTAACGCATAGCATGCTGGGTAAAATATCAGCAGACGACATTTTGAAATTTCTTTTTGGTTTTTTGTTGTTTCCCAAGAAATAGGATTTGACTGTTCGTAAGGAAACAATTTGCATGAAACGTCGAACCCCATTGTCTGAGAAAAATAAGAAAAAAAAGTATCGTTACTTTGTCGTCTGGTGAATTTGCCCGGAGAGTTGTAACGGTTAGGTAAATATTATCTATATAGGTTATGACAAAACCACATATGAGATTTATATCTTTGAAAAATATTTACATTTGAAATTAAAATCTGCCCGTAACTCTGGATAAGCGTGCCCAGGGTATTGTTTGTTTTTTCTTATTTTTCCCCGCCAAAATATAATTTGTGGGTATTCATTAGAATCATTTGGGTGAAGAAATTCTAATGAATACAAAACCATATCTGTTTTTCACGGTAAAATTAGAAAAAAAATACTTTGAGCTTGAAAACAGGTCTCTTACCTCGAGTTATGTCCAAGTCTTGTTGCAACACGACCGCTGATGTTACCGTATATACTCTAATTATAGAGACATCTAATCGGTCTTAAAAGTTGAGCATATCCATTTTACTGCCTGTTGATTGGTCTAAAAACTGTTAGACGAGTTGCAAACAGTGTAGACCCTGATCAGACGCCGCATCATGCGGCGTCTGATCTGGGTCTACACTTTTTTCTCAATCACAATATTAAGGATAAATATGGTAATCTTACCTGCACGTGTCTCCACTTACACCCGCACTGACACTTATATAGTGGCAAGAATTTTGAAATAGATCTTTTGTTTCCTTCTGTTTACTTACTAAACACTTGGTTCTGAAAGAAAGCCATACAGTTGGCATGAATATAATGGTATATTTTTGTTAGGGCGCAGTTTTATGACAGGGGTCTTGTACAAACATTAATGAATATGGCTGTAATTAAGCGCATATTTATTTTGTAGGTATTAATTTTGTATTTATTTGAACTACTCTATAAGAAAACTGGGGTTTCTGACTACTGCGGTCATAGACTAGATAGACGCACTATGATTTTATAGATGACGGTAAAAGCGCTAGATTGTGGGATACGAGAGGGGTATTGTGTTTCAGAGGGGCGCAGTGCGCGAGGGATGTTGTATTATTTTATTATACCTAATCCTTTACTGTCTTTTGTTCGGGTCTGTGTTTCGAAAGAATCCCACTTTCAAATTATCATGTGCGTACAGCGAAACTCATCACGAAAACATGCCTGTATAATTTTGACCCTCTTAATCCCCACTTTTAAAAAGTAAAACTGGGGTTTACAGGGGTATACATTATTTTTCTTATTTCCGCTCAAATACAAAGATTGTGGGTACTCGTTAGAACCGCCTCGTCGAGGCGGTTTTAACGAGTATCTACAATCTATGTTTTGAGCAGAAATATGAAAAGTATCAGAATTTTTGTTATCAGAAAAATTTCATTTTTGGTGGTAAAATTTTCAGTATATTTGAACAGGCATTTTTGCGTAATGTGCAGCTCATCCTGCTTACCCGCACATATTTCTGCCCGCCAAAATAACCGGTGAGCAGCCAAAAGTCTGCACTTAATGAAGATATTAATGATAAGTGCAAAAGAGTTCCAATTTATTGGCTCTTGTTGCTTACAGAGAGTACTCAGGGGAGTTAACTGACTGCTGTCTTCCATTGGACTGGAAAGGGTCACAGGCTGACTTGGTCCTTTGCAATTCGCATAATTATGCAAAGATGTCTTTTTCTCGTAGCATGAAACATGATGAAATAAAGACAGGCCTTATTTTTATGCAGTAGCTTAGCTGCACATAAATGCTATAGCTTATATGAAGCGTACATTTATATAAACAAACAGCCCAGGCACTAAAATGAAAATAGATAAATAAATAAAACAAAAAAAACATGGCTTTCATTTTTACTTTTTTATTTTCTTATTTATTATGTGTGAATGATAAAATGGTGGAAGCGGTCACTTGAAAGAAAAAGATTTTGCCCGCAAACAAATATTAATAGACAGCACTACGATTCCTAAAATCATACATTGTAGTTCCGTTCAGACAACACAAGACTGTGAAATGAACTCTTAATATGTGGATTCTGATCTTATCCATTTCCGAGGGCAAACAATTATTATCAAGTCAATTTACACTTCGGCTTCATATTTACCTATCTCGTTTTCCACGTCAATCCCCTCTCATTATTAAAGGCTCAAATATCAAAGAGCGGGCAAATGATATGGGTCGCAACGGCAGAAAATGTACCTTCTGCATGTGCGACCAACGAAGACTCAAATCAGCCTGCGCATCCGCGCAGTCTGATCAGAGTCTTCGTTGTCCGCATAGCGAAACCTTGCATCCTTGGCTATCCAAAATGCACTCAGTGAAGATTCTGATCAGACTGCGCGAATGCGCAGGCTGATTTGAATCTTCGCTGGGCGCAGATGTCCGAAGGTATGTTTCCCGGACGTTACGGTTCTTTTATTTACCTATGACCGTTGAACAATCGCTAATTTTAATAGTTTTATAGGAGCAAACACATCTTGAAGAAAAAAAATGGTATGAAATAGCAAACTTTGTCAGAATAACTACAAATACAGACGGGGCCTACTCTACACCTGTGTCAATATAGAAACAGAAAATAAAGTTTTTTGTATATTGGCCACATAAAGCGAAAAGGTATCTTTGAGCGTGCGCGAATTGCTTAGATTAAGATCATCCTGCGCATGCGCACAGTCTCGACAGATCATTGGCATTGTGTTGATACATTCTACTGTATTCAATGATTAAGTAGGCGGTCAGCGAATGCGCTGATCAGCCTGCGTGGGTGCGCGGGCTGATCTGCACCTTCGCTGTCCGCACAGGCCAAAAAGGCAAATTTTCACTTCGCATGACTCATTATTCATTGATGACTAGATATCAGCCCATCATCTTTGTAGTCATATTACCCCTTTGTGATAAATAGATATACCATTTGAAACCAAGCCGCCTTTGAATGTGATCCTGTTGAGGACAGGATTCCGTATTTTTTATGTATCCGAAAATATTTTAGATGAGGGAATGCGACGAAGGTTAAAATAAATTAATTGTAATTTACCCAAATTTGGGCAATTTCACGCATTTCCATTGGAAGCAAATTCATTCCCCTTAGAGAAGAGGCTCCTTTTCCAGAATGGGCTTGATGTACCGAGAAGAAGCAAACGGGAAGTCACAAGTTGTCTAACTTGTACAAAATGGCCGAGAAAGTTACAGAGTATATGCAGTCCCCTTAAAATGCCTGACGAGATTCTCAAGCCTCTGTACTTAATCAGCAACGCTACCAAAATTACATACGGTATCTACAAGATCGACGCCGGGTCTTATCAAAACCAGCAATGTGACGCGCAAGCTGATCTGAGCATTTGCTCTTCAGGCATACCATACCATGTTGTTTATTTTGCGATAGCATGGTTGATCGTGTTCTGCACGGCCACATCTGAGTCAATTTTGAAAAGCGTTGTTTTAAACATATGAGCTAGTCTTGCGGGTAACGCCAACTTAGTAATCAGCATGACGTCACGACTTCAACGTTTGGTCTGACGCTATGCGCGTAAGTAATGATAGATTCTGTTTTGTTTTTTTTTCTCTTTTTTTACGGCAAACAAATTAAATACAAACACATTATAAACAAGCACAACATTAAAAAAAAAACAAAAAAAAAAAAAAAAAAAAACAAGTCGGTATAAAGCTAGGGTTCATACGAAAGTCTAACGACTTATCTAAATCAGTATCCCATTTGCTATCCAGTGTGGGGAATCCACGTGACCAAAATGACTAGGTACACGGAGTTTGTTACTATTTTTAGCTCCGCATAAGGTTGGATTTTTAAAAATATCTCTTTTCATACCAAATGGAATTCGTTCAAATAAAGCGCAAATCAAGCTT